>CAMAPF010000145.1:1982500-2562500 GCA_945859915.1 Cuscuta epithymum | reverse complement strand
CATTTTAAAATTTAAACAATTTTTTACTGAGAAAGAGAGTAGACCCACTCTGGATATTGTAGTTTGCAAGTGTGCAACCGTCATGGAGACAAGTTTGCTGAAAGTAGAGCAGCTGGTCGTCAATCGGGATGCCTTCCAACTCCTTAATGGACTCTTTCATATCACGAATGGTGCCTGATGATATTACATCGAGCGCAATCGTCTTCCAGGTCGGAGTATGCACGTATATCTTCATCATCGTTGCTGCGCCGGAGGTTTTTCTCTGCTGCCCCTCGTTGTTCTCCTTTTGCTTTTCAGCAGCAGCAGCGTTGACATAAATATGGAGAGGCTGCGAAGGCAACATCTGCCGCATGAACCACCGCCACGACCGGTCGTCGGTGAGCGGGATGGAAACAAACACGCCCCTGTCTCCGGCAAACGTTGCCAGGTACTTTCCGTACAAACCCAGATCTGCGTTCTCCTTTGTGGTGTCCATTGCAGAGTGCACTTTCGCCACCAGTTCATCGAAAGAGCTGATCTGCGGAAGGAAACACATGGTTTTGGGGGGCTCTGAATAGTCAACCGAACATAGATGCCCGGTCTTCAAAATCTCGCCTCCCCAATACAGCAACGCGATGACCTCATCCCCATTCTCTGCCATCTCTTGATTCTCTTCCTTATTTGTTTCAACCTTCTGTGACGTTCGTTTTATATATATAGAAGCATAAGAGTAAAAGAGTTCCTTGAAAATCGTGGCTTGTAAGTTGTAACTAGGGTACAAAAAGGCCACATCAGACCAAACTTTTGCCTCGAGAGGCCGGGTTTGTTTTAGAATTAATAGGTCTCAGCCTGTTAAAGGTCTGTTTTTTCGGCCTGAGCCTGGTCTGTTTAAAAACCTTGCCTGGCCTGAATCCTGTTTGGTGGACCTGTTAAGAAAAAAAATCAAAAGTTCATAAAAGTAAAAAATAAAAAGTGAAATATCCTTATAATCTGATATAAAAGTCTAATTATGTCTAATTATTTATCCCCCAAATATTCACTGAAAGCCTAATCTATACAATAGTTTTGCTTTGAATGTCTAATAAATTTTATGTACTTCAAATCTTGGAAAGCTTTGAATTTCAATTACCCTAATAACCTATTAACACACTTTATATATTTGAAACAGCTAGTATTCTAATTTATACTGAGTGATACATACTCCATAAAAATATTATTATGCCTAATTTGCTATATTTAAGTATACTAATATATAATTATAAATAAAACGAATAAATATAACTAAATATATATACAAACATATATACACACACACACACACATATAAATATGCTGCCTGTTAAACTAAAAAGGCTTCATAGTTGGACTAAGTCTGTAGACCCGCACAAAAACGGGTTCAGGCCGGGCTCGGGCCGGGCTTTTTTATAAATTTTCTGCCCATCATGTGTGGGTGGGCCTGGCCCGTCCCACAAAACGGGTCTAACCCCATGTCCATACCCGCTCATAAGAGCGGGCCGGGTAGTCCACCGGGCAGCCCGGCCCGGAAAATCTTTAAATTTTTCAAAAATATATAATTTTTTTAATACTTTAAAAATAATATTACAACATTTAAAAAATTGTTAATAAGCTTATTATAATGTTCATATGCCTTTCACCACATACAAAAAAATACTTACACAAAAATAACAATGAGAAACTATATCTAAACTTTAAAAATCAGGCACAATGTATTATCTTCAAGTACAAAATAGATATTTTATTGGTTGGGGTAGTTGCCTTTCAGTTGTGAAAACTGAAAGGCAAGCAACTTCGACATAAAGTTCAACGAGACACTCACCATAGTCATCCTTGAGACCCAAACCAGCTTTTACTCATTCTATCTGAAGTTTTAATTTCGACAAGCAAATTATCCTAGGCTCATTACACCAACTCTTTTGTGTTCCAAAGCATAATGCTGCTTCAGGGTATCACTTTTCTATGCCTTTTCTTCTCTCGAGCATCAACTTTTCCTAGAGCCAACTTGAGGCCATCATCTTTCGATTTAGGGGATGATTGTGCAGCAAGAAAATTAGCAAGGAGGATGTGAAGAAAGAAACAAGGGCATGAAATATTTAAATTTGATTCTATCTTCCTCTGTCTGATTCTTTTTGTAGTAGGGTGATGTTATGGTTGGAAGCAAATGAAGTAGAAGTAAACAGTATAAACTATAAAGTGGTCACCCAACATGCAGCTACTTATAAAAGAGCCCATGATGTGAGTTCTAAATTCAGCTTGCACACTATTTTAGTTTAGTGTTTTGTATTTCACAATGTTCAGACTTCAGATTATAATAGTGAGTTCTAAATTCACAGTTTTTTCATTGTTCGAATTATAATCTTTTGCAGGACGGTTCAGTACGGGTGATGATGATACCAAGTTACAAATGAATGAAGTAAGACCGAGTAAAAAATTTGAGTGCCAATGCGTTGGTGCAAATATGTTTTCATATGTCTAAATTGATTTAATTTTGGGGTTTGACATTTTGCCTTAAATGTATTTGTATTATTAAGGATAATACTCATATGCTCCGAAGTAAAGAAAGAGATACAAAAAGAAGAAAAGTTATCATGAAGGGTATAATAGATGTAAAAAACCTGTTGTTGTAGTTCATTAGTGGAGTTTGAGACTATTTATAAAACATGTTTTTAATTACTTGTATTAATTATATGTATATAGAAATGGTGCATGATGATGCTAGAGGAGGGAATGATAATTGTATCAGTTTACCAGTAAGGCAGTAACTAGTGTTAATGTAAGACGTATATAACATATTCTAGATAATATTTTCTGGAGTAAAGCTGTTTTTTTAATAATGCCTTCACTATTTTTTAGGATGGGCGTATCAATGGCATAATGCCTACTTATAACAGTGCACCAGTCCAGCATACTAATTACAATGATTACGTGAGATCTAATTGGCAACTTTGTCCTCAATAGTTGCTCGTGCCAATGTCTCATGCGGATCCGTATGCAGGACGTGTAGAGAACGAAGTTACCTGATGATAATATGAAGAGGCAATATTGAAGGAAGTTAGAAGTAGGATTCAGTTTTCTCTTTGCAGCAAGAGTTAGTGTGGCAAAATCAACCAGAAAAAGTGGGACAGTGGAATGAGTTTTTTTGTAGCACAATAGCTTGAATGTTTGTTTACATTTAATAGTAACATTTTGACTAATTAGTTCAGTTAATCTTTTGTTTCATGTTATTACTTGGCAAAGATCAATTAATGTTGTGTAAACTCAAGGTTACTATGTATGTCAATTGAGAATTTTCTTAGCAAGTATTTTTTGGTTAAAGGCTCTGTCTTATTGACAAATAAATCACTACTACACTTCTCAACTTCCCAAGCAATTACAACTAAATGTGTTATGTTTAGGAGAACGTCATCTATCAGAATAAGCATCACCAATGAGGCAATGATTGATATATGGAAGTAGCATAAGAAAGTCCAGGCAAATATAACAAATTATAGGAAAATGAAAGTCAGTATGTCTTGCTAGAGCATGTCCAATAAAGGCAGCTTTTGTGTAATTCAGAGTAATAGCTAGTAGACAAGAACACAAAGTTTGGTAGGGATGGTGAGGGAAACACACATCAGTTAAAAGCAAATTTTAGCCCCAGTAATGCTAGTACAACAGAAACACGTTATTCCAACTTTCATTTTTTATCTTTAAGGCGCTGAAAAATGGTTGATCCTGAAAATCCATTAAACGGTGACACTACATGTAGAAATTACATGATGCTCATCTAATCCATTAAATGTTTGCATGAGATCAATGTATAGCACTATTTAGTGCTCACATGTACACATTACACAACAGTTAGATGCATAAATCCTTTACATCTGAAGAGTATCTCTCAAATATAGCTATAAAGGATTCTTGAAAGCTATCCTGAGAAAATCTTCAGGGCCGTCTCTAGGAGTTTTGATGCCCCAGACAAATAATGACTAATGAGATTAAATAGTATTTAAAAATAATAACATAATTAAATATGAAGTGATTAGAAATTTATAACACCATTTTTTTACTAAATGTAAAAGAAAATACTTGACTTAAAATTGATATAAAGTATGTGAAAATATAAATTCTTTGAACAGATAAACAAAATTATAAAAGCTGATGCATCTTAGACTTTTCAAATGAAAAAAAATCATTAATATAAACAAATTATTAGTTATCAATCTAATGAATTTGGATGCTCCAGTTCAAAATAAAAATAAAATTACATATAATAACAATTCACATAATTCAATAAAACTAATTGTGTTCAAGTGTTCATATAGGAAAAAACATGATTTAAATTAACAACATATTAATATAATATAATATAACTATATTGTAATACTAATACTAAGAAATTTGGGCCTCCAATTTTGGTGGGCCCTATTTCAAATGACCTATTGAACTTGCTAAAAATGGTCATGTTAGCTACAATATATAATTAATTTGCAAATGATTAAAACTATTGGTATTTGACTAATAATGAAGACATGGATGCATAGTTAATTTGCAAGTGATTAATGCAGGTTTTAATATACTTGGATCGGAATTACCTCAACAGTTTGAGTGTGAACATGAAATGTGACCTGGCCTGTCACATTCTTCTATATGCACTGCACTGATCTATATAGACATTAATGACCATTATATTTTTCCTGGGGAATATAGAGAGGTTCTTCCTCGGTTCCTCCCTTAATTAATTCTCATATGTTCAGAACGTTCGTCGTTGCAAGGACAAGTACCAAATATTAGTGATGTTTGCACGTATTTACGCTTTATTTTATTGAGAACGCAGATACCGAAACATACTCGTAATAGATTAATGTGAGAACGAAAAGTTTGTTGGTTTAGAGCATGGTGTACCACAAAAGCCGAATTCTAGACGTGTTTTTGTTGGGTTACTAAAATATACTCTCTCCGTCCCGAAAAAGTTGACCAAAGTTGATTTTCACGTACATTATTAAAATAAAAACTGTATAGTTGAAATTTGTGCAGAGGGGAAAGAATTAACTTTAGACACATATTCCTTACTTTAAATCGAAACGACAAATCTTTTTGACACATCCCAAAAAGGAAATTTGGCCAACCTTTTCGAGACGACGGGAGTAGGTTTTAATACTCCGCATTATTCTTTGGGAACTAGTAGTATGCGGCAATATTCTACTTTGTCTGAATGTTATTACAGTACTGATTTGATTTTTCAATGATCAAATTGGCTATTAGATGAATCTATTGAAAGGGACACTAATTTTCATAATTTAAATTATGTTATATTATGGAAATTGTGAAGACCGATTTTTTTCACTCATTTGTTAAATATTATTAGACCATTTATTAAAACCCAAAAATATCAAATTAAAATCTTTATTGATATATTATATTCGTGGCATGCCATGTGTGGTTTAATTAGTGCTCAATATTATCCTACAAAATTTCTTTAGTAGTTGCAACAATTTTTATTTTGCAGTATTTATGTACTATGGTAGACTACAATTTTTTAATTTCTTACAAATTTATGTTTTGAGAAACATTGTTAATTTGTCAAAATATGGACTTATAAATTACTTTTTTGCATGCTACAACTACAATTATTATTCACATATACTCGTGTATATGAATGATCAAAAGATTCAAAACCGTGTGATAACCAAATTGTTGCAATTAATTAAATAAAACAAGAACACTGGATGAAGTGTATTAACGTTATGCACGCATTATTACTTTTTTTATTTGTTGAGTACTTAAATTGGAAAACTATATTAGAACAGCACTAGGGTCGTAATATATACGGTACAACCGGCTATACCTAGAGCATGGTACAGCCGGGTTTTTTGTAATTAAAATCAACTAATGGGTAAAGGTTAGGTTAATTAATGGGAGCTGCTGTTTTCTTTTTTCGGCCGTCACTCATCCTTTAAAATTTTCCAATTCTTTTTCGTTGATGACTGCTGGCCTGCTGCTACGGCTTTACAGATTACTCCTCTTTTTTTTTTTTTTTTTTTTTTTGTTTTCTCTTTTCTTCCGTAGCTTTTCACTTTCTTTCTTTTCACTTTTTTTCGTCCCTTTTCAGTTCATTTCATTTGGCGTTTTTTTTAGTTCTTCCTTTTCTCTATTTTTTGCTTTAACATACTTTAATTTTTTATTCAATTACTATGCAAATGTATAATCTAAAATATGATTAATGTTTGAGTTTGTTTTTCCTTCTTTTTAGAATCAACCTTCTGATTTAAGTTTTTTAATTTATGCATTATAAGATATTTCAGGTATTAATGTTTTGTTTCCTATTTTTTATTTTAAAATGAGTATTTGTTAGTTTATTAAATATTACTCCGTATGTGTTAATTACTAACGTGAGTTTTGTGTTATTCTAAAATGAGTATAGTGTATAATTAATGTGTATGAGTAAATATAATAAAAACAACACGACTATATCATTGCATATTTCAAAAGTAGCATATTGTATTAGATTCAAGTAAGAGTTAATTACAAATATGAGAGCACAGAGCATGATATTCAATTGCATGTTTTTAATACTCAATAAAGCAGATTTGATACTCAATAAAAACGTCTTGATGCTCGCTCAACTAAAAAACTTATGATTGTATGCTTCTAATACTCAATAGAGGAGTTTTAATGCTAAATGAAAAATGTCTTGATGCTCAACTAACAAAGCTTATTGTTTTCATATTAATGCTTATTTTGTAAGCTACATATGCGCAATCGATACTGATGTTATGCTCATTTTTAAAATGTAATATCAATGCATATTTCAAAAGTATCATATTGCATTAGATTCACATATTGAACTTCATAGGGATTGATAGTAAATATAATTTAATAAGTTTCTATAAAAGAAAAAATATACAAAAGAAAGTGAATTAAAAGATATGAAACAGAGATTATGATGTTCAGTATCAGACTCCTAATACTCAATATAATAGGTCTAGTGCTAATTAAAAGTTCATTAATGCTCATTTAACAGAAAACGTTATTTTCATCTCAATATAGGAGGTTTGATGCTCAATGAAAATGTTGTGACGTCCAACTGATAAACATTATGATTTTCATATCAATGCTCATTTTGTAATTTACATACGCTCAAATTGTACTCAAGTTATGCTCATTTTTAAAATGTCATAACAATGCATATTTCAAAAGTACTATGCTACATTAGATTTATATATTGAAATTCATTTATGAGTTTTTATAAAAGAAAAAATAAGAAAAACAAAGTGAATTACCTATATGAAGTTGAAATCACAATACTCATTTATCGACTCTTAATGCTAAGTAAAATACGTCTGATGCTCATTAAAAATGTATTAATGTTCATATAACGAAAACCGCGATTTTCACTGAAATTACAAAAATGCCACCGTTTTTTAGTTTTGATATCAGCTTTCTTGTAATAACACAGTGCTCATTATTAGGCGACTAATACTCAGTACAATTGAACTATTGCTCATTAACAGTACAATAATGCTCATTTAGTAGAAACACGATTTTTACATTAATTACAAAAACGCCACCGACTATTGGACTCTTGGGCCTGTTACTGGGCCGGCTGTACGGTGCTCACCGTACAGCCGGCTGTACCATATACGTACTCCACTAGGGTAGCATTTGAAACACAAATTAAATTAAATATGGCGACACTGAACTGGTTAATTATATTGTTTCACTCAAAAGGGTTGTGTTTTTTTTTTAATAAAAAAGGGTTGTTGATTTAGTAATCGAGAAATTGATGCAAATTTCACGATACGTATCCCGGGAGTCATTTCCCCATAAATAAACTCGAGTTTCGATCCACTAAGGCACTAAGGGGTGTTTGGATCTGATTCTTAAAACTGATTCTGCTCTTTCACAGAGCAGAAGCAGAAGCTGAAGTGTTTGAATGAAAATGCAGAAGTGATTCTGGTGCTCTAATTTACTCCTAAAATCAGTTTTTTTAGAAGCTGGGGGTGACCAGCTTCTGAAAACTGATTCTGATTCTGCTTCTGCTTTTAAAAAAGAAGCAGAATCAGAATCAGTTCCAAACCCCCCTTAAATTGTTTTTCTCGATCCACCACTAGCTATAATTAGGTATGGACCCGTGTCGGGCTTAGGCCTGACGGGCCTTTGAGTTTTAATGGCTAGACCCGGGACCGGCCCGGGTATCCACCGGGTCCGGGTCCGGGCCGGGCCTGGTCGAATGTATTTTTTCTTTCCTAACTACCCCTAACCCCCCCCCCCCAACCGTCCCAAAACACCCAGCCCAATCCGATGGAAACCCAAAAATAATGAAGAAAAAAAAAAAAAAAGAATTAGGCCCGAACCGGCCCGGCCGGGTCGGGTCCCCATTTTCCCTACCCGTGCCCACCCCCCGCTATCCCATCGGTTCGGGTCACCACCCGGTCCCGGACCGCCAGACCAGGCCGGTCCTGGGCCCGCACAGTAGCGGGCCGGGCCGGTTCACAGGCCAGGTGGCCTGAACCGGGTCCACCACTAGCTATAATCCAATCTCAGAGTCCAAAGTAATTAGATTTTCTTTTGTTCATGTGCGGCTTTGATTTCGTACAAGTGAAGGACCTCAAAGTTAGGGAAAACTATCAAATAAGTCCTCGTACTATTCTGAAAAAGTCAATTGAGTCCTCGTACTTTATCATCGATCAATCAAGTCCCCGAAGTATTAAAAAACCATCAATTCCTCTTTTTGAGAGGTAACCAATCGGTAATCCATTTATTCGCTGACATGGATGCTTGCGTGGAGGTTATTTAGAGTCTTTGTTTCCACATGGGTTAAAAAATATCCTCGCCACAATGGTCTATGCTAAAGTGCTCATATCCTTTGGTTCTTTCCAGAAGGAGAAAAAAAAAAGCACGGGCAGAGCAGAGTGCATTCCTCCGGCAACCGTAGAACCAACGCATGAGGGTTGAGAAGACAAGTCTTTTTGGGATGTTTAACTTCCTCGTCGAGTTTGAGTCCCATTTTCATCAAAGTAGGTTTCCATATCCTTGAGACCTTTGAGCACATCCTCGGTGGCTTTGCTGACTCAAAGGCTTCCCTCAGTTCCGACTTTTATTTGATCTTTGGTTACAGATCTTTTGAGAAAATGTGAATTTTAGGTTGAATGCCTGAGATGGGGTGAAATTGGTACACAGGCAGTGATAATGGGGAAGGAGGTGGTGGAAATTTGACATGAGAGCTTTTTTTGTGGTAGTGAAGATGTGGGAGCACTGGATGAAGCTTTTCTCTTTGCGAAATTGAGAGATTGCGTTACTGACCCATTTTCTTGACTTGATGTTGTTAAACCTTTTGGCGAATCCAAGATTTCTAGGATTTGTGAAGAAGGGCGACGAGCATGTTGGAGAAAGGCCGACGACCGAGAACAAAGATTGAAGAAAGTAAACGGAAAGATAACAGGAGGAAAGAAAGAAATAAACATAATTAAAGAAAGAAGTTGCAGGAAGAGAAGGAACTAAGGAAGGAGATGGGAAAGAGAGAAAGAAGGAAAGAAAGAAAAAGAAAAGAGGAAAAAATTAATGAATGTAGATTTCCGCGTCAGTTGTCACCAGATAGAGTCACAACCAACCGGTTAAAAGCTAAAATTGATTGTTTTTAATAATATGAGGACTTGATTGATCGATAATAAAATACGAGGATTCAATTGACTTTTTGAAATAGTACGATGACCTATTTGACAGTTTTTCCTCTGAGTTATGATTACATAATGACGACTCTAGATTTTGACATGTCATTTTGAAAGTTCAAGTTTATAATTCTTACTTTACATATAATTTTGATATTGAAATTTTGAAGTGAAAATAGAATACACTTATGAAGTGAAAATAGAGTACACTTGGGGGTGTTTGAATTTGATGCTTAAAACTACTTCTGCTTCATCAGGAGCATAAACAGATGTTAGAGTGTTTGGGTGAAAGTACAGAAGTACTTCTGGTGCCCTAATTTACTCATAGAATCAATTTTTTAGAAGTTGGGGAAGACCAGATTTTGAAAACTGATTCAGATTTTGCTTCTACTTTAAAAAAGAAGTAAAATCAGAATCAGTTTCAAACACCCCTTAATTAAGAAAGTTTCTCATGAGTGTGGTGAGCTGAAATAGTTTCAAACACCAAAAGTCAAATATGCTACGCATAAACTTGTTAATCTCACTTTTGTACGCTTCATTTTACTATACTTCGTACAAAGTAATACATTACTAGATTGAATGCTTGTTTGGTAACCATGATTTTTGACTTTTCAGGCTTATAAGTCAATCTTTTCACCAAACACGTAACTTTTTGTTTTACGAGCTGAATTGTGTAATAATAAGAAAAAAGTAAGGTTGAAATTACTTTTTTCTTTATTTTATTAATAAAATATATTTTATATTATTATTTTTCACAAATCAATAGAATCAGCCAATACAGCCACATCAACCAGAACTTCATAAATTTCAGCAGAATAAGTCAATATAGCCGATTTGGCTATTACCACGGTGTTTTTATTACAGAGTGTATTTATGGGTGTTCAAATGTCCTAGGAAGTACATATGAGCTCGTATGTAAGCCTCGAAGAAAAGAGTTGTACTTTTCCCAACAATGATCAACCATACATCGGTCCAAATAATTAAATGGCAGAATTAGGAGTGAAAAAGTTTAAAAATTTCGAGATAAGACTTCCATATTTTTATTTCTAAAAATAAAAATAATTAATGTGAAGTTTAAAAAATACTCTCATGTTAAAAATCTTATCTTGCCAAAATGACATTAATTAGTGTTATTTTAAGAATATAGAACATGATAACCCTAGTTTGTAAGCACACAAAAGTTTTAAGTCCTGTTTAAATAATTTCCCTTGATGAAAGTATCAAACTAGCTACCCGTCTGATTGAAAATGTTTCATAAACTTGTCAAGCACTTTTGTTCCAATTGAAAATGACATTTCGTGTTTTTGTGCAACATAAACCATGTTTCAACAACCGCACACGCGGAGAACGAGATGGATAGTAGAGCCGCTCTGGATGTTGTAGTCCTCAAGTGTGCGACCCTCCTGGAGAAGCTTTCCGGCGAAGATAAGCCGCTGGTGTTCAACTGGGATGCCTTCCAGCTCCTTAATCTGTTCCTGCACATCATCAATGGTGTCGGACGGTTCTACATCCAGTTCAGTCGTCTTCCCGGTCAAAGAAAGCACAACGATCTTCATCGTCGTCTGCTGCCAGTTTCTCTTTTGAGTCTTTTCCTTTGCAGTAGCAATGACATACACATGAAGAGGCTGCGAAGGCAACATCTCCAACACAAACCACCGCCACGATCGGTCGTCGGTGAGTGGGACAGAAACAAACACCACTTTGTCTCCGGCGAACGTTGTCGGGTACCTCCCATACAGAGCCAGGCTCGTGTTGTCTTTGTTAGTGGCCATCGCTGCGTGCACTTTCGCCACGAGCTCAGCGTGAGAGCTGATTTTCCTTATAAAGCACGTGGCTTTTGGGGGCTCTGAATAGTCAACGGAACCGAGGTAGCCAGTCTTCACAATCTCACCTCCCCAATACAACAATGCAATAACCTCATCACCATTACCTGCAAGTATATATCCGCTCATTCATTAATTAATAATGGAATAAGTGCAAATTAAAACAGAGTTCAACAGAACCGCGGTGCTTAATGGATTTCCATGCCTGCCATCTCTTTTGTTTATGTTGCAATTCAAGTAGATCGAGCAGTAAAGACGAGAGAGATAGAGTTCCTTGAAATTCCTACCTTCTCACAATACTACACTGGCGGATATATATTGCCCAAAATTTTCTCCCAAAATTGAACTAAGCACCCCATTTTCTAAATAATTAGTAGTTACAACCGAAGTAAAAAATTCCGGTAAAATAGGTACAAACTGCAAAGTCCAAATTCAGTGCCAACAATTTTAAAGTTAAATGGCTCATTTTGGTAATTAATGAAATTTTTAATAATTAAAATTTGCGTATTCAAAAACTATATCAAAATTTCTCCAAATTATAATATGGAGCATAATTAAAAATAGTCATTCCAATTAAGTGAATAAAATGAAATTGTTTGACAAAAAACTCTTTTTGCAAATCAATTTGAAACTTATACGAAGTATGATTTATTAAGTTGTTAAACCTACAAGATTAATTAATAATGAGCACCCAAACAGAGGTTGTAACATAATTGGATCGGAGTTACAGCATCCACATGCTGGATGAGTGTGAAAATACGAGATAACCTATCGCATTCTCCTATAGGCAGGCTACGCAGTGATCTCGATCCGCAGAATTTTATTTCAGACATCAATGGAAAATTTATCCTAGGGAGTATAAAGAGGTGAAATTAATTATTCCTCGATCTCTGAATTCTCATTTATCAGCCGTTATCAAATGAATTTTCGTGTTGAACACTTGAACAGTTGATTAACCGTTCAGACCTTACAAAAAAAAGTGAGAACGAAATATTTGTTGTTCTGCTAAAAGCTAAATCGTAATTCGTATTTGTGTTTTTGTTTAGAGGGTTTAATGCACCAAATCGTAATGAAATATAAATTTGATTCATTAGTACCTTATATTTTAAAAATGCCTTAAACTCAGCTCCCTGTGTTATAATTATTCATGGGCTAAACTCCCTCTAAGAACATAATATTATTGAATATGCAAGTAACTTTATCAAAATGTCTAAATCATACCAAAAAAACTAATCATTTCTCAATTTTTTGGCAATTAAATTTATTCATAAAAAGGGTTTTGCTCATGAATAATCATAATACATGAGAGTTTGACGCATTTTTAAAACGAAGAGGGCTAATGCTTCGAATTTATTTTTCACGAGAGAATTTGATACATTAAACCATTGTTTAAAATGCGACATTCTACTCCTGTGTGAATGAGTGAACATTTACACCAATTTGAAATTTCAAGATGAAGTTTGATCACAAATTTTCATTATGCGGATTATTTTGTACAACGTACGTACTTCACACATATTATGAACTTAGTCAACACCACAAAGTTTCAGTCATTGTTTATTGAACATATCAAAATATTTTACCTTAAAAGCATATCAAAGGATAATCAACTACTCGCACGGGTAGCTCAACGGTTGATGAATGAGACTGATGGGCTGAAGTCTCTTGTTCAATCTTCGACAACAGAAGTATGAGTGTTCCATCCATGTTGTGGTTCTTTACGCGTATCGAGTCCCAATATTTTTACATCATATCATGCTTGTCCTCTCTACAATGTGTCGGGTAAGAGTGTGGGGAAGCTCGGGGTGGGTGATTCAACCTTTCAGGGTTGGGCACTTGGGCTGGGTTGAGATTATTAAACTTTAATCTTTATTAATATATATGGAGTATTAATGATATTAGGCCGCAGGCCCGTAGCCCGCATGTAATAATAGTTCACGATTAAGTTATAAGAATATGAACAAAACAAATACGTAGTATATATATTCTTCATATGTCCTATATAAATTAAAAATAATTACGAATGTATGAATAAAATAAAGGTATCAGACATAAATATGACCTCTTGTAATACAATATTTAACACATAAATAATTATAACACTGGAGTTGACGGCGTAAGTGAATACGTCAAATTTATTGTAAAAAAATGTCCACTTGACGCACATTTTAAATCACAAGAAGTGAATGTGTTGAATTGGGAAAAATAATTAAAATAACCCAAACTTTAGAGAAATGTGACATAAACACCCCAATCTTGCTTGTGTAATTTAAAGGGAAAAGTACGGAAAAGGTACTTGTGATTGGGCCCGTTTTCGGATAAGGTCATGTGTTTCATTCTTTATCAAAGTGGTTCATTTGTTTGAATTCCGTTATCACAAAAGGGTCACGCTGTTAAAAACGTCTGAAAAGACCATTAAAAGTAACTCCGATTTTCAAAAGTGCCCAAAAAATTAAATGAAAAATACCGGAAGGTGCGCCTCAATAAGACGACTGCTAGGCTATCTTTCTTTTTTGTTTTCAGCCACCCTTGTCACCGAAAAATCCACCGGAAAAGTGATATTAGTGAAATCTTTTTTTAAATAATTCAAACAGGTCTAAAAAATCCAAAGGCGATGGTGGTTTGGAGGTCATCTTGACGAGGCAAGCTTTTCGGTACTTTTCTTTTAATTATCCGGGCACTTTTGAAAATCAGAGTTACTTTTAACGGTTTTCTCAGACGTTTTTAACGGCGTGACCCTCTTGTGATAACGGAATTCAAACACATGAACCACTTTGATAAAGAATGAAACACATGACCCTATCTGAAAACGGGTCCAACCACAAGTACATTTTCCGTACTTTCCCCTAATTTAAATACCCCAAAATTTGTATACAAAACTATTTTAGCACCATGGTCATGTATTATTTCCTTCAATAATAATATGTTTGGTGTTAATTTCATAGTTTAAAATATTTTAGCATTTATGAAGATGCAATTAACATTCTAAACTTCCGTTCTAATATAAATAGTAGTGCCCCCATTCTACATAATTGCAACATTTTCAATTTGCTACTCCGTATTATAAATTATGTAATTAACAAGATAAATTTACTTTTTTGAAATAAATACTACTACTATATGAATATGATGTTAAAATAACTTTTTGTCAAAATTTGGAGTATTTAAATTACATATGAAAGATATGGTGTTTATCTCACACCTCTTCAAAGTTTGGAATATTTTAAATCCCCGTCAAATTTCTTTCATTACTTTTGAGGGGTTTGATGCATTAAACGCTTCCTATTTACTTTTGTACGGAAAATTTCAATTCCTTTTTTAGATAACACATCAATTGAAGGATTGCTAAACAGCACGGAGTAACTCATTTGCTTTAAACAAGTTCCATATGACTTGATTTATATTTATCTAATTTAGTTTGGTGAAATCTAGCGTTATTGTTTTTGGCTACAAGTCTGTTTTGATTTGATTAATTGATTTTGTATGGGTAAAACTTAAAAGTATGATCCTACATTCCTATATGTGTACTTCGTATTTCACTACTCCGTATTTTTTTAGTCTGGTCTTATTTGAATCAAATATATCAGCATAGGTTAATTGATAAATTATACTGAGTAAGATTATATGTATCCCAGTTGTGGTCGTCGTCATCAATCCCCCAGGAAAAGCTTAATGAAGGAATGATTTAACAAACAAGCAAAAAAGTTGGCAAAAGACAACCGTGCCCAAAAAGAAAGTTGGGGAATAAAGGAGTCTTGAAAGTTTATTAGGATCACTCTATAAACCAAAGCGCAACGAAGTGATAATAAACAGGTATATCTCACTACTTAATGATAATCAATCCTTTCAAATTGAGACTCAAGGCAATGGGGGTCTAACCATCCCTTGGATGAGCTTTTGGGTGCAGCAGCAGCAGGCATTTTCCCACTTCCCAAGAGCTCTCTCAGATTGTCCACCTTATTCTCACTCCCTATTCCACTGTATTTCCTATCAGCTTCCTTAAGTTTGTGCTTCAAACTTTGCTTGCGTTTGCTCGAGTTTAACTCTGGTTGTTTTGACCGTAAAGGAGGAGCACCGTGAGGTCCAAGGTATATATTCTCTTCTTTTAAATTCTGCCAAAATGAATATGTCAATCCATTAGAACTTATTATACACACACACACATGTATTTAGCAAGAGAAATGAACAATAGTTTCTATCCATTGTGATGGTGGCGTTTAGCAACTCACAGTTGCAATTGATGATGGTTTAGAATCTGTTACTTCTATTGGATCGATTCGACTTTCTCCAGAATCCCCGATCTCCAGGCTTGGAATCACAAATCCCTCAGTGTCTTATCAGTAAAAACCAAAAGGTTAGTATAAGTAAGAAGAATGATGTTATAAACATTGTAGCCTAACAAACCTTGATTTATATACTCCACGCAAAATACCATAGTCCATAGAATATGACACTGACAAACATTGTTGATCTTTTCAATGTTCATTTAAAATGTGATCTTATTTCTAGGTTTATTATTCATGTGACAAATACTTACATACACTCCTTTAGTCCAAACCAATCTGGATAACTTGAGAGTGGATGGATGGGCCAAAAGACCCAAATGAGCCAACTCAAAATCACAATCAGAACCGTCTATGATACCATATTAACACTTGATGTCCATCCTAAAAAATCGATTTATGATACTAAACTCTTATTGCTTACTTTATAATTTTATATTTAAAAAAAAGTGGGGTAAAATATTTCATCAAACTAAAATGCTCGCAAGATTATATAAGATTATATTCATTCCCTTAAAGATTAGTGTTGACCAAATGGTAGACAAATGTGTTAAGGGCCATGCATGACCTTGTCAACTTTCTCCAAGGAAACCGTGGAAGAGAAGTCTACATTTGGAAGCTATGAAGAACAACCTGTGTTAGCTTCTAGAAAGTAAAGATTCTAACACAAGTGAAATGCTGATAGACTTAGGAAATAAACTGTCAATTTGCCCGCACGGGTAGCAAACTGGTTTTTGAGGTGAAAATTATGTCCAAGATTGAATCCTTCTAACCCTAGTGTAGGGGTTACCGTCAAAATGAAAGGGACTCTTGAGTGCAACATGTAGTGTTCTGCCCTTTGGGACCAGTTGAGTCACCATGATTTATTCTCCACCTACTTTGTTGTGCTAGGTGTGTGGGCGTCAGGGTTAGCGATTCTGGGAACTAATTTGAAAAAGCAAATTGCAATGTGGATAGGGTTGGAAAAATGAAACTGATTAAAGTGGAATTCATTTTAGGTATCTTGGGCTGTAATTCCTTATGTCCTGGATTCATAAAGTGACTAATCCTTATGTCCAAGATGGGGCCCATAAAGTTACCCATAACATCACTTCTCCCATTGACTAATCTTCTAGCTGTAATAAGATTTGAGGTTTTATACAAAAAAAGTAAATCAGATATGCAGGGTTACCAAGATCTTTTATGTTTGATGGCAAACACTCATGCCCTTCAACCCAAACCATACTGGAAAACTTGGAGGCAGACAAATGTGACAACAGAAAAGCTACCCTAAATATGAGGTACCAAATAAACAATCAACCACAATGGAGTCGCGCACTAATAACATATTAAGACTTGGTGTCATAATAAAAAGTAGATTTAATAAATTTAACCTGAGATCTTACATGTTACCAATATGGGACAAGTATTTCAACAAGCTCAATTTCACGAAATGCTTGCGGGCAAAATTCAAAAAGACTAAGAGTTCATGATGAACACAAGCACAGCACATGTGAAAGACGGTCATTATTTGAAGAACTGATGTGTTTAGCTCAATCAGTAGCAGTGTAGAAATTGAGGATGGAAGAGGCCCTTGGTGAGGTTTCAGGCGGGATACACATAAAATGACATAAACCCAGCAGTCAGGAAGAAGTGTGAGCCACTATGCTGCCTGGCGAAGTGGCCAGAATTATGGCAAGGGAAAAAATGTTTCAGCAACAATTCATGATGATAGCAGACCCAACGCTGTTTGCAGTATATAAACAAATGCAGAGCCAGACCAAATTTCCCTGGGCAAAATATCTCTCTCCGAGTCCCATGGACCTTTATCAACTTTTGGCCTTGACGAGGACACAAGTGCTGTTGGGAATGGCATATTCAAAGCCATTCATCTTGGACCAGGCATTAGAAATGAGCTTCAGGGTCATGGTCATACGCCAAGCACGATAGTATCACCCAATGCCGTGAGATATAGTGTTATTGCAATGAAAAGTGTGCTTAACCAGATACTCAGAGTGCATAATAAAAAAGTCAAAGTTTCCATGATGTGGACCATGGTTTTAAAAGGTGCTTAAGAGGCAGGTTTTGAGGCCTGCATCATGGTGCAGCGTGCGTGATAATATTAGAGCTTGCGCTATTCTTGTAAGGTAAGAGGCTTGCGCCCAAAAATGTCCATGCGCGGCTAGGGGCTTACTACCAAAATCATATTGAAACCAAGATGGGGAAGAACATTTAAAGCTAACTGAAAGTGCCCACCATGACCCTAGTAAGCCAGCCGCCAGCTGATGGAAACCGCCCATAATGGAGACCCAGTCGCCATTGATAACAATGATCACAAGCAAACGGGAGCCTTTGCTTCATTGAGACCAGAAGCCGTCTCTGAGATGATTGTGAACAAAATTGTGGCAGTCCCTGAGGCCATGAATAGAGTAATGTGGGGGCCAAGAAGTGTGGCTTTAATCTGTGGACCAGAGAACTAGACAAGTCTAAACATATGTGTACTTTTTTAAAATCATTAATCACGTATAATTTTTCTTTGCATTTTTAAAGTTAAAAAAAAAACAAGAAGATAACTTTCCTTGGCATTTCTTCCCTTTACCTGGCATTCTCTGGAATCCAAACATGTCCTAAGTTTGGTGATTTTTATATTGTGCATTGCTTTTATCCAATGTGTTCAAAAAGTCTTCTGTACAAACCAATCTCAGTTAAACTTTAATGAGGCTTGTGTTGTTTGAGCAAAATAAGTGAAATCCTAGTTATATTTAAAGCCCTAGGCTTAGATCACGACGACATATGCCATGTCATTGTTGCCTTTGCTCATAAGTCATAAGTTACCACTCAATTTGCCTTTATTTATTTATTACAGCTGTTTCTTAGTTGCCTAACCTTCATATCAGCCAAATGAGATGGAAATAAGCCAATAGAATGGCCAATTTAACAGAATGTCTTGTGGAGTCCTCAATCTGTATTTTCTATAAAACTTTGTCTCACTTGACTGGGTGACAACCATTGTCGATCTAAGAACCAGCAGAAGGTTTTGAAGTGGTATCTCCTGAAGTCCTTTTATTAGTGGATTAATGCACCACATAATTGTTAATGGTCTCCATGTTTTTCCTTCAAACAAAATACTGAGAAAAAAATAGTTTGAACCAATGTTTTATCTCCCCTCCCGTTTTCATTCCTTCAAAGTTAACCCTACACTTTCCTTCATGATATTATTTCCCTAGCAACTTTTTATTTCTAAGCAGACACCTAAAGGTTAATTTATTTTGTCATTTAAAAAGATGAACAACTCAACAACCATATCTACGTTTTGCACATATACATGACATGGATAAACAAATATGTTTTTTTAAACAGATATGTATACACGTGTATGGCAAAATATCATTCTTATTCAATATTAGGTTCAATTTGGAGTATCAAATACACTACACAGCAAGCAACTGAAGTATTGCTGCATTAGTAGTAATGTAGAATAGTTATATCAAAACAGCAAAATGGGGATTGGGGACAACTAAAGAAGCTTTTTTTTTTTTAACTAAAGAACTTCAAATCTCTTAAGATGCAATCTATGTGTGTCTGCAGCTAGTCAGCTACCCAATCTCAAAACAAATGGATATAGGCGGGACAACTACATAAATACAACTTTGACAAAAACATTCAATTGTATGTAAACACATTTAGATTTAAACTCAAACAATAAGGCAAGAACTCCGTATTGAAATATATGAGGATAAGTGGAGAAAAATACCCCACTCGTCTTCTTCGGTGGAAGGAGCGGATTGCACCAGAGACTGGTCCATGGAACTCAAACGATCATCGACCTGTGTTGCTCACTTAGACACAACGACTAAGCCGATGATCGGGGAAGGCGGTGATATATAATATGACCCGAGGGACAAAGAATCCAAAGCTTCGACTCCAATGTCATCAAAACCGAATCTTCAGGATTACGACGCAAAAGGAAACCGAATTAGTCGTTGCGTAACCCTAATTAACGTTGCCTAGCAGCGCCCCACGGCGAACTTTTACCTCGTGTATTACTCCGTTCTTGTATCTTTAAAATATACTAGTATTAATTCTTTCTCAAATAATTAAAGAATATGTTAAAATTTTAATTTGAGATATTCAATTAAAAAACAAAAACCCAATTAAAAATATGATAAAAACGTAAACAGATATATGTAATAAAAAAATGTATTTTATATGTTTGGGTTGAAAAAAATGTTTGAAATCGAGCTAAACAAATAATGAAAAATTGAAATAAAGTCAATATATAAATAAATAAATGAATATATAAATACAGAAATGAATAAGTAAATATATAAATAAATAAATGATTAATTAATAAACTAAAAAACAAATAAGTAATAAATAAATAAATAATAAATAAATAAATAAATAAATATAAATAAATTAATAAATTTATAAATAAATTGATGAATTAATAAATTAAATAAATAAATAAATAAACCAATAAATGAGTGAATAAAAAATAAAATTTATTTAGTTTATTTTTTATTCATTTATATGTTTATTTATCCATTCATTTATTTACTTATTTATTTATTTGATTATTTTCATGTATAAATATAATATAAATATTGTACAAATAATTTTTTTTTATTTGGCTCGAACTCGAGCATATTATTGTACTTGAACAAATAAAAATTAATTTGTGAAATTTGAACTGAACTCAAGCCTTAATCGGGCTAAGCCTAAGTTCAATTGAGACTGTATAAATAATTTTTCCTAAATAAACTTTTAAAACTTTTTACGTTAAGAATGCAAGGTTTTTTAATAATTTGTGCGTTGAGTTATAGGTTAAAATCTATACTATGTTATAGGTTAAATAACTTTAAATGAGAGCATGTACCAAAAGAGCATGGTAGCCCAATGGTCCTTTCTTTACTAATGAGTGATGGGTTGTGGTTTCAACTCCCATTGTTGAGATACCTTTTTAAGGTGACAACTCTGGTACCCAACTAAAAAATAGGGTACCGTACCTACCATTCATTTGATTGGACCACACCAATTTATCATTTTTAATTTAGATTTAAATAATTCAACTGCTACATTCTTATTGGTCCATGTGGACAAAGGTATTGTATCTTATGTATACCACAGAATCTACCTTTTTTTAATAAGCAAAACACATCCAGAATTGATGATATGGGATGACTAGTAACTTGTGTCACAAGTGACGTGGTAGGTAGAGTGACATGGCAATAAAATACTCTATTTCGGGAAATAGGTTTAAAAGTACCATAGTTTGGAAAATAGGTTTAGAAGTGCCTTAGTTTGGGAAAAAACTCGTCATATGGTAATATTTTGGACAATCTTTCTTAAACAAAAGCAAATGAAGTAAACTTAAACTAAAACAAACTTAAACAAAAAGCAACTATGGAATTTACAGGAGCAACTCTTATGTTTGCACCTTTACATTCCTTATCAAAACAACAATGAGCAGCCTATGGTTTCTCCAACTTTTCCAGAGCACGATCCAGACCTGCAAACTGTGTTCCCCATTGTCTAGGAACAATGAGCCGGATGCAGGATTCCATATCTTCCTTTGTCATCCCAGTGGACTGAAAAACACTTTCCAGTGTTGAAAATCTCCCTTTCTTCCAAGCTGGGGTCTTTGAATGAGCATCAAAACTTTGGTCCATCCTGTAGGCAATCATCAGCACATGATGAATTGCTGGCATCCTTGGCTTAGCAGGGCTTTCTGGCTTCATATGGTGGATATAATTGGCAACAAACTTCAAGCCTGAGTGAGCATGAATACCCCAATTGTCTTCTGTTTCTTGAGAAGCTTTGATTGTACAAGCCTTCACCACATTGCCTCCAAGCTTAGCAGGTTGTAGATTTCTGTGACATTGATGAATGACACAAAGAATTGAAATACAAGCTTGAAAGAGCTTTGGGGTCATAACAGGAATGACAATCCCATTCTTCTCTTCATCCTCCATTCCAACATTCACAAGCATACTTCTGGCATCAGTATCGCCATCTTGGCCTCTGATCAACAAACAGAAAAGCATGTCATTCTTAACTTCCAATTGAAGTGCCCTATGAGCAACTGGTAAGTTAATGCCTTTCTTGCAGCTCTGATTCAGACGGATCAGTTCATTTTTAATCGCTTCAGCATCTCCAACAGGAATTCTACGCTTAAAATCTCTGTCTTGAACGACAGCCAGGCGATAACATCCCTGCAGAAAAGACCTGCACTCCTCTGTATCCTTGGAGTCTTTGAATTCGTCATAAGCCAGATTCAAAGTTCGATTCAGGGCTGTGACGAAAGAATGAACATCAGTTGGGCCTCGAAATTCACTCACCTTCCGAGCATAGTTTATCACAGCTTCATAAGAAAGGACGGCGACCATGGGAGCTTCAGCCATTCTGAAATCAGATAAATTCAGAAGAATTTCGTTTGTAAACTTAAAACAAATGAACCGACCGTTGATTTTCTCCATTCTTTATTTTCATAAATGCTTATTGTACAAAATTGTGTATATACAAACTAACAAACAACTAGTCTGGAAATGTGTGAGGCTCTGTTTGCAATAGTTTCTGCTTTAAAAAATGTGTTTTTTTAATGAAATGGGGAGAAGTGATTAAATAAAAGTTGATAGTGTTTGACAAAAAAATGATTTTTAAAAGTAAAAGTTGGTAGTGTTTGGTAAATTAAGTGTTTTTTTATGTCAAAAACTGAGAAATGCTTTTTTTAAAACATTTGCAAACCAACCTTAGAATTGTGTACACAAAAAAATATAGATCAAGCATTTTTACTCCATTTTTAATTGCATGCACTAGCGAAGATTGGGCAGAGTTCACTACTTCAGGATTTTGATGTACCGAGTAAAAAAATTACTTTCTATCTTCTTTAATAATTGCAACATTGTAATTCTTGCAACTATTTTACACACATTACTTTAACCATAATTTTCTACTCACATATATAATCAAATCATTATGTACTTCACATAAAATATTACTACCTCCGTCCCACTAATATTGGGACGGAAGAAAATGACACGATTATTATGAAAAATGAGTTTATGTGGTTGTTATTAATTGATCAAGTATGAATAAAGTAAGAATGGTTTAGAGTCACACAAACTTTACCAAATTTGATACGAGAGAATTTTAGTGGGATTTCCTGGAAAGGTAAAATGAAACAATAATAACGGGACATAGACGTGTTAAATTTCTTTTAATGTGAATTTTCAAAATATTAACTTGTAATGTTTATTGGAATAATACATAATTAAATATAATTACAGTTAAAGTTATACGTTCGTAAATGCGAAATTAATTGTTGTAAAGTAAAAAAGGAGGGTGGTCATGTTTTTGTATACGACATTTATTTTATTCATATAAAATGTAATTCTTTCATACATGAATTGGCTGCACACTTATATAATAAATAATTAATAACAATGAATGGTAGAATACTTGCCATACTTACCAACGGATTATATTATTATAGCAAACGGAGTAATAATTATAGTTTTTTATAGAATAATTATTATAGTTACTAATTATTAAGTTAAAAATGAGAATATTAAAAGCCATAAATTGGCTGAAAAAGAGAAAACGGACGGGGATAGCAACGGATATATATATCGTCGAGCTTCAATTTACATAGGGAGTATAATCTAGTCAATTGACTGCTATGTTCCTCCACCCACATAGAATTGTTGCAGTAAGGCAGTAATGACATTAATTGTGCATGAAAAAAGAAAGGTAGTTTCTGTGGTACCCATAAGGTACCATACCTTTGTCCATATAGACTAATGAAAAGCTAGCAGTTTGAATTATTTAAATCTAAATTTAAATTGATAAAGTAATGTGCTCCAATCAAATGAATGATAGGTACAGTACCCATGTTTTTAGAAAGGTACCGGAGTTGTCACAAAAAAAGAAAACCAAATAAATAATACTCCGTAAGAAACAACGGTACAAATGCTATTACGTTAAATGCCAACAAAGAAACAACTTAGGGAACATCATTGTCCAATTTTCCAAATTTTAAAATTAAAATAAGAAGGATAGAGAAAAGAAGTTCTAAGTATTGCAGTCATGCCAGTGTAAATAGCTTTGCAGTCACCTGATTAATATTTTGTTTTCATAATACGGAGTACAATCTTTCTTCCCTAACACACTCATTTTAATTAGGGATATAGACCTAAATAGGAGTAAAGGTAGAGCCTGGAATTTAAATAGGAGTCGAATCTTTTAAACTCCTAAATAGGACCAATTTTGAACTTTGAGACAAAACTACCCCTCCGTTCCCAACAAATTCTGCTCTCAACATAAGACACCACCCATCCGCTTTTGCAAGTCTGATAACGAGAGGATTTAACAAACAAATTCAAAGGAGAAATTATTCTGGTTGGTCGCAGTCCGCAGGTAAATTCTCTGCGATCCGCCGCTGGTTTCCGCCGGGTTATAGGCAGTGCAAGTCATCACCGGAGCAGTCGCCGACATCAGGCCGACGAGTAGTCTCCTCGTCCGATATCGATCCTCCTCCCCCAGCCCTTCTCCTCCTTCAACTTTCTCCATGTCTTCCTCTCTGTTTGCGAATTTTTTCGGTGCCGTATTCCTACTTTTGTAAGCTCGTCTTAGAGCTAGTAGCACCGTAGAAGTGTAGAACTAAGTAAGGATTGCTACATCAAAAGAATAGATTCTCCGCACTGTAGCAGTCTTGTACTAGTTGCTTTTTGTTGTTGGCTTACATCTTAATTTTTTATTTTTTATTTGCAAATTCATTTAGTGCAAGTAATACAGATTATTTTTTACAGAGTATTCATTTATTAATTTGGACATTGATAACTTTTTGCGAATTGTATTGTAAATTTGTATTATGGAGTATTATTTTGACGAAAGTTGAAATTGTTTGGTTTTCAAATTGTTTTAGCATTGTAATGAGTAATGATGAAAATGTCTATTCCAGTGTCGTCATTGTTATTTTGACAATGTCAATGTATAAAAATGTCATCAAGTCAAGAAAATGTCATTGTCAATGCTATAAAATGACATTGTAATTATGACAATGTCAATAGCTATAATAACAATGTTAATTTTATAACTGATGGTATAATTATCCCAACCATGGATAAATGTTGACCGGGTTAACATGGATGAAAACAATTAGAGGTTGATGTGCATGGTAACTATGCGCGGATGATGATAAGGTATAGGAAGAGCTCGTACGTGGTGACCACACGCGGGTTAGAAGATAAAAGACTGTACATGGCGACTGTGGACGCAAGTTAATAGAAGATCAGGGACTACACAGTGACCGTGGATGTCGGGGTAGGCTTATCCAGAGAGCATGTCCACAGCAACCATGGACGCGATCAAGTACCTCAGTCAGAGGAGCGTCCACAGCGACCCTGGACATAGTAGTAGAAGCTTATCCAAATATCATATGCATGGTGTCTCTGGACGTTTTGCCTACATGGTGACTCCGTACGGACCAACTACATCAATGACGTCTTTTCAAGATATTTACACAATCAAGTGAATCAACAAAGGATCCCGCGGATCCGGATTACTGATTTGCATATCAAATCGAACATGGCGACCACGTCGCCCAAATCTTTTATGTCTCATTTTCTACTATAAAATCATGTAATCCTTGGAATGTTAATCAAGCTCAATACACTGAATACACTACATACATTTATCTCTCTAAAGATTATCCTGAGCACTTTAATTATTTTCGGCTATCTCTTATTAATTATTTTCCGGTGGATTTACTTCCATCATTTTGGTGCTCTCATTGAGAGCTGAAAATACACTCAGGCTATTTCAACGTTGTAACAATGGCTACTACAAGGGCGGAGAAGGATGTACCCGCCGATGGACACACTGCGTCCAACTCATCGGGTCAAGACCTGCGTAACCGACTCAGCCGCCCTGCGGTGGTTCCCGTAGAAGTGCCCGATGTCCATGGTGCCATCCTAGGGATGACCAAGATGTTGGGTACTCTTGCGAAGGACGTACGCCGTGCAATTCCTAGCACTCATCAAAAGCCTCCTCAACCACACGGAACTCAAGTTCCAACTAATCATCCGGCGGTGGAGGTAGAGGTGACATCACCGGCGCCATCTCAAAAAAATGGAGAGAGAAGAGAGGGACGAGGAGTCCCTGTCTCTTCGAACCAACCAGCTCGAAGTGAAGCCTCGGTGTTTAGTAGATTGGGAGACCGACGACGATCTGCTAAAGACCGTCTCGGACGGTCGCACCATGTCGATAAAGAAAGGGATACACAGAACCACCGTGGGCGACATGACCACGACGAAGAGGAGCGCGTGCAAGCTCCCAAAGTCACCCATATGGCTACCAGTCACCATTCACTTGCACACATGACTGAGCATGTCGGCGGGACTGAAATACGTTCACAAAAACCGAGGAACACAGAAGTAGAGGACGGTGGCAGGAAACGTGTGACGATTCAAGCAGACAGAACCAAGAATGATCTAAATGACGTGGAGGTGAGGAAGCTATGGAGAAAAATCGAGGACCTGCAACGACGGGTAGATGCAGGAGATGGAAACACAGACGCTAAACTAAAGACGGTAACCCCGTTCACTACACGGATCATGGCATACCCGTTACCAATTGGCTTCAAGGCGCCCCATGTCAAGGCCTATTCGGGAACCTCAGATCCCCAAGAACATTTGTCACGTTATTATGCTAATATGATTATGATTGGGGCATCGGAGGAAATAATTTGCCGTTGTTTCCTAGCTACGTTGGAGGGAACTGCGTGTGAGTGGTTCAATTCCCTCCCCCATGGATCGATAGATGAATGGGAGGACTTAGCGCAAAGGTTTCTTCAACACTTTGCCGCGAGCAAAAAAACCAAGCAACACTACTCACACCTCCTGACCGTGAAGCAGAAGAAGGGCGAGGACTTGAAAGATTTCGTGATACGGTGGAGGAAGGAGTCTTCTGCCGTGCACGGAGCGGACGACCAAACTCGCCTTGCCATGTTCCAGGCAGCGTTGAGGGCTGGGGAGTTCGCTTCAAGCCTCATCCGGGACCCGCCAAGGTCGTACCAGGCGGCCCTTCAAAGAGCTGACCGATACGCCGATGCGGAGATCCGAGAGGTGCAAAAGAAAAAGGACGAGTCATCGGAACCTTGGAGGGAGGGGTCTGTCCCTCACCACAAAAAACAAAAGAAAAACAAGAAAGATTTCAGTTATGGTCCAAGGCAGATTCCTAATACAAGCTCGATGCCTCTAACTCATCCTGTGGGTACGATCTTGGACTATGCCGAGCGCACGGGTCTCATGCAAGGGCCAAGGCCGGAGGGTGAAGTGTACGCTGTCTCTGGTGCTAAAAAGTATTGTCGCTATCACCGGGTGGATAATCACGACTCGGAGGAGTGCTTTACCTTGAAACGCGAGATTGAAAGACTGATCCAAAGAGGCCATCTGAGTAACTTCGTCAAAGGGGCTGCACAGCAACCCAACCATGTATGGCGGAAATCATCAGAACAAGTGGCATGCACGCAGCCGGAGACCCGAAGGGCAGAGAAAAGACACATTGGAAATGAGAGTGACGAGGATGCCTCGGATGAGCCAGGGCCGAAGCGAGACAAGAGGAACCATGACATCAATTTCATTTATGGAGGTAATGCAGGCGGGGACTCTTCGTCCCTTCGAAAGAAATGGGCTCGTCAACTGTACATTGGTGAGATCATGCACTCTCCAATGAAAAAGAAGGTACGACGTGAACCTATATGCTTTACTGATGATGACCTACCACCATGTCCAAGCCCACATCGGGATGCCATGGTTATCAAAATGGAGATCAATGATCTTGTCATACACCGTACCCTGGTCGACACTGGTAGTTCCGTTAACATAATGTACCTCGACACTTTCGAGAAACTGAAGTTGTCCAAAGGAAAACTCCATCCGATAAAAACCCCGTTATCTGGGTTCACGGGTGACTCTATCGAGGCAGAGGGAGTTGTCACGGTCCCGGTAGAGGTGGGGGACACATCCCATAAAGTGAAACTCAACATGGAGTTCGTAGTTGTCCGACTGACATGTGCACATAATCTTATACTCGGACGGCCAGGCCTGGAAGATTTGCAGTGCATTGTGTCCCCGGCACATCTTTGTATTAAGTTCCCAACACCAACCGGAGTGGGGATAGCACGCGGGAGCCAGAAGCTCGCCCGAACATGCTACATAAAAATCACAAAGAAGGTGGGGCGGCATGGCCTCCAGGTAAACACTGTGGCCACACAATACCTACAAGATGAAGAGCGAAGACCCCGTGCTGAACCAGCAGAAGGGACAGAAGAGGTCACCCTTGACCCTGCAACCCCAGAGCGCAAGGTTAAGATAGGCACCGGATTGTCAGCTGAGCTCCGCGCTGAGGTCATAACTGTCCTGACTATGTACCAAGGCATATTTGCAAGAGGACCAGAGGACATGCCGGGCATCAGTAGAGATGTCATCTCTCATCGCCTAGACGTGGACACTATGTCAAAACCGGTGAAACAAAAGAAACGTTACATGTCCTCGGACAGGCGGGAATTCGTAAGGAAAGAAGTGGGCACCTTGTTAAAAATCGGCCACATCAAGGAGGTAAAATACCCAGAATGGTTGGCAAATGTGGTATTGGCACCTAAACCCCCAACGTGGAGGATGTGTGTTGATTACACTGACCTAAACAAGGCATGCCCGATGGATCCATTCCCATTGCCTAACATCGACCAATTGGTGGACGAGACAGCGGGGTGTGAATTGATGAGTTTCATGGATGCTTTCAGTGGATACCACCAAATTCGCATGCATGAGGAGGATGCAGAGAAGACCTCATTCATGACTCCAGAGGGTGTTTTCTGTTACTTAGTCATGGCGTTTGGACTGAAAAACTCTGGGGCAACGTACACTCGCATGATCTCTAAACTTTTTCGACCTGTCCTAGGCCGCACCATGGAGGCCTACGTGGATGATATGATTGTGAAGAGTAAAAGAGCAGGTACGCATGCCGTGGATTTGGCAGAGGTGTTCAAAATCATGGAGAAGTTCAATCTTCGTCTCAATCCAAAGAAGTGCACGTTCGCCGTCCAAGGAGGGAAGTTCCTGGGTTACTTGGTGAGTAGAAGAGGAATCGAGCCAAATCCAGAGAAAATCAAGGCCATACTCGAAATGGAACCTCCTCGTAATGTCAAAGAAGTGCAACGATTGACGGGACGCTTAGCGGCTTTGAACCGCTTCTTATCAAAACTAGCAGAGAAAGCCACGCCATTCTTCCACATCATGAAGAAATCAAAGGGTTTCGTATGGACTGAGGAGTGCCAAAAGTCATTCGAGGGATTGAAAAACTACCTCTTGTCTCCTCCTGTCTTGTCCAAACCTGAGGCGGGGGAGACATTATACCTATACCTAGGGGTTTCACCAAGTGCAATTAGTTCTGTCCTGGTGCGTGAAGATGGCGGCGTCCAGAGACCCGTTTACTACGTAAGCAAAACTTTGAGGGACGCTGAGCTACGGTACACAACCATAGAAAAAACTGTTCTGTCCGTGGTGTGGACGGTCAAACGGCTCACACAATACTTCCAAGCTCACCCTGTCCATGTACTGTCACACCAACCCCTGGGTGCCTTAATGAGAAGTCCCACGGCTTCCTCGAGGATGATCAAATGGGCAGTGTATCTAAGTCAATTTCATATAGAGGTGAAGCCAAGACCTTCCATCAAGGGGCAAGCTCTTGCAGATTTCATAGTAGAATGCACAGCGCGGGAGGAAGCAACGAAGATGAAGCATGGCGACGATGAACAAGAGTGGTGGATATTGTCCACGGATGGCTCCTCCGCGGCCAAATCTTGCGGAGGAGGGGTGGTCCTCACCACGCCCGAAGGCTTCAGGGCCTATTACGCTATCCGGTTCAACTTCAAGGTGTCGAATAATGAAGCAGAGTACGAGGCTCTACTATGTGGCCTACGCTTGGCGGCGAACATGAGGGCAGAGAAGGTCAAGATACGGTGTGATTCAAAACTAGTGGTTGGACAGATCACGACTGAGTTTGAGGCGAAGGAAGAACGGATGCGGCTATATCGTGACGCTGCCCTAGAACTTTTGAAATTGTTCATCGCCTATGAAATTGAACAGATACCAAGAGCCCAAAATGTCGAAGCAGACATGTTATCCAAACTAAGTGCAGAGACACCGGAAAGGATTTCAAAGATTGCGAGAATAGAAGAGTTGGACACTTCCAGCATATATGCATGCCCTGTCCAGGCCATAACCACGAGGGACGCGGACTGGATTGACTCCCTCATCAAGTATATCAACGAGGGAGTGCTGCCCGCGGAGGAGGTTGAAGCCAAGGTGACTAAGATGAGGGCGCCGAGTTATACCATTTTGAATGAGAAACTGTACAAGAGGTCTTACAATGGCACGCTTCTCAAGTGCTTACGACCAGATGAAGCCAAGGTTGCCATGGAAGAGATACATGCAGGGATATGCTCAGCTCACCAAGGAGCACACACCATGTCCCGAAAGGTAATCCTACATGGTTTCTTCTGGCCAACCATAGTTAAGGATTGCGCTGAATTTGTCAAGAGGTGTGTGGTGTGTCAAGAGTTCCAGAAATCTCCGGGACGTCCAGCCACCAACTACACCCCCATCAGCACGGCTATACCTTTCGCAAGGTGGGGGATAGATCTCATTGGTGCCTTACCAAGGGGAACAGGGAGCGTGAGATGGGTTATCGTTGCCATAGACTATTTTACTAAATGGATAGAAGCAGTACCCCTAGCTAGCATCACTGAAGGGCAATGCAGAAAATTTGTCATGAAGCACATCATTTGTCGCTTTGGAGTACCCCAACAGATCATAACCGATAATGGGAGGCAATTCGGAGCATCCGGGTTTAACGAATTCTGTGAGAGTTGGGGGATCAAACATAGCAATGCGTCAGTTGCCTATCCCCAAGCGAATGGCCAAGTGGAGAATGCAAACCGCACGATCATGGACGGTTTGAAGAAAAAACTGGAAACTGCCGGAGGGGAGTGGGCTGAAGAACTACCACAGATACTCTGGGCATACAGGACCACACCAAGAAAGGCCACAGGGGAGACACCATTCGCCTTGACATATGGTTTCGAGGCGAGGGCACCTGCGGAAGTAATTCTCCATAGCCGCCGAGAAGAGGAATATGACCCCGAGACGAACGAGGAGGTCATGGCGACCGAGCTTCTTTTTATTGAAGAAAGAAGGGAAGCGGCTTTCTGTCGTGCGGAGAACTATAGAAGGCAGGTGAAGGGATACCATGATTCTCGAGTTCGCAAACGCAACTTTGAAGTTGGGGACTATGTCTTGAGAAAAAGGGAGGTCAGCAAACCCTTGGAAGGGGGGAAATTTGCCAAAAATTATGAAGGCCCTTACGTGATTAAATCAGTGATCCGTCCAGGGACGTTCAAACTCCAGACACCGAAGGGAAAAGAAATTGAGAGGACTTGGAACGCAGAACACTTGCTCAAGTTTTACCATTGATAATTTATCACTGATACTCCACCTGATGATTATGATGTATGGTAACCACGTATGGTGGTAAACGCGGTCCTTTTCCATCCACTGTTTTCAAATAAGAGATCTCCTTGATCCACACAAGAGTGAATAATGGCAGTCCTTGGCCGCAAAAAAAAAAAAAAAAAAAAAGGTGTCGTCCAAGGACACCAGGGGTGTAAAATTCACCCAAAACAAAAAACAAACTACAAGGTGTCATCCAAGGACACCGTGGGTGTAAAACTCACCCAAAACAAAAAAAAAAAAAAAAAAGGTGTCGTCCAAGGACACCAGGGGTGTAAAATTCACCCAAAACAAAAAACAAACTACAAGGTGTCATCCAAGGACACCGTGGGTGTAAAACTCACCCAAAACAAGAAAAAAAAACAAAAAAAAAATGAAATAAAAAACTAGTAAGTAGTCAGGCATGTCTCCTATGACATAGCTAAAATTCTCAACACGCAAGGGGTGTAGACTCGCCCCTAGAAAGGGGACGAGGATACATTGCAAATTGATCCCAACAAATGCGTAACCCTCAGGGTTGTATGGTCAGGATGCATCTGTGAAATATATCGGATAGCGGCCATGTTTCCCAAAAAACGTTGTGTGCCCCAGAGCAAGCCTAAGTCACTCAGGTGTTAGGTTCGCTCACTTAGTCCTATTTTTTGCGAATAAGTGATGCGCGCAATGTAGCGAAGGAGGAGGTGTCAACGACACCTTGTGCCTATCGTTGTCCTCAGTCACTCTATCTAAATGCACAATGCCTCAATTGAAAATTAGGCAGATACGGGGCGATAAATGCACCAAAGTTATACACTTGGTGTAGTATCACCGTACACTACTATGAATGATCACACAAACCATGCCAAACAAGGCATGGTCACATCGTGGTCTCATAAAACCTAAATGTTGGTCAAATAATTAATTATGCGATAATACTGAACAATAACGAAAGGAAAATAAGACATGCATCATTATTATTTTATGAAATTCAAAACATGTTTAGCAATTCAGGTACTCGTAATTGAAGACATGACAGAATTAAAGTCTACACTACGTCCATCCGTCACTCCCATGCATGCTCTAAGGCACAGAAGCAGTCGAAGCTGGGTGATCTGTCTCGGAAGGAAGATCGCCAAGCTCCTCATCAGTGGGGAGTCTGTCAAAAGGAATATAGTCCAGGGGCGTGTTGGCTACCGGGATCTCAGGGTTGGGAACCTCAGGAGGAAGTCCCCAATCAGTGATGCAAGAGGCACCAGCCTTATCCCTCAAGATAGGATATACTTTCTGTTGAGTGGCATATATCCCGATCTGGTAGGAGATGTAGCTCTCTAAGGCCAGTTTCTCACGACCTTCCGGAGTAGACAACCAATGCTTGCTAATATCGTTCAAGTGGGCATTAATGTATGCTTCCTGATCAGACACGAACTCTGGAGAATTCTTGTATGCATCCACGGCCCGCCCCCTTGCATTGGCCAACTCCACGGCGTGCATTTCTTTAAGCACAGTGACCTCGGCTGCATGTGAGTCACGCACGAGCTTGAGCGATGCCACCTCCTTCGCTAATTCGGTGAGTTGTAGCGACAAATCTTTTTCGCGCTCATCTTTCCTTCGGTTCACCTCGGAGATGGACAACAGTAGCTACAAAAAAGAAAAGAAAAAAAAAATTAGTATCACGAGATGCATAAATAAAAGGTAACGGGGAAATGGGAGGGTTACCTCGGCCAGGCCATGGTGGCTCCTCTTCTCTAAAGCAGCATGGTCAAGTGTTGAAATTTTCTCCTTCTCAGTCGCCGTGATCACCTGTGATAAGAGCGGAGGTAACTCAATGTTACCTCGTAACCAAGTAGTCATCCCCGCCGTGGGAATATCACTCATGCTACGGGTGACACGGGCTGCGGGGCTAGCGGCCCTGCGTTTTGCAATGGATGAAGGCACAGTTACAATGGCATCCTTGCCTTTTGTGACGGAGGGAACCCTTGGTTTCTTGTCAGAGCGCCCCTGGTCACTACCGCGAGGCCCATCCTGGTCGAAGCTTTGGAACATCTCCAACCGCGATGTCATATCTGCAAAAAAAAAAAAAGGTATGCATATGTGTTAGTTAATATATATATGCGTGTATTATCTCCTATAGACAAAGTAACTGTGGACAACCTTGATCCGTGGACGTGGATGCGTGTGCACCCGAACATGGTGACGGCGAATAGAGTCCAACCGTGGTTAGGCGGTCCTCGGAAGTAAAGGCAGAGAGGCTATACGGTCCTCCAGAAAGAATCATAGCCGGCCATGTCTCCTGGTCAACTGGAAGTTTCGGGTACGAATACTTCTTAAATCGACAATTCAAAGACGATGAAAAAGGTAACGGAGATCCAGACGACACATAGACAAATTCTTCTTTCCAATTGGCTTCGTTGCTACGAGTGACCTTCCACATATCAAAGTGGTTGCGCTGAGAGATAGACACCCAGGACAGACTATCAGATGCCGAGCACTGCCCAGCTCGGAACATGTGCTTGAAGAGGTCTAGGGACGGTTCAATCCCAAGTGTCTCACACCGGACCAGGAAAGCTACCAGATACTGATGACCGAGCGGAGTCAAGTGACAAGGTGAAATTTCAAGATCATTTAAAAACTCGATAATCAAAGGGTGTGTGGGAAAGCGGAATCCTAATTTTATGGAGAGAATATGCACCCCAAAAAAGTGACCTTTAGGAGGATCGGTTACAATATCCTCCGAATCGGGACATCGGACAGTCACTGTGGACGGAAAAAATTTCTTATACTTTTGAAACTTGGAAATTGAGAGGCGCGACCTATGGTATAAAATGGGGCTCGGATCTAAGGATGGATACGGGCCACGGTAGCGACGTTTTGGTGGTTTGACTGGAGCGGCTCGTGGCTTTATGGGACTAATTTCTTCAACATCAGAATTAACATCCGCCCAGGGATGAGGAAAATTCTCCAACATTAATTCCCCGTCATCACTGAGCAATTCATCAGAGTCTATGGAGTCCAGTACATCCATTGAGTATTAACAGCTAAAATATTATGCAAAAAAAGGGGGCAAGAGAAAAATCAGCCGTTAATTATAAAAAAAAAATTACTACGTATATTCAAAGGGATAGCCGAGGTCATTAGCTATTCAAAAAAAAAAAATTGAAAGGGATGTCATTACAATTGATAGCAAAGGAGCTATGTTTCAAAGCCAAAATTAATACTCCGTACTAGTAGTAAACTGTTAACAAGGGTATAGCCGAGGCAGCTATGGTCAACACAAGACTAATTTAATCCTTTACTTATTTGGAGAAAGAAGAAACAAATCAAATCAAAATAAAGGGAAAGAAGACAAAAGGGAGACCGGTGCTTACCTGCTTGTTGCGTGACCTAACGACGGCGGCGAACAGTCCTGGATGTCACCGGAAGGCGCCAGCGTCCGACGAGGGCGGTGGTTTGCTTCACGCTAAAGTGCTCGCAGCCCAAACTACACAGTGATGGCGGCTAAGACAGGGCGCAACAGAGGAGACTCGCGACAGTGAGAGGCTTGGCTACAGGAGTTCGGTGGTCGGCGGCGACGCCGATAAAATTGAACCCGCGGCCGGCGACGCCGATAAAATTGAACCCGCGGCCGGCGACGTTGACCGAGTGATGGTTGACGGCGAGTTGTGGCCTGGAATGGAGCAAAGGTGACTGGTCGTGGCCTGCAAAGCTATTTGGGAGATTGGGTGAGAGTAATTTTAATTTTAAGTCATGGAGTGCATTTTGGTTAAAAATAAAAAATAAAAATCTAAATGATTGAATGGGTAAAAAACAAAAACAAAGCTGGACATGGTGACCATGTACTCTATATTGACACGGCAACTGTGTCTCTTTACTCCCTATCGCAGATATGCTATTTGGCTTAGGGAGTGGGGGGCTTGTGATGGTATAATTATCCCAACCATGGATAAATGTTGACCGGGTTAACATGGATGAAAACAATTAGAGGTTGATGTGCATGGTAACTATGCGCGGATGATGATAAGGTATAGGAAGAGCTCGTACGTGGTGACCACACGCGGGTTAGAAGATAAAAGACTGTACATGGCGACTGTGGACGCAAGTTAATAGAAGATCAGGGACTACACAGTGACCGTGGATGTCGGGGTAGGCTTATCCAGAGAGCATGTCCACAGCAACCATGGACGCGATCAAGTACCTCAGTCAGAGGAGCGTCCACAGCGACCCTGGACATAGTAGTAGAAGCTTATCCAAATATCATATGCATGGTGTCTCTGGACGTTTTGCCTACATGGTGACTCCGTACGGACCAACTACATCAATGACGTCTTTTCAAGATATTTACACAATCAAGTGAATCAACAAAGGATCCCGCGGATCCGGATTACTGATTTGCATATCAAATCGAACATGGCGACCACGTCGCCCAAATCTTTTATGTCTCATTTTCTACTATAAAATCATGTAATCCTTGGAATGTTAATCAAGCTCAATACACTGAATACACTACATACATTTATCTCTCTAAAGATTATCCTGAGCACTTTAATTATTTTCGGCTATCTCTTATTAATTATTTTCCGGTGGATTTACTTCCATCAATAACAAAATCACAACGTCATTAAATTGTTGTAATGTTAATTAATCACAATGATAATGTCATAAAAATGTCAATGACAATGTCATAAAAATGTCACAAGAATGTCAATCATTATGAAAATGTAATAATGACAATGTCAATGACGGTTATTATAATGTCAATGCTATAAAAATGACATTGTTAAAACAATGTCAATACTACAATATTGCAGCACTGTTATAATGTGGGGAAAATGTCACAGAGTCATAAAAATGTCATCGTAACAATACCATTGTAACAAAGGGAAAATGACAATGACAATGCTATAAATAATGTCATTGCAGCAATGTTAATGATAATAAATATGACAATGTCAAAAGTTACCATGACATTGGTATTGATATAAAAAATGGCATATAATAAAAAGTCAATGCTATGAAAAATTACATTTTAAAAATAAAAAACACATTATTCCCAATGAATTACAATGTCATTATATAATAATGTATTATAATGCCCCTATATGACATTGTCTATTTTGTTCACAATGTCATTGTTTGTTTTGATAATTTTGTGATGGTGGCAATGAAATGAAATTAAACAATTATAAGAAACCACTTTCATATTGAAATTGTGTTGATATATTAAAAATAATGCTATTGAAATTGTAACATTATCATGTGATATTGTAATATTAATATTTTGACATCGTCATTGTTTTTGTCATGACAAAGCTTCATAATGTTGACAAATAAAATTCTATAATTTCAAGTATTTATAAATATAGCAGTGAGGTAAAAGTCATAACATTGATAAAAGATGCTACAAATTAAAAAAAAAATTAAAAATAAACAATAGAATGAGAAAGAAACATTAACAAAAACAAACAAACAAAAAAAGAAAAATACTATAGAATGAGAAAGTCATTAGCTCAGTAGGTCACACAATACAACAGCCTAATCGGAAAACAACCAAATCTCAATCTTATTCTCTGTTTTGTACAATCAATATTCTCATTAATATCAAATTAAAAACAACAAAGAGAGACAGAGGGAGCAAAATTGAGTCAGTGGGGGAGCAAAACAAAAACAATGGAAGCCTGTTGTTGTTTTTTTGCCAGGGTCGGAGTCAAGAGGAGGAAGAAGGAAAAATTCAAAACTAAAAAAGCGCCTCACTATTGCTGCCGGATCTGCCACCCTTACAATTTTTTCTTCCATGACAATATCGGCCGCCGTTGTCGCTGATGAGCGTGCCGGCCCATAGAGGAGCAGATACTAAAAGAAAATAAGCCGGAGAAGGAAACTAAGCAAAAAGCAAACCAAAAAATTGATTAGAAATTGGAATAAGCACAAGCTTCACACCGCAGACATGGAGCAAAACACAAGCATGCTGCCGAGCAAGGAGAAGAAGGGACTAGAAGAAAGAGGAGCATAGCAAGCCGAGGAGAAAAACATGACAGGCGCGCGGCTCGAGCCTGCCGCTACCGCTGCGCTCGCCGCCGCCACGCTCGCTGCCGCCGCATGACTGCCCATCTGCCTCGCCTTATCTCATTACCTTTCTGTGTTGTGTGCGTTGTTCGGCAAAGCTTTGGCTGAAGTGCGTGGCTGAGTTTGTCCGCAAGAGGGAGTTAAAAGAAAGGGGCAGCGTGCAGGGTATTTAGTTCACTAGGGCAAATTTGGAATGGACGGAAAATATACTCCTATTTAGGAGTTAAAAAGTTGTCACTCCTAGCTGCTTACATATCAAAAGGTGGAGTCCTATCTAGCATCATTTCTCTTTTAATTATTACTCCGGGTAATTAATTTTAATGCATGTACGTAAATATGACACTTATAGTAAGTATTCAAAATAATAAAAATAACAATGACAATTAGAGCCCGTTTGGTAGCACGAAAATCGGCTGTTGTGGCTGATTCTACTGAAATTTATAAAATTCTGGCTGAAGTGGCTGCATTGATTGATTTTGCTGATTTAAGAAAAAATTATATTTAAAATAGATTTTATTAATAAAATAAAGAAAAATTTATATGTAAAAATAGCTAAAAAAGTCATCTACAGTAACTTCAGCCAATACAGCCAGAAAAAAGTAACTTCAACCTTACCTTTTCAGCTTATTACATAATTCAGCGCGCGAAAGAAAAAATTACGTGTTTGGTGAAAAAGTTGGCTGATAAGTCTGATAAGCCGAAAAATAGTGTTGTCAAACGGCCTCTTAGTTTATTAGCAAAAGCCTATTTCCCAGATTTCGATGAATTTGAACTTTATCAGTTTTATTTAGTGAATCGGCCATAATATGTTTTTCAAAAATGGCGCACGCATTAGCTAGCAAATCAATCTAAAATGTTCAAATAAAAGACGAAGTAAAAAAGCCAACAATTATGGATGCATGATAAGAGTAAACACATTGATACTACGTCCAACAATTATGGACGTAGTATAATTTCTTTTCAAACTAATTTGAATGAACAATTTTGTACATATTACCAATAATAAAAGTTGATCTTGTGTTGCAGCCTTGCAGGATTGAGATTTGAGGATATGAGATGACAAGCCCGTAAAAGAGAGAAATTATTTTCTTTTGGCAATATACCACGTAGACAATACTCTAAATTTATAATCAAGGTTATAGCTTTTGTTGATACCCAAAGAGAAGCTGCCGCTGGTCCTCAGAGCTGGGCAGAAGGGTTTATGTGATGATGTCTCTGGCTGATGTTCAGGGGCAGTCGCAGAGAATATGAGGCCGCAAAAAATTAAAGCACCGTAAAAGGTATACAAACAAAATTAATAAACAAAATAGTTGCACTGCTTTAACGAATGATTATTAATGTTTCAATGTTTTTTTGGAACATTCTTCTAAACCTATTATAATATTTGTTCTAGTTAATATCAACATCCTAGATTGGGATGAAACTCGAACTTGTGACCTCTTTGGAAGATGAGCAGTGATGTACCACAAAGTACTTAGTGTTTCAATGTTATTATATACTTTCTCAATGATGGTCAAGTTTGAACCATTATATTTTTTAAAATCGAAACTATTTAAAATATAAAAGTTACATGAAAAAACTCATTTGTTAAAATTATTTTCATAAGAGTATAAATTTACAAATTTCACACAAATATAATAACTAGAATTTAACAAATTTTGTGGGATGGGAATAGTAGTTTTATATGTATTGGAATTCTTCCTTTTCCCAATACAAAACATTATCAAATTGATTGTAGTCTAAATAGAATTGCAAATTTGCAATTTTTAACAATCAGCACATTAAAAAGAATAAATAGTACAATAATCTCTCCTTTGAAGTTGCAAGAAATATTTGAATATTTCAAGATAATATAAATATAATTTTTAGAAATGAATAACTTTTTATAATCAATTATAATTGCTTTAGTACATTAAGATCACTGTCTTATTATTTAATGAAAACCATTAAAAAATCTCTAAATTTAATAATACAAGAATATAAATTCATCAGTAGGATTTTTCACATTACATTAACATGTCTATATAAGTTTAATAATACAAGAATATCACATATATGTATATATAAATTTAACATTATAAATCACTTACTTTAAAAAGGATATTCAATATTTTTGAACAACTAAATAAAAAAGTTAACAAACTTGGGTCGCTCAAAGGTAGGACATATTAATATTTATTTATGTCATTATCAATTTCATTACTATTTATTTATTTATTTATTTATTTATTTATTTACTTAATTAATTAAAATTATACTTTTTATTGAAAAAAAGATGCAAAAATGGGGCCCTTTAGAGGTGGAGGCCCTAAAAAATGGGGCCCTTTAGGCATGGTGCCTAGGGTAACTCCCCCAAAGACGCCCCTATTGATGTCTCTCCACAATATATTATTAAAAGAAACTTAGTTAAAGGATTACAAGGTTGCTTAATTCTAATGTTCTCACCCTTCAAAATTTCAACTTAATGGAAAAAACCAATAAACAGTAGATTGTCTCTCTTGGGAGCACGACGAGTAGGGGTGGATTCGGGTCAGGCCACCCGGCCCGGCCCGCTACTGTGCGGGCCCGGGACCAGCCCGGTTCTCGGGTCCGGGACCGGGTGGTTAACCGAACCGGGGGGGGCAGCGGTTCCGGGCTCGGGGTACAGGTTTTGGCGACCCGGCCCGGCCGGGTCAGGCCCGGGTCCGGGTCCCAACGGTTGGATTTTAAAAAAAAAAAAAAAAAATCTTTTGGGCTCAAAAGAGCCGTTTGGCCCTTGACCCACAACCCAAACGGTTATATAGTTGTTGGGTGGATACCGGGGGGGGGGGGGGTCCAGGCCTTTTGGGGGGGGTGGGGGGTTTTAAAAAAAACTATAAATACTCCTAATTTTAAACATTTTTCTACATCTTCTCCAACTGTTCCTAAATCCTACTCTCTACTCTCTAATCATCTCCGTCTTCATCTTCTCAAATTCTCTTATTCTCCAATATATGTTATTATTTTACTATTTAATATTTATACAAATATTATATCAACTTTATATTAATTATCTACTTATAAATACATATATTATATTAGTTATATTTCTTATCTACTTATATATTAATTATCTAGTTATATATTAATTATCTACTTTTAAATACATATATTATATTACTTATACTCCTTATTATGTGCTGAATATCTACTTATTATCTACTTATATTACCTATATTACAATTTACATCTACTTAATATACACTTTATATATTAAAGTATTGAATATAAGTGTATTACTCATCTTATAGTAGTATACTTATATATTATATACTATAAACATTATATTATATATTAGTTATACATTTATTATATCTACTAATATAGTTGGAATTATATATAATTATTTCGAAGTATATTAATTAGTATATTAAGTATATCTATATTAAGTATATATATACGATTTTTACTAATATATTACTTTTATAGTTTAATTACATCTAATTAATATATTAAGTATATATATATATATATATATATATATATAGGGGGAAGATCTCATGCAAACCATGCTTTAGGTGCAAACCTACTAACTCATGTCAGCCGTTGGATTGCAGGAAACAGACCGTTCCAGATTGGGTTGCATCATTAAATCTATGCACTCACACGCATAGAATTAAAAGCCTAAACAAACCTATGAACGCGCATTGAATTTTCAGGGTTAAAGAAGTCATTTAACAAAAAAATAAAGAAGCCGCGAAAATCAAATTGCGATTAAGTTTTGCAAACCCTGATTTTGACGATTACAATCCACGATCAGCAAACACTTCTTCTTCTTCCGGTGAAGAGTACCATCGATTTTAGAGTATGAAGCAAGGAATCCGGTGAACGTGTGCACCTAATCCGATTTCAGTGAAGGCAAGGCGAGTGACGATAGGTAGAAGGCTATGGCTTCAAGGAGAAGGTGCTCGTTTTACTCCTTGGTGTGTTCAATATGGTTGCATGTGTTATTCGAGTATTTAACTGCATAGTACTGGCAAATGTGTAATGAATAATGGCTGATTACAAGTTTGAATTGAAATTTAGATTTGGATATAGGTGTAAAACTCTGTTATTGATAAAATTTGTATGCATAATGTCAGATTAATGTATGTGATGGTTATTCGATGCAAGTTTTTTGCATACGACATGCAACACTTTGTTCGATGAATTTTGTCCAGTGTTTTGTGTAGGTATTTTTGTAACACAGTGCATGATTTTCATTTAATAAGAAGTTAGACGGAAAAAGTTTGCTTTTATATGCTGTTGTGAATGAAGTTACGTGCAACACGACAGAAAATGAGCAATGTAGATAAATTAGATATACAGTGAAAGGCTTCGTGCAAGAGTTTCTAGTTTTATGATGCAGGGAGTTCACTAATTGCAATTGGAATGTGAAACTGATTTAAGATGCCATAGTTTAAGATGTAAGATGCAATAGTAAATGTTTTAAGATGCATGTGTAGTAGTTGTAAGATGCATTTGTTATGCTTATTGAACTTGGAATTTGAAAAGAATGTTTTATGCATTAGTATTAAAGTGAAGATGCAGAAGTTGCATCTACACTCAAATTATGTATTGTTATGCATGATTGTATGATAGCAGAAACAATTACAATCAAAATATGCACTTGTGTTAGTGAGGATGGTATATGCGTAAGGATTTCTTAAAAGATGCAAGTATAATGTAATTGCAATGCAGTAATTGAAGTTAATGGATGCATATATTTGAATTAATTTTAGTTGTTTTATTATGGAAGTTTTAATGAATTTTACTCATGTTGAAGTTTCTGGTTTTTGATGAAATACATTTGTAAGGTACATGATGCATGATTGTAACATGAATGTATTTTTACATGTTTCTATGAAAGTAGTTTAATTTGGTGCATCAGTTGTAGTTCCAATAAGCATTGGTGGAAAGAAATGGTAGTTTGAATTTTTAGTAATTGTTAATGTGATGTGAAAAGCTACACCCTGACATGTACATCTATGTAATAGAAAATGCAGAAGAGCAACATGTGAGAGGAGGAAAAAGAAAACAAGAAGGTGCATCAACTAGTAAGATGCAACAGAACAAAAAGAAAAAAGAGATGAGGAAAAATTTAAAAGGTTACACACATACACTATTCTACATGTAAGATGCATTTGATATTCTTTAAATCTAATTTGAAATGGTGTCATTAAATTTGGAGCAGATGCGCCTGTGGTGAAACGGGTTCGAGGCAGGATGCATATTCAGCGTGATGAAGTGCAGAGACCTAAAGTGAGGAGCAAAGGCATGAAGTTTTCTGTGTTATCACAGAGCACTGATGAAGGGCAGAAGGGTAAGAAAACAAATGTGAGTGACAGTGATGATGCTTTTGAAAGTCCTCCTGTATAACCATTATTTCATTAGTTAATTAGTACACACGAATTGTTTAATTTTTCATTAAAGTAGTTAATTACTTCATTACAATTTTTTATTAATTGCTACCTTTGACTCTACTTTAAAAACTAGTTAAGAAAGAAATAGGTAGTACAAAAAACTAGTTAATTTTTAGTTTTAATTATTTATTAAACAATAGTATTGATTAGTTCAAATAACTTGTACAAAAAACTAGTTAATTAATGACTCAATTATTTTTTGCTATAAATTTTTTACTCACATTTTATTATAATCGCATTTAAGTTCAATTCACATTTTAATTAAAGTACTTCACATTTCACTCGAATTGTTTTTAAAAAAAAAGTTAGAATTTTATTTGATTAAAGTAAACTTGTTACATTGAAGTATTAATTAAAATAATTTTAATTAGTTGCATTACTTGTGTACTCATTAATATATTTGTTGCAATTTAATATTTGTTACATTTTAAGGATGGAAGGTGGTAGATATTCGGTTGATATGGGTAACCTCGAGCGCAACCGAACGAACGAGATTGGGAGGAAGAAATCCTACAAAGGTAAATCACATATCGGCTCTTCATCTCAAAGCCGAGATGATTTTGATACCGCTCATACGGGTTACCAAAAGGAGTGATGGTATGGCTATGTCCGACGAACAACTAGAACAAGAATTGGCCCGACATAATAGCCGCTTTTTCCAACCACAACAATTCCCGACGACCATTGACGAAGAAGAGCTCGGGGACGATGATGTGGAGGAACTAGAACCGGAGATGCCCGAGGAGGAGGGTGGCGGCAGCCACGACGCCGACAAGTTTGGCTCATCCCAAACCGGTACGAAAAAAAGTAAATCCGAACTAATGCTTAATAATTTTGATAAGTGGAAGGACCCGAACACCGGGAATTGGAACGCAACTTGCAAGTGGTGCAAAAAAAATTATAGCTTGGGGATTTCCGGCGGATACGGATCCGCCGCAAGGCATCTTAAGGCCAAACACAAGGCGGAGTGTGCAAAATTAGGCGGCGGAACGGGGAAGCAAACTCAAATATCGAGGTTTGCAAATAATCTTTTGGCAATTTCTCATACAATGATGCACAAAATTTGACTGGTATGGCTAACTTACTTGTTGAATAAAATTTGTATTATTTGTTTTCTGAAAGTCTTGCTTTTAAAGATTATGCACAAACTTGTTTAAACCCTCAATATAGAGGTTATAGTCGCAAAACGGTTAAGAAATAAATTATAAGGCTTTATGGTGCGGAAAAGGCAAGGTTACAATTTTTTTTTGCAAACTTTGATGAGCGTGTTACTATTTGTTCTGACATTTGGGAGGATACTTATCATAATTTACATTATTTGGGTCCGACTGCACATTATATTGATAATGATTGGAATATGCATAAACGTGTTCTTGCTTTTCGTGAATTTAATGATCGTCACACCGCTGAACATATTTACATTTTGATTGAGCGTATTTTAATTGAGTATAATTTGAATGATAAAGTGTTTGCTATTGGTTTTGATAATGCTACTAATAATATTGTTGTTATACCTAGATTGCGTGAATTGTGTGGTTCTACTACTTTGATGGGTAGATTTTTTCATCAACGGTGTGCATGTCATGTTATAAATTTATGTGTGCAAGACATATTTGGGGTAGTGGTCAACTTAAATTAAAATGACAAAAATATTTGATAGAAAGAGGTGAGAAATATGTGGCTTTTCCTAAAGATTTGTCTATTCGTTGAATAGTACTTAAGTTAATTAGAGTTCTTCTTAGATATAAAGAACATTTTCCTGCTTTTTTAAAAGAATATGATAACTATATTATAACCTCGGCTGATATCGACACAACTGAAAAAAATTGTAATGCTTTGATATTTTTTTTTAATGCAACTGAAACTTTTAGTCATGTTTATAAACTTACATCAAACCAATTTATTCATGAAACTGTTAATCTCGCCGGTGCTTTTAATGAATTTGAGAATGCCGCTTACGTGAGTTATTTTGCTGAAATTATGAAGGAAAAGTTTTTAAAATATTATGCACATATTCCGCATATTTATGGTATTGCATTTGTTCTCGATCTTCGTTTTAGACTTGATTCTTTAGAAGAATGTTTGAAGTAGAGAAAACTGTCAAATGAGCCCCCTTACTGTTTGAAAAAAGTCAATTGAGCCCCTCAACTTAAAAAACACTCAATCAGACCCACCAACCCATATAAAATTCTCAAATAGGCTTTTTAACCAGTCAACTTCCGGTTCTAGGTAAACTGCTTACGTGGATTTTTTTTCTCTCATTTCCTTTTTATTTTTGTTTTCCTTTTGCTCTGTCTTTCTGGTCAACCAATAGGCCCAAAACCTTTCATTCTCTTCTGCCAATACCAACCAACTCTCACTAGAACAGACTCCGGCTACCACCTCCGAGAGCTCCCCTCCGGCACCTCCATTGGAATGCTTCCCCGACCTCCATAGCATCCACCTCCGTGACCGGCCTCACGGCCCTCACCTTCGCCGCACTAGCTCCGTTCGCACCGCCTCCGGCCACCACAGCTGTGGCCTCGACCACCGCCTCCTCCATTGGAGCAACCTCCAAGTGCCCTAGAATCCATGGCCTCCACCTCCTTTCCTCCATTGAAGCAACGACCTCCAATTGCCCCGGCACCCATAGTCACACACCTCCGATCTGGGCATCTATTTCCGCCGTTTGAACCTCCAGAGTCACCGCCTCCACGGCCTGTTACTCTGGCTTAAGCACTCAAGCAACCTCCAACGTCCAAGCCTCCATAGACTGGTAGTAGATCTTCTAAGGAGGAGATTTAGGGAGAATACAACCCTGGGATCGGAGAAGATCGAAAGAGAAGGGGAGAAGGTAAATCGACACAGAGAAAAGAAAGAGAAAATAAAACAAAATAAAAAATATGGAAAACAGTATGTGAATGGCAAAAGAGAAAGAAATGAAGAAAACAAACACAGAGAAAGACGGAGAAGAAAGACGGTCCAGACGGATAAGGGAGAAATAAAAAACAAAAAGAAAAATTTAAATTAAAAGCCACGTAAGAAGTAATTTACCGGGTAACCGGAAGATAACAAGTTAAAAATGCCAATTTGAGAGTTTTATATGTGTTCATGGGTCTAATTGGGTGTTCTTTTAGTTGAGGGGTTCAATTGACTTTTTTGAACTAGTAAGGGGGCTTATTTGACAGTTTTCCCTTTGAAGTATTATTATCTTGCTTTTTTTTGTCCTTTTCCAATGTATGACGAAAGGTCAATAGATCCAAAAAAAGAATACAACGAGGTTAGTGAATTATTTTATGCCTTATTTAATGAGTTTCATGCACAATATGACAATGCGCCCGCTCCCCCGACACAAACATCTTCATCTAAAGGAAAATCAATTTTTAAATCTACGTTTGTCAATCTTATGAAAAAAACTAAAACAACTCACGCTACTCAACAAAGCACAATTAATGAGATTTCTTTGTATTTAACATATGACGTTGATTTTGAAGAAGATGATGAATTTGACGTTCTAAACTGGTGGAAGGGAAAAGAAAGAATGTTCCCAGTTTTAGCAAAGATGGTTAAGCAAGTGCTATCAATGCCGGTTTCAACAGTTGCCGTGGAACAAGAATTTAGTTCGGCCGACAACGTCCTAACGCAATCTAGAACGAGCTTGAGCGTAGAATCTCTTGAGACACTTATATGCTACCACGATTGGTTGAAGGCGGCCCGTAGAGCTCAAGAAATAAGCATCACCCCCTCCCAACACTTTATGGATGAATCAACAACCGATGGTGGCTCTACCTATGCTGGAGATTCCGATTGATTAGTATTTTAAAATTTATTATAAAATGTATTTCATGTTTTTAATTTTTCCTTCAATTCTCAATTGTAATTTGTAAACTTGAAGTTCATGTTTCAAATAAATATACATTTATTTTTTATATGTAGTACTTCTCAATTTAATTAATTGGTTACAACTTACAATTAAATTTCTAAAGGGTGTTTTTAAATTAAAAATAGCTTTACAATATGTATTAGTATAAATACACCTATTTTCTAAGTAAAAATAGCTTTACTTAATTAATTAAAGTAATTAATTAATTTTACAATATGTAATTTTCAAAAAAAGAAAACTTTAAACAAACACCTACCATCTCCCAAACGGCTATATAGCCGTTGGGAGGTAGGCCTCTAACATATGGGGTCCGGGGGGTAAAAAATTTCTATAAATACACATATTTTCTAACATTTTTCTACACCTCTTCTCCAATCTCCATCTCCATTTATTCTAGACTTCTAGTATTTATACAATTAATATTATATCTACCATTTTTAAGATGGAAAGTCAAAATGCTGTTATCAAAAATAATTTTTTTAGGTGGAAGAACCCGACGACCGGAATGTCGTACGCAACTTGCTACTGGTGCGGGAAAGTGTTTAGCTTGAGACTTTCACATGGTTACGGGATGACCAAGAAACATATTAAATCCTGTGACAAAGACAAAGGCAAGGAAAATTCCGATTGATTATTAATTATATTATTATTTATTAGAAAATATACTACGTATTTCATATTGTATTTTTTCTCAATTCTCAAATGTAGTTCCTATTTCAAATAAATACACTTGAAGTTTGTTTTTAATATTCATCACGGGTTATTTTCATATACCTCCCTTGAGGTTTAGGCATTTGACACTTTGAGTCAAAGTATCAATATATTATAGATCAGCCCCCTCTACTATAACATACATGCATGGCAGAAGGGGTCACCCCTACTTAACCAAGACTACCAATTTTTTCAAAAACTAAGACAAGGAAAAATAGACACATCAGTGTCTTCTAATAATAGTACTGTAGCATAACTACATAAATTATGTAGCAAATCCATTTCATTTTCATACCAAGGAGTATTAAAACTTATAGGAAGTACTACATAGTTTTTATAATATTTCATATCACATCAATATTGTATATCAAAAGTTACTAAAACATTTGAAGTTTCAACTATTAGAGTTTTGTAGACTCAGAAAATATGAAATTCAAAATTTTAATCCATGGCTCTTCCATAAATAGTAGAAATTTACCTGAACTTATTTTTTTTATTAACCAAAAAATAAAACAAAAGTTAATGATATTTTTTTTATTTTTAACATCGAAATTTGTATTTTCTAATTACATAATAGTTCAGAAAAATAAAAGAACAAAATAACTTAGAATAATTTAACTATGGGAAAATGGAAACTAATAATCCAACCTTTTAGCGGTCTTCTATTAATAGTCCCACCTTTTCGTTATTCATGAATAATCCAACCTTTGCACCTCATCTTCATTCACTGGTCCCTGACCGGTTGATGACCTGCTATTCCAAGTTATTTTCTTATCTTTGCAAAATATTATCTTTGTGAAAGGTGGAATTTATGGTATAATAGTTTGCAAAGATAAGAAAATAACTCGGAATAGCAGGTCATCAACCGGTCGGGGACCAATGAATGAAGATGAGGTGCAAAAGTTGGATTATTCATGAATAACGCAAAGGTCGGACTATTAAAAGAAGACCGCTAAAAGGTTGGATTATTAGTTTCCATTTTCCCTTTAACTATTGGTTTACTAGACTAATATATAAGAAACATGTTGAGTGTACTTTATTGACAGTATTCGAATGTAGGGAAAATGGTGTTGACAGAGTCTATACATTATTTTTTCATATCGACAAAGTCCATATTTAAATTTTAAGATGGCTTGGTGCATGCATGTAGATGGCCCAGTATGCAATCCCGGGAGAGATACTGCTATCATTGACGTAGGCACGATGATATACCGAGGTAGGGTGGCATAAACAAAACTTTGAAATAATTTTACGTAATTTTTTTAACGGTGAATGGATGCAATTTTAAAATTTGAAATGGGCCGCAGCCTAATACACCACATAAATACGTCTAGACCTGTAAAATTTCCGGCCCGTGAAGACCTGCACTAGCCTGAGACACTTGGGGTGGGTCCACTTTGCACTGACCTACCCTACTTAATACTTCCTCCGTCCCTAAAAGAACTTCCAACTTTCCCTTTTCGTCCGTCCCAAAAAGAACTTCACTTTCCCTTTTTGGTAAAGAATTTGTGGTTCACAGCATTTCTCTCTCCTCTGCACAACTCTCCACCACACAATTCCTACTTTCTTAATCAGTGTGCCACTTTATTTTGGAAGAACATTTAGGGACGCAGGTAGTATATACATATACATATATTCGTATTTTTCAAAACTATACCATCAATGAGCTAAGTTCTTTTGAGAAATATTACCGAGATAAAATTTATTTACAAAAAATACTACGTAACTAATAATTACTATAATTTCATCTCATAGTCACTTAAGTTTAAAAATCAAACATATATGACTAGAACTATGTTACTATTATAGTCACTATACACTTAAGAAGGAGTTTTTTCCCGGAATAATGCTGCATAAATAAATAATTCCCAAAATACTGCTGGGTTAAAAATAATTCCCAAAATATTGCTGGGTTAACTGTGGTTAAGGAAAGCCGCCACTTGAAATGGCGGCTTTTCTCTACACAGTACAAGAGCCGCCACTTGAAGTGGCGGCTTTTCTTCAAGCATAAAGCAACACACTTACATAACATACATGCTCAAGTCTAACAACAAATGCAGTGGGACCCATCCAAAATTAAAAATCCCCTGTTTTCTTTGAACTGCTGTAACTTTTTTATTTGTACTCTCATTGTTACAAAAAATATATCAATATTCATAATTTTTTATTATCTTTCATATGACACCAATATTGAATATATAAAATAAAAAAATAATTTAACACTAAAAATATAAAAACTAAAAATTTACATTTTCAGAAACTACATTAAAACCGCTATTTTTAGCTGTTTATCAATTTTAAAATAGACTGGTTAAATCACTCTTAATCTTTTAGTTTTTGAAAATAGACTGGTTTTTGAAAATTGATAAAGATTAAGAGTGATTTAACCAGTCTATTTTAAAATTGATAAAAAGCTAAAAATAGCGGTTTTAATGTAGTTTCTGAAAATGTAAATTTTATTTACTAAAATAAACCGGGTGTGAACATGGATCGGGTTGTTTTATCGTCAGTCAAGCATCGTAAAGTGTACGAGAAGTTTATTTAGGACCGGAGATAGTAATTTTTAGTGTTAAATTATTTTTTTATTTTATATATTCAATATTGGTGTCATATGAAAGATAATAAAAAATTATGAATATTGATATATTTTTTGTAATAATCAAAGTACAAATAAAAAAGTTACAGCAGTTCAAAGAAAACAGGGGATTTTTAATTTTGGATGGGTCCCACTGCATTTGTTGTTAGACTTGAGCATATATGTTACGTAAGTGTGTTGCTTTATGCTTTAAGAAAAGCCGCCACTTCAAGTGGCGGCTCTTGTACTGTGTAGAGAAAAGCCGCCATTTCAAGTGGCGGCTTTCCTTAACCACAGTTAACCCAGCAGTATTTTGGGAATTATTTTTAACCATAGTCATTTTTTGTAAACAATACTCCCTCCGTACCGTAAAATAGTTCCCGGTTTCTGTTTTGGGCCGTCCCAAAACAAAGTTCCCATTTTCCTTTTTGGAACGTTTTTTTGGCTATCATTCATTTACATTTTTTTGTACTCACTCAATCACAATCATACATTTTCACTTTATTATCACTTTCTTAAATGTCGATCAAAATCAATTCGGGAACTATATTATGGGACGGAGTACTAATTTCAATCACATATATGTAACATGTAATTATTTCTACTACAAGTATACATATACTTTTATTAGGCACAAAAAGAAAATGTATAATTGACGAAGCAGAAGAGAAAAATAAAAAATAATAAATATTAAAACATAAGATGTTACAAAATTTAATTTATCAAAAAGTGAAATGATTAAATGATGAATACGTATAAATGGCTTCCAACCTACTCATGTACTGTATTTAAGTATTAGGGAGAAGGGGCTAATCGATAATATATTGATTCTTCTTCTTAAAGTGTCAAATACTCGAACCTCAAGGGAGGTATTTAAAAATAACCCTATTCATCACTTGTATAAATAAGTAGCAAAAAAGGGGAAAAAATTATAGTGACTCGACCCGGCCTGGCGGGTAGCCCAGACCGTGACCCGGACGGGTGACCTGGCCCGAACCGGCACTGGCCAAAGGACGGGCTGGTCCCGGGCCCAGCTATTCGTAACCGGCGGCCCGACCGGGCCTAAGCCCGGCCCGGGCCCAAGCCCGGCCCGAGTATGTGGCAATGTGCTATAGTATAACAACTGTTAAACACAGCTAACAATTTTCTATAATTCCTGATTGTACCCTTGTTTTGAAGCATCAAGAACAAGTTAGGACAGTAATACAATGTCCAGTTATGCCTAGTATTAAAATTTATATAGAAAAAGTACATCTTACAAATTTCAGAAGTAGATGGATAATACATCAAATTAAATTTATTAAATATTTTTACAATATTTTTAATAGCCTTATTTTTTCATTGTCCCAGACTCCCGAAAGTATAAAAGCCACGACCTGGCCTTAAGATTCCCTTGGAAGGTGGAATCTTATAGTGTTGTCCACATTAGACAGTACAATAGTACATAATCAGTACATACATGCAACTTTCACTTAGCAAACCCCATTCATAAGAACTTTATACAATACATTGAATGTTTGGGGATGTTCGATTTTGAAAAGTTGAGGAAACCATCCCTTAACAGATTTCATAAGAATACAGATTGGGCAACTAGAATGCCACTGAATTCTGAATTCTGAATTCCATTAAAACTCAAATTGAAAATGGTGTGTGAGTATAAACATTATATACCATTAGGGGCTTAGGGCAGTAACCACTTGGAGAGATTGACATGTAAACTTTATGTTTGAGAGTTAAGACTTGAGATTCCTAATGCTGTGTAGTACGGAGCAGTAATGTTGGTGGATAAATGCAAATGTCATTCCTCAACTCTAGATTCAATTGTTTTTCTTCATCTAATGTGAAAACTTACCAAAACAAGCAGATGTTGCTATTTGTTTCAAGATAAAAAACAATTGGCACAATTTAAGAAAACAGCCACCATTCTAAACAAAGCCCACGTCCAGTTCCAAATTTATAGTTGGCCGAGCATACCAGATCATTTCTTAATAAGGGCACAGATTGCAAATAAACCAGCCTCATGTAAATACAATGCTCTTTCCAAGAAGATATATATCATTTAAAGAGATCCTTGTTGAGCCAGTCCCTGCCAAGAAACATTCATTATTGCAAATAATATCAGATTACTTTGTAAAGGTTAAACCAGGCACATAAAAAAGGATAATACTTTACTTGCTAATGTCATCGAGGTGGTCATCAAAATCTATTATTCCTTTCCATTTCTCTGATGAAATATAATCCAAAAGAACTGTGTTTGCTGCAGGCTCCTTGAAAGTAAATTGACTTTTTCCATCAGATCCTACAAGTTTCCAGGTCCTGGAGGCGTCTTTTGTATAAAGCTGACACCAACAAAATAATATGAGGGCATCATACCAACATAGAGTATAGCAAGTTGGCAACACAAATCACTAGATTGTGTTAATACACAAACAAGAGCTACCTTATAAAACAATGTAACCGATAACATCAAGTCATCAACCAGGACATAAACCAATATAACCCAATGAACATATAATATTCATCAGATATATATAACAGATTATGTATGCCATCATCATCATTACCCCAGTGCCGCAAAGGCTCCCACAGTCCCACCTATGGTGGGGCAAGGGGGGGGTCGCAGTATTATACACTAGGAAGTCCTTACTCTTACAAGCAAATGCAAAGGGAAGGACAAAAGAAGAAACAAGAAACAAATGAATGGTCAAAGTTCATCACAGCTCAATTAAAATAATGCAATGTGTCATGCACCGTAACACACATCAGTTAGTAGATGTGAACTAAAGGAAAATCAAGCCTAATCCATCTAAAGAGGTCATACACAAGCTCAAAGTAATCATGAACCATCCAGTTATTCTATTAACAGTCAGAGAGAAAACTTCAAGAAAGCCCATTAAAATGAAATAAGCAACACTATCATTATTATCAGAGCAGTCCCAACTAGTTGGGACCAGTGGCATGAAATTTATAGTGCCAATTATTAATCATATAAAAACAAATACGACTGTAATAATGCACACATTGTCAATTATTATAATGAAAAAAAGTCCATAACAGTCGCATGTATTTTCGACACTATGGATCAGTCCCAGTGCAAACGAAAATCAAAGAAGGTATAATGATATGTATATGAAGAGTATTGGAAGCTCAATGATGGGGAAAATACATTAACTGCATGAAACTATTGCATTTGACAAGTGGGGTCAAAGAATGAATAGGAAAATGGTGATTCTGTCATGGTTCAATAATTAAAGAAGTGCTTTTAAAGCACGCCTTGAGGCTCGCCTCAGTCTGAAGTAGCAAGAAAGGGCTTTGTGTGCATGAACTAAGTGGGAAGCTTTAGATGGTCGAGGCATGCCATGAGGCTTAAGTTTCATAATTTTTACTTCAGTTATTGTCTAGTCTTATTATTTCTATTATTTTTATTAACCAGTCACCAATCCCATCAAAAGACCTAAAATCTATTTACTGAAATCGACAATTACCCTTCACAAAGGTCTATATATAAAGTTCACTAATTTCAAAAAAGTTAAGAACTACTCTGCGCGTGCATAAGTGCTAACTTTTCTTGCAGAGTAGCAGAGCTACTACCACTGTTCTCTTCTCTAAGTTCTAGTGAGGATCAAACAAGCCCAGCTTCTTTGTTCCTTTTGAATAACAATAGAATATCACTATACCCATCCTTCTTTTCCATTTTCCGCAATTAAACATCATTTTCTGATTCTATTTACGATAAAATAGGGAAAATTCCCGAAATAGGACTACAAGAGTTTGAAAATTCTAAAATAGGACTGTCATGTTTTTTATTCCCAAAATAGGAGTAATTACTGTCAAGTTTGGAAAACACTGCCATGTTTGAAGTCTGGTACTGCCAAAACATGACAGTAATTAGTCCTATTTTGGGAATAAAAACATAGCAGTCCTATTTTGGAATTTTCAAATCTTTTTAGTCCTATTTCGGGTAATATCTCTAAACAATATTATAATTCAAATTACTTCTTTTTTTATCCAAAATGCTCCAGAATTTAACTATCTCAAGGCAACTTTTCTCCTTTTTCTCACTCAAAATATTTTTATTCAATTTAGTATAAAAAACATGAAATCTCTTAAAGAGTTAAGCATATGATAGTGGTTTATGACATTCGATTATGACTTTCTTTCTATGTATGATTGATAATTCGTTTTAGATTGTAAGCAATTCCAATTTGTAAAGGGAGTTATATATAAATTTGATGCTTACACCTCACCTATATGTAAAGGTACTAGCTTGCATCGGTCAAGGTAGGTTGGACACCGACCGAAGTCATCAACGAGCCAAGCGCCTTTTTAAACACTGGATGATTACCTCTATATGAAACCAAGAAGATGAATTGGTGCGACTGTGAAGTGATTTATTTGGCCACCTCTAAAAGATGAATAAGCAAGAGGTGGAACCACTAGAGAGAATAAGATCACAGAGTGCTTTGTTCAGGTGGTAAAGCTGAAACTACCAATTTAAATTTGCTGTTTAGCCATGGCCTTATGATTGATGAATTAGATGCTACAACAAACTGACAAAGTAGTTTTTTAGTTCAGCTAAGTGGTACACTGTGTCCTTGAGCATGAACCCCCGCCTTTTTCACATCTTACCCAATGTACCAAAAATGGGCTAAAAGAAGGCACTATGACACATCCACAAAGATGAAAATAAAGCACATGGAAACTTTCAACAATGACTTTGGGGAAAAGAACCGTTATTTCTTGAATTTCTGAACCAATGGTGCATTCTATGCTTTTAACTGATACCCATAACTATAACAAAGATTACAGTGACTAACCTGCATCACAGGACTCCTATCTTTACCCTTGAGTAAAGCTTCGAGCTTCTTGGCATCTAACTGACAAAATTACAACAACCAAAATGCTCAACATCAATGAGGTAAACAAACAAAATTCTGAAATACCAGAAATGTGGAGTACCAGAAGCAAAGCAGCCTGAGGAAAATATTGGTGGATATGATCAGCAATATTCTTTGGGACAGTTCCAAGTTCGGCATCATCAAAACGCTCATTGGCGTGAAAGTAACCAACAATGCTCAAATCATTATTACTACAGTAGTCCTCTATCTGAAAAATAATAGTAAGATCGAATCAAAGATGACCCCTAAACCCTAAACACGAATTACCCAAAAAGAAAAGTAAATGGCAATCGATGATTAACCAGGGTGTAACAACTAGACTGACCATGAAGAGGGCGATTTCGAGGGGAGGAAGGATGGAGAGTTGGGAGTGGAACAGGGGGACTGCATCCACAACTTCGACAACGTCAGCAGAAGCTGAGGTGGAGCCAAGGAGAACGCCATTAACGGCGGAAGTTTTGTGCTTGATTGCATGTAGGACGAGCTTGATGTAGGCGTTTTGATGGATCTCGAAGCGAGAATCACACCCCATCGTTGACTTGAATGTGATGATCTTGAATCTCCACTGAAGTTCTTGGCTTGTTAGACCAATAAGTTTGCAGACCGGACTTCGAAAATGGAAAATAAAGGCTGGTATACGGAATATCTGTTTTTACACCCCAATAATTACTTCGATATTAGACCTAGTAGTCTAGTACCATATTACACCCCAATTAGGGGTGGGGAAAAATACCGAAATTTCGGTATTCCGGACTTACCATATCGAAAAATATCGAATTTATCGAAGTGTTTGGTATACCGACACTTTTGGTACGGTATGATACTGTACCGAATTACTTCGGTATGATATCGGTATATATTTTGGAAATAAACGGTATACCGTTATACCGTCATACCGTAATTCCAAGCAAATAATTTCTTTAAAATTATAAAAATAACTAGAAACACAACATTAATTCAAGGATAATGACTTTATATCCATGTTTCTTGAATTATTTATACTTTTTGTTGGAGACCGATGTTATTTCAAATATATTTATGTTGTTTAAATTATTATTTTAGCAGAATGTGTTGTTATCTTCATATATCATGTGTTGAAGTATCCGTACATATTTATAATATTTTTTGGTTCAAAGTTGAATAGAACACAAATAGGTTATCATTGGTATTTTATAGTTAATTTCATTAATAATTTTAGTATATCACTATTAACACTGATTTTCTCTATTTCATTTGATATATAATAATTTGATATTAAATCATGATAATTTACCGATACCGTAGCTTACCGTACCGAAATTTTGATATACCGAAATAAGGTATACCGAAATTTAGGTATGGTAACGGTATGTATTTTTGCATACCGAAAGTTTACGGTATGGTAAAGGTATGAGATAAAATCTTCGGTATACCGTACCGAACCACCCCTAGTCCCCAATATCTGAATTATTAATAAATAATAACTATAAATCGAGACTATTGTAAGAACACCAAGTTAAAACAAATTTTAATGTGTTTTATCTGGTTTTATTTATTTTTAAAGTTTTCTTTAAATTAATTTTTATCACTATTTATTACTACCTCCGGTTTTTTTTAATCTTCACAGTTTGACTTCACACAAAATAAGGAAAGAAATTTGACTTTACTGTAGAGTACACTGTTGAGGCACTGTTTGACACTGTTTGGCACTGTAGAGACACTGTTTGGCACTGTTGAGACACTGTTTGGTACTGTTTTGATGTAGATTTCTTTGCCAAAAAAGGAAATAAGGAAGTGTGAAGTTTATTTTAGACCGTCTCAAAAAGGAAAGTGTGAAGTTTATTAAAAACCGGAGGGAGTATTAATTATTTTTAAAACTTTTTTTAACTTTCTTTTTATTTTGTTACTATATTTTTATAAATCGAAATACCTTTTTTTTATTTTCCCTTTTTATTATAATGTAAAATATGATTATCCCATTAAGTTATGGTAGAGTAGAAATGTAGAATAGGAAGATAGACGGTACTTTTGTCCTATTTTGGGAAGATAAATAACACAGTCCTATATTTACATTTAGGGATTAGTTTAATCCTATTTTGGGGTTATATTCTTAAAAATATATTAGTGGTAAAATAAAGGTAAGAAAGGGATAAATGAAATAAATAAGTGTATGTAAAAAGAAAATAAAGTAAAAAAGTTAGTACGGTGAAAAAATTTAGAAAATGACTTCCTTAATAACTGTGAAGTCAAACTGTGACTTTTATTGCGAAACGGGGGGAGTATAAAAATGAAAATGAAGTAATAAACGGGAAGAAGGAAAAGAAGAAAAAATGGAATACATAAACATTGAAAAGAAAAACTTGAAAAGTAGGTAATAGAAAAAGAATAAGAAGACCAAAAAGGGGAATAAAAGAGTCAAGACGATAAAAATAAAAGGGAAAAGTTTTAGGAAGAAAAAAGAAAAATGATATGTGGGACCGCTGAAGATTTGTGAAAGGTGGAAAATATGGTTGAATGATTTGCAAAGAAAATGAAAAAAACCTGGAATAGCAGGTCATCAACCGGTCAGGGACCAACGAATGAAGATTGGGTGCAAATGTTGGATTATTAATGAATAATGATAAGGTGGGACTGTTGTAAGAAAACCACTAAAATGTTGGATTATTAATTTCCATTTTCCCTATTTTCTAAGTGTTTCAGTTCGCAGCCAAAGTCCGAGAAGTAGGACTGCAAAATAAAATGTGGACTCATCCATGCAAACTTTATGATAAATCTCACTTTTAGGGCTTACGCATAAAATCTCATATGGTTCTTTTTTTTAAAGCTATTAGTGCATGCCCAAAGCCATACATGTCTCAATGTCTCATACACAGTATTTGCGAGCTTACTTTTTGTATGTGAATATGATATGAGAAATGGTCCGTGTACTCAAATAGGACCGGTTGCTTTTTTATCCGCATATAGGACTAATTTTAGTTGTCTTGACCTATTTGCCCTAATTTTATTTATCGATAGCATACTTGACCTCTTCTGTCTCTCATCAAAGGCCTGAAGCAGAGATTGCCACGGTGCGTGCAACCACTGCAGAACAGCGGCTCGCGGAAGAACCGGTGAGCTCGAGGATGGAGAGCTCGCGGGCCTTGGCTAAGAGGATGGGTGCCTAGGCGGAGTCGCGAAGATCATCCGGACTTCCTCGTCCGCCTTCATGATCTTCTTGATATGGGAGAGGGGTAGCTGATGACTCTGAAGTCGTTAACCTGCTTGATCTGACGATCTCACATGCTATTGGAAGTTCCAAATCGTCGTTTGAAACTTCTGTTGTTGTAGCTGGAATAGATCTGACCCTTTTTTCCTTTCCGCAACTTGAAGCTAGATCTATTCTCAGTTTCTTTTTTCTTCTTTTTTCCTTCTTTCCGTGTTTGTTTCTTTTTGTTGTTCTTTTGACTTCTTGTCACTGTTCAAAATAAAATTCAGACAATGAAATTTTTTATCGATTTCTTTGCCTTTGTTTTCCAAAGCATGTGATGCAATACATTCATGCCATGATTTTAAACGGCTACATTGTTTGCACTTTGATAACGTAAGTGATGCACTCAAAATGTATACTAATTTTCCATATTGGTGTATTTTTTGAAAATATAATGTATTTTGACATTGTGACATTATAGATTTTTTGAGAATGTTTGTCATGGTAATGTTAAATATTGTGACATTTACTTGACATTGTGATATTTTATTTTGAAATTGTGTCATTTTTTTACATTGTAGCATCTATTCTTTTTATGACTATGTTTACGATAATAATGTTGCATTGGCATATATGGTTTACAATAAATTTATTGTATGCCATTGTCATTAACATGTTTGTTACATTGTCATCGGCATTGACACTGTCATGACACTCGTTGACCTAGCATTGACATTGTCATTGTTAATTACAATGTCATTATTTATAGCATTGATATTGACATTGTGACTCACTCACATTGGCATTGACATTGTTATTGACATTGTCATTGACATTGTCATTATTACAATGTCCTTATTTATAACATTGACATTGACATAGAGATTATTTGACATTGTGAAAAATTTAACATCATATTTTTTTAAAAAATTTGGCAATTGTATTGTTATGATAGTGTATGACATCGGTATTGACATTGTCATTATTTATAGCATTGAAAATGATCGATATTTACATTGTCAATAATGTTTAACAATGACGACAATTTTTATTTTTATAATGACAATGTAGTGTAAAAATGTGACATTATATTATTTTTACATTGTCACATATTGAATGTCACTTAACGTAGAGAAATTTTATTTGGAACCATTCCCTCTTTTGCAATAGTGTGACTCTTTGTTTTATTATTTTAATCTTATTTTACCATTTTTTAATTTCTTCTACATTTCAACAATGTTTGAAGTATCTTGACATCATTTATTGTGGCAATGTTTCTTATGAAAATATTTGACATTGTGATAATTTTCCTTACATTTTTGCAATATTTACAATACAGTGACATTGTTTATTTTTGAAAATGTTTATAATGAAAATTTATTGTAAAAAGTTACATTTTTTAAAATATTGACATAGTGTTAACAATGTAATTTAATTTAATGTCATTTTCATCAAGGTTGATTGTTTAAATAAACTACACATTTGACCGGACACTATTAATTAATGTAAATAATAATACTGTGAGTACGTAATAGTAATAGGAGAACAATAGATTCCAGAACTCCTATTCCTGAAATAATAAAAAACAGAGCCAAGGCATCTCCCTCACCCAGCGGCCAGCAGCGCATTGAAGAGATGGGAGCTGAGGTTTACGCATCGGTTCTGGAGCGCTCAGTGGTGAGAGGCTATTCCTCCATGTCGACACACAACACTTTTCTTGACTTCTTGCTAAGGGAAGCCATTACGACGGCGAGGTGTGGCCTGGCGGCGACAATGGCAACGTGCGGCGGCAACGTGCGACGCAACATCGATTACTCTAGTAGTGGTGGAGAGGTGTGATGGATTTGGAGATACTGAAGAAGAAGGGATCAGGCACCGGCTTGCCCCAATTCCTTCGGCAAGCGATGGTAGTGATTTTACAGCGCCAGAACTATGGCTCCTGGAGATCGAGGATGGTCAAGTGGGCAGAGTATCTGGCACGTGGAGGAAAGCCTGGGGGAAATCCGCTGAGAACGGTGGTGGTCACTGAAATTGAACGAGATGGGCGGTGTTTGGCAATTGGCGGTTGGCTGTTAGCCGTTGGCTGATTATGTTGGCTGATTGACGGTAGCAGTTTCTGTTGGCTGTTTCAATTAGCTGATAGGATTGGCAGTTTGTCAAAATGTGTTTGGTTAAATGACTGTTGACAATCAGCTGATAATTCCTTAAATGACCATTAAGGACATCAATTAATTTTTATTAATATAATTAGTTCAACTAATTAAAATGTTTTTACTATTTCAACACTAAAAATATATGAACACGAGTAATATTTATTTTAAATCTTCTATCACGGATTAATAAATTTAATCAAAAATAACAATATTTTGATTAATTAGGCTAGTCAAATCTCTATTTCGTTATTTAAGAATCCACTCAACCGAATAGAAATTGAAAACTGTCCATAAGTACAAACGCTCAATTTCTTCCATTTCAGATTATTAATAAAAGAATACAAAAATACCCACCAAAATGGGACTTGAAATATCAAAATGCTTCTAATTAGACATGGACCCCTAGCCTTAATGTAAAACCGAATTTTTTCTTCCATTTTGACGGAAGAGGAATAGGAGAATCGTATGAGGTGTCATTCGGCCAGACGCGAGAAGTTAACATCAGTCTCCCAAGGATAAGAGCTCGGTTCTTCTTGGATAGATCCTCCCGTAGCCACCACGCGAGGTATATATGTATATATTGAAGATATATAGGAGGAGGTATATATATTTGCAAATCATAGAACAGAGATAGCTCCCAATATAATTCTTTTGCTCTGCGGCAGAAGCTGGTGTGGGTTGGGGTAAGATTTTTTCTCCCTTGATCGGAAGATGCTTGGGTAGTATGGTAAAGATGCGAAAAAGCCATTAGTAAACGCTAAGGTTTTTGGCGTTTAAGATTTCGGCTGTTGGACCCAAAAGGCCAATTCAAAAAACCATTTAACCAAACACCATGTTGGCTGTTTAATCTGGTCAAAAAGCCAAATATGAGTCAAATCAGCCAAAAAATGGCTGATAGGCTCCTAACCAAACACCCCCATGGTCACTTAAGGTCCGTCTATGAATTTCGACCAGTGCAAATGTAGCTCGATCGTCTGTTGTTTTCCAGAGAGCACGGCAGTCAAGTGGGAGATGGAGGATATTTTTGTCCTTCACGTAAAAACTTGTCGTATATGCGAGTTAAAAAGTGGAGAGTCCTATTTTGATTCTCAAGCTTTATTTTACTCCTATTTAGGTCTTTCTCCCATATGATATTTACAGACAAAATGTGATTTGTCATTGAAGAGTATATTTGTAAATAAAAAATACTCTCACCGACGGTGTGTATGAGATTTGAATGGATTTGGACGTATAAAACAAGAATTTTAAAATTTGTGTGCAGTGTATGTAAAGTGTTAGAAATGTTCTAAAAGGCGATAGCCGCTAGTCGGGCGCCAGCCCAGCGCCTAACGCCTAAGCGGAGACTAGTCGGAGACATAGAAATTGCATTTTCTAGTCGAAGACATAGAAATTGCATTTTTATCTATATTTTTGCATAAATATGATAAGTAATATTATATTTTTGTGTGTATAAAATACATATATACATATACATTAACAAACATGAATGATAGAATTATCACATTTAATCATACGTAGTATATGATAACTAATCACTTAAGTTCATTTTGTTATAAATATAAATAATGATAAGATTTAGGTATATATACAAACATATATAGTTTTATCTTAATTTACAACTTCATTTGTTTATATTCACGGCTAAAGCTAAAGTACATATATCGCTTAGAAAATTAAAATTAAAATGTAAAGTAACGTTCAATGGATCTAGACGGCCTAGGTGACCGATTAGGCACTCTAGGCGGACAACTAGGCGCCATAGGCGGCCGACTAATTCACCTAGACGGCAAACCAATTAGTCGGAGCGCCTATACGAAAATCGGGGCGCCCGGCCACCGCCTAGCGCTTAGTTGGGGACTAGTCGGACGCCTATAACGATTTTTAGAACAGAAGGTGTTAGAGACTGTATAACCAAGTCTTTCTTAATTTATTTTTGGAAACACGTTTCTTAATTTATTTTTGGAAACACATCCTAGTTGCCTTGGGGTTAGGTTTTACTTCTCTATAAATACACGCTCTCTCCCTTGTAATCATATGTGGATCCGAAAATAGCAATAATATTCTTGGCTTGGTAGCGCCCCCAGACGTAGTCATTCGTGGCGAACTGGGTTACCAAATTTTCGTGTGTTCTTCCTATTATTCATCGCGTGAGTGAGTTTAATTCCTCACAATTGGTTTCAGAGCCCTAGGTTCGAAAGGAGATCTCACGATGGCAGACAATTTGAAGACACCGTTGATGCAGTTTGATGGGACTGATTTCGGTTTCTAGAAGTTGCAGATCGAAAATTACCTGTACGGTAAAGATTTGTATCAACCTCTGAATGACAAGTCGAAAGACATGAAGGAGACCGATTGGAAGTTGTTGGACCAGAAGGCGATGAGCGTGGTTCGATTGTCGCTATCCAGAAATATCGCCCTACACACTGTCAAAGCAAAAACGACGAAGGAGATGTTGCAGATGTTATCGGATATGTACGAGAAACCGTCCGCTGCGAACAAGGTTCACCTGATGAGGCGTCTTTTTAACCTAAAGATGTCAGAAAGTACGGGAGTTGTGGAGCATCTCAACGAGTTCAATTTAATCACCACACAATTGAGCCTGGTTGAGATCAAACTCGACGACGAGATTCATGCCCTAATTCAGCTGTCTTCTCTACCAGAAAGCTGGAATGGAACGATGACTGTAGTCAGCGCTTCAGCAGGGAAAGAGAAACTGAAATTCGATGAAGTCAGAAATTTGGTGGTGAGCGAAGAAATTCGCAGGAAGGAATCAGGCTTGACTTCAGGATCGGCGTTGAGTACAGAGAACCGGGGCAGAACGAAGTTGAAGTCCAAATCAAATCGAGATAGATCAAGATCGAAATCCAAGTCAAATAGCAAGGGCAAGAAGGACAGAAGTCAGATCAAGTGCTGGAACTGTGAGGAGTATGGACACTTCAAGAGCCAGTGCAAGGAGCAGATCAAAGATCAGAAGGAGAAGACATCCGCCAATGCAGCGGCAGAATCATCTGGCGATGATCTCCTGATCCTGAGTCCGTTGGAGTCATGGGTTCTGGATTTTGGAGCTTCGTTCCATTCATGTGGTAATGCTGAAGTGATGGAACAGTATACTCCCTACAATTTCGGAGAGGTGTATCTTGTTGATGATGAGCCTCTTAAAATTGTCGGAAAGGGTACAGTCCACGTGAAGACTCCGAACGGATGCATGCTGAAACTGAATGGAGTCCGACACATTCCTGGTTTGAGGAGAAATCTGCTGGATGAGTAAGGCTATGCAGTTACATTCGATAGTAGAAATTGGAAGATCATCAAGGGAGCCTTGCTGGTTGCTAAAGGGAAGAAGGAGGATACGTTGTACATGACAACGAACTCTAAGGATTGTATTGATGTTGCTGCCACTGCAGCAAATGATGTCAATTTGTGGCACTGTCGTCTCGGTCACATGAGCGAGAAGGGGATGAATGAGTTGTGCTCGAAGGGCAAACTGCCCGGCCTGAAGACTGTTGAGGTTGACTTATGCGAGGACTACATATTCGGGAAACAGAAACGTGTCAGTTTCTCGAAGGGTAGACAAGCTATTAAACCGGAGAAGCTGGAACTAGTTCACACCTACCTTTGGGGACCTGCAGAAGTTACATCCTTAGGAGGATCCGCCTACTACATGACCTTTATTGATGACGCCACAAGAAAGGTGTGGGTTTATTTTCTCAAAAATAAATCTGATGCCTTTGATGCTTTCAAGAGGTGGAAAGCTCTTGTTGAGACAGAGACATGTCTGAAATTGAAGTGACTTCGATCTGACAATGGAGGTGAGTATGAACTGCATGAGTTCAAGAAGTTTTGTGCTGAGAATGGGGTTCGTATGAAGAAGACAACTAAAGGGACTCCGCAGCATAATGGCGTTGCTGAACGCATGAACAGAACACTGAATGAGCGGGCTAGATGCATGAGGTTGAAGAGTGGCTTACCGAAGATGTTTTGGGTGGATGCAGTGAACACCACAGCTTTTCTCATCAACAGAAGTCCAACGATCTCGTTGGATAATGGCATACCTGAAGAAAGGTGGACGGGTAAGGAGGTCAATCTGTCCTATCCCCGCATATTTGGTTGTGTTGCTTATATTCATCTCAGTTCCGTTGACCGAAGCAATCTAGACGGAAAATCTGTCAAGTGTACGTCTGTTGGCTATGGTGGTGGTGACTATGGATACATATTCTGGGATGATCAGAATAGGAAGATTATTCATAGCCGAGATGTGGTGTTCAACGAGCAGGTTATGCACAAGAAAAGATTGAGTGTTTCGGATTCTAAGCCAGATAATCCGAAGATCATTGAGTTAGATATCTCTAATTCGGGTGGGAGCAATCAGGATCAGAATGAAGAGTTGAGCAGTGATGAAGATCCATCAACCACACCAAGCCAGCGGCCTGCCAGAAACTGGAGTGCACCAAATAGGTATTCGCCTTCTAATTTCTATTTGTTGCTTACTGATGGTGGTGAACTGGAGTCCTATGCAGAGTCAATTCAGGTTGATGACAAGGGCAAGTGGAAACTTGCAATGGATGATGAGATGGCATCTCTCACATCCAATGATACTTGGAGGTTAGTTGAGCTACCAAGAGGAAAGAAGGCTTTGCACTGCAAGTGGGTCTACCGCATCAAGAAGGAGGCAGATGGTAGCAAACGCTACAAAGCTAGGCTGGTTGTGAAGGGATTCGAGCAGCGCTATGGTATTGATTATACTGACATATTCTCTTTGGTTGTGAAACTAACTACTATTCGGTTGGTGTTGGGGTTAGTTGCTGCAGAGAATTTGTTGTTACATTAGATGGATGTGAAGACTGCATTCATTCATGGTGATCTAAATGATGAGATTTACATGGTGCAACCGGAGGGCTATGTGGCAGAGGGCAGTGAGAATCTCGTATGTAAGCTAGTGAAGAGCTTATACGGGTTGATGGTTTCATGAGGGACATAAATTTCTTGAGATGCCACACCGACAATTGCTGCTACTACAAGAAGACCGAGAACTGTTATCTTATCTTGCTGTTATATGTTGATGATATGTTGATTGCAGGAGTTAGTTCAAAGGAGATTGAGAAGCTAAAGAAACAGTTGTCAGAACATTTTTCCATGAAGGATCTTGGAGAGGCAAAGCAGATTTTGGGCATGCGAATCGAAAAGGATGAGGCAGCGGGCAGATTGTATCTTTCACAAGCGGAATGCATTCAGAAGGTCCTGGAAAGATTCAAAATGCAAGATGCAAAGGCAGCAAGTGTACCATTGGGTAGTCACTTCAAGCTTAGCAAGGAAGACTTGCCGAAGAACAAGGAGGAGTGTGCTCAAATACAGAATGTCCTATACGCCTCGGCAATTGGCAGCATCATGTACGCTATGGTGTGCACGAGGTCAGACATTGCACATGCGGTGGGAGTAGTGAGATATTTGAAAGGTATTGCTTCTAATGCTTTGTGTTTTGATGGGAAGAATGTAGAGCTACTGGGACATGTTGATGCAGACCTGGCATCGAATGACTCGGATGGATCAAGAAGCACCACGGGGTATGTTTTTACATTTGGTGGAACGGCAGTTTCATGGCTTTCGCAGCTGCAGAAGATTGTTGCATTATCTACCACTGAAGCTGAATATGTGGCCATTACGGAGGCAAGTAAGGAGATGGTGTGGCTTCAGAATCTATTTGGGGAACTTGGGAAGGAGTACAAGAATAACATTCTTTACAACGACAGTCAAAGTGTTATTTTCTTGGCAAACAACTCAACTTTTCACAAGAAAACCAAACACATTCGGTTAAAGTATCACTACATCCGTCATCTTCTAGATATAGAGGCATTGCAGCTTGTTAAGATCCGTGGGAGTGAGAATCCAGCAGACATGTTTACTAAGGTGGTAACCTTGGAGAAATTGAAGCTTTGCATAGCTTCAATTGGCCTTGGTACTTGAAATTGAAGGTCGGCGCTACCATGCTAATAAGGGAGGATTTGAAGAAGACAGTGTCAAGGTGGGAGATTGTAAGGTGTTAGAGACTGTATAACCAAATGAGCATTACCGTAATGTATTTGTGGTACTCATTACTTTTACCAATTGAAGGCCGGCGCTACCACTGGTTACGATGTTTGGTTTGTCATTTTATTTTGAACCGTAATGTATTTGTGGTACTCATTACTTTTACATGTGGAATAAGCATTACATTAAAAAAACGTTCGTATTTAAGATTACATGTCGTCTCCAATTCGGCTAGATCGAAGAGGACTCTATCCTCTTTAATTTGATTTGCTTTAATTTTCTAACCACTAACCAGTGATTCATTCATTGTTGCTAGAATTGTTTTTTTAGGAAGAAACATAGTTGTTGGAAATCGATTTATATAATGTATTTTGGATTACACATACTTATTTTACATTAAAATAGCCAAATATAATTATGTAATGCTGATTACATTTCAAAATTGTTACTACCTAAGTAACCAAACATAATAATGGAATAAAGATTTCATTCAATTACATTACTTTTTGTATTGCATTACACACTTCATTCCATTCCATTGGATTACGTCATATCAAACATGGTTTTACATCCTAACAACATATCTCCAAAATCCCAATATTATTTCAATATTAGTTCTAATTTAACCATTTAATGGCAAGACAAGCGGTGGGAATGAATAATTGGTGCAAATCTGAGATTAGATTTACAAAAATTAAATTGTAATTCGTGAATGAGGGGCTAACCCGGACTCCATGAATGGAGTGTGGATGCGGTGAATTGAAGCTGTGGAATTAGGCTGGAGGGAGCAGTTTGCACGAATGGGTTTGCTAGCTTCTAAATTCGAGAGAAATGATGGGGTTTGATGACAAAACGACGTTGTTTTGGTAATAAAAATTGAGAATTTAGGGTGTTCACCTGAACACTTTTGAACAATACCATGTCCGCCCCTACTGTCGTCAAGCTGCTAATCGACTCTTTTTGCATTTTTATTGAGTTAAATACTCCGTACAATACTCCAATGCTGTGACCAAACAGTCCAGGCTAATTCCAGCATCCATTCAGCTTTCACCAAAACCTCATATACCAACGGTTAAAGTTTGCCACTCAGACCGAAATGATAAGACCAGTTATGAACATTTACTCTTCTCGTCTCTCCTAAAGAATCTTGAGTTGAGGGTAGGCCTGGACTCGGGCCGGTTCGGGCCTAGGCCCGGCTGGGCCTCGGTTCGGAAATGTAAGGCCTGGGCCCGGCCCGCCTGTATGCGGGTGCCGGTTCGGGCCGGGTGACCCGGCCGGGTGAACCGTCGGGTCGGGTCGGGCCTTGAATAATTTTTTTTTTAACTTATAGTCTTATACATCTACTTGGAATCTTGGATATTAAAATTATTTAAAAACAATCTTGAAGTACATTTATGTGAAATAAGTAATAAGTACATTTTGAGAATTGAGAACAATTAATTCTAATACATTTTGTATTAAGTAATAATAATATAATATAATTAATTTGTTGTAAGTTGTAAGTTGTAACTTGATTAATTTGAGAAATGCGACATATAAAAAAATTTAACTTTTATTGATTTGAAATATGAACTACAAATCTACAAGTTCACAAATTACAATAGAGAATTGAGGATAAAATAATAAATTGTAAAATACTAATCAATCGGAATCCCCGGCATAGGTAAAATCACCATCGGTTGATTCATCCATAAAGTCTTGGGAGGGGATGAGGCTAAGTTCTTGAGTTCTACGTCTTGCCTTCAACCAATCGTGGTAGCATATAAGCGTCTCAAGAGATTCGGCACTCAAACACGTTCTCGATTTAGTTAGGACGTTGCCGGTCGAACTAAATTCTTGTTCCACGGCAACTGTTGAAACCGGCATTGATAGTACTTGCTTAGCCATCCGTGCCAAAATCGGGAACTTTCTTTCTTTTGACTTCCACCACTTTAGGACGTCAAATTCTTCATTTTCTACAAACTCAACCTCATAGTTAGTATACAAAGCAATCTCATTAATTGTGCTTTGTTCAGTAGTGTGCATTGTTTTAGCTTTTTTCATAAGATTGCCAAATGCAGATTTAAAAAAACCTTTTCCTTTAGATGAAGATGTTTGGGTTGGGGGAGGGGGCACGTTGCCATATTGTGCACGAAACTCATTAAATAAAGAATAAAATAAACTACTAACCTCGTTGTATTCAGATTGCGGATCTATAGGGTTATCTTCATACATTGGAAAATCACCATAAAAAGATTCATAATAGAACTTGTAACATTGTTCCAAATTACCAAGTCGATAACGAGGATCGAGAATAAATGCAATACCATAAATATGTGGAATATGTGCATAATATTTTAAAAACTTTTCCTTCATAAAAGTACAAAAATAGCTCACATAATCGGCATTTTGAAATTCATTAAAAGCACCGGCGAGATTAACAAGTTCACGCATAAATTCGTTTGAAGTAGGTTTATAAACATGACTAAAACTTTCAGTTGCATTATTAAAAATATATCAAAACATTACAAATTTTTTCGCAAGTGTCAATGTGAGCGGAGTTTAAAATGTAGTTATCATATTCTTTTAAAAAAGCAGGAAAATGTTCTTTATATCTAATAAGAACTCTAATTAATTTATAAGAACTATTCCACCGAATAGACAAATCTTTAGGAAAAGCAACATATTTCACATTTCTTTCATTCAAATAATTTTTCCATTTTAATCTAAGTTGACCATTAGCCCAAATACGTCTAATCCCCCCCTTCGCTACCTCCATAGCATCTCCCAACGCTTTTAGACCATCCTGCACACATAAATTTATTATATGGCATGCACATCGTTGATGAAAAAATCTACCCATCAAAGTAGTAGAACCACACAATTCACGCAATCTAGGTATAGCAGCAATATTATTAGTAGCATTATCAAAACCTGTATCAAAACCTATATCAACCAAATTATACTCAATTAAAATACGCTCAATCAAAATATAAATATGTTCGGCGGTGTGACGATCATTAAATTCACGAAAAGCAAGAACACGTTTATGCAAATTCCAATCATCATCGACATAATGTGCAGTCAAACCCAAATAATGTAAATTATGATAGGTGTCCTCCCATATGTCAGAACAAACAGTAACACGTCCATCATAGTTTGCAAAAAAAATTTGTAAGTTCAACTTTTCCGCCTTATAAAGCCTTATAATTTCTTTTTTAACCGTTTTTCGACTATAACTTCGAAATTGAGGATTTAAACAAGTTTGTGCATACTCTTTAAAAGAAACACTTTCAGAAAACAAATAAGGTAAATTTTCTTCAACTATAAAGTTAGCCATACCTGTCAAATTTTGTTGATCATTGTATGAGAAATTACCATAAGGTTGGTTATTTGCAAACCTCGATATTTGTGATTGCTTCCCCTTGCCTTTCTCAATTTTTGCGTACTCCACCTTGTGCTTGCCCATAAGATGCCTTTTGAGGCTCCCGTATCTGCCCGAAGTTCCCAAACTGTACACCTTATCGCAATGGTTGCAACTTGCGTACCATTTCTCGGTGCTTGGGTCTTTATACTTTTTAAAATTATTTTCTATAATAGGAGATTTAGATTTCGTACCTATTTGAGATGAACCACCCTCGTAATCCGCCGCTTGCTCCTCATCCGGGGTGCCGTGACTCCCGGCGCCCCCCGCGTCCTCCTCCAGATCGTCATCCTCGAGCTCTTCTTCGTCAATGGTGTGAATATCGTCCGGGATGTCTCGTTGATGGAAAAATTGAGGATTTTGAGCCAATAGTTGTTGTAGTTGCTCGTCGGACATTCTTTCGCCATCTCGCCGTTGGTATTCCGGTTCGTCCTCCCATCCACTTTGAGAAGAAGATCCGGACTGCCCGCTTTTTTTGCGCAAACTAGGATGAGTTCTCGCAATCTCCTTCTTTCGGTTGCGTTGGAGATTTCCGATATCCAAAGAATGTCTACCGCGCTCCATCTTAACAAATATAAAAGTATATCAAATATTTTAATATGTCTAAATTTACTAGGTGTACACTTTAATGAGAAATGCAATAACTTAACTAGTTTTATACTTTAATTAAAATGTCTAAATTTACTAGGTGTACACTTTAATGAGAAATGCAACAAATTAACTAGTTTTATACTTTAATTAAAATGTCTAAATTTACTTGGTGTACACTTTAATGAGAAATGCAATAACTTAACTAGTTTTATACTTTAATTAAAATGTCTAAATTTACTAGGTGTACACTTTAATGAGAAATGCAACAAATTAACTAGTTTTATACTTTAATTAAAATGTCTAAATTTACTACTTGTACACTTTAATGAATAATGCAATAACTTAACTAGTTTTATACTTTAATTAAAATGTCTAAATTTACTAGGTGTACACTTTAATGAGAAATGCAACAAATTAACTAGTTTTATACTTTAATTAAAATGTCTAAATTTACTAGGTGTACACTTTAATGAGAAATGCAATAACTTAACTAGTTTTATACTTTAATTAAAATGTCTAAATTTACTAGGTGTACACTTTAATGAGAAATGCAACAAATTAACTAGTTTTATACTTTAATTAAAATGTCTAAATTTACTACTTGTACACTTTAATGAATAATGCAATAACTTAACTAGTTTTATACTTTAATTAAAATGTCTAAATTTACTAGGTGTACACTTTAATGAGAAATGCAACAAATTAACTAGTTTTATACTTTAATTAAAATGTCTAAATTTACTACTTGTACACTTTAATGAATAATGCAATAACTTAACTAGTTTTATACTTTAATTAAAATGTCTAAATTTACTAGGTGTACACTTTAATGAGAAATGCAACAAATTAACTAGTTTTATACTTTAATTAAAATGTCTAAATTTACTACTTGTACACTTTAATGAATAATGCAATAATTTAACTAGTTTTATACTTTAATTAAAATGTCTAAATTTACTAGGTGTACACTTAAATGACAAATGCAACAAATTAACTAGTTTTATACTTTAATTAAAATGTCTAAATTTACTACTTGTACACTTTAATGAATAATGCAACAAATTAACTACTTGAATATAACGCCATTAATGTGTAAAAGAAGAGAAGAGTACCTTGGTGGATTGGCCGATTGGTTGATGATGAATAGGAAGAAGATAATATATGTATGTAAAGTAGATAATTAGATATCAAATTATCTACTTTAAGAAGATAGTAAGTATATATTAACTATTAAGTAGACAATAAATATTAGTAAAGTACTATATGTATATATAAGTAGATAATAAATATATAAGTAGATATAATAAATTAATAATAAGTAGAGATTAAGTAGATAAGGAATATAAGTTATATAATATATATATATATATATATATATATATATATATATATATATATATATGTAAAGTAGCTAATTATAAGATAATAAATATATATTAAGTAGATAATAAATATTAGTAATGTAATATATGTATATATAAGTAGATAATAAATATATAAGTAGATATAATAATATTTATATAAATAATATATATGTAGAGATAAATTGGAGAAGAATAGAAGATGAAGATGGAGATGAATGAAGATTTTAGAGATTGAGAGAATAGAGAATTAGAGAGTAGAGAAGGTGTAAAAAATGTATAGAAAATAGGAGTATAAATAGATTTTTTTTTTCTCCCCCCACCCCCCCACCCCCCTCCAACGGCTATAGAGCCGTTTGGAGGCTCCCAAACAGCCCCAACGGCTACAATAGCCGTTTGACAAAGACCAAGGCCAAAAAATAATTGAAAACGATTTTTTTTTTTTTTTTAAAAAATTAGCCGTTAGGCCCGGCCGGGCCGGTTCAAGAAAATAAAGGCCCGAGCCCGGACCGCCCTGCACCCGGGCCGGGTAGGCCCGAACCGCCTGAATCCCGGTGGACCGGGTCAGGCCGGTTGCTACAGTGAGCGGGCCGGGTCGGGCCCGGTTCGGTCTGCCCGGCCCGAGTCCAGCCCTAGTTGAGGGGTTTCAAAAAGGCTGTTTTTTAATTTTCACCAACGTTATAGGCTTTTAAAAAATCATTTTGCTCTTCAAAAAAAAACATTTTGCATGTAACAAACGGACCCAAATACACGATGGCAGCAAAAAGAGTCATTATTATTGAAATGAACTATACATCTGCTTAAAGGTGGCAAAACAAGCCCCCACCAACGATACACGAGCAACTAAAGCAGCAATGGTCTTATTAAAGGGAACAGCACTTAACATCCACTTCAGTCTTCAAGGTAGCAAAAGGAGCCGAACATGACATATTACAACTTACAAGATCTAAGACACACCACCACCTGCTGAATTACTCAATATATATCACGAAATCTGTATTAACTACTCCTCACGGGCAATAAGATCCATGACGACCCGCTTTATGCTTCCACCGTTCTTCTTGAGGAGTTTCTTGTTAACCCCCTTGTCACAAAAGCCCTGGTCATTCATTCATTCATAAGCCAAAGAATTAGCTGAGGTACAACTTGCACATATAAAAAACAATATTGTACCCATTAGAGATTAACCTACCATCTCCTCCAACTCCTCAAGGACGGGATCCCACTCAGAAACACCGCACAGATCATCAATAGACTGCTCCAAATCATAATCATTCATTCGCAATACCTCCTTGTTCAGATCTGTCTGTTTAAAACCCATGTCATAAAGTTCCTTTAGGAGGGCTGTCTCCACCTCACTGTTTTCTTTATCAACATTTATTAGAGGCACAACAGCTGGTGCAACGTCAGAGAGATCAACAACAGGGTATGAAACCGAAGAGGCGGTTGCTGGAGTAGTAGCAGGTTGTGGTTTGCTGTTTACACCAATAATCAAGTTGTCGTTTATGGGGAAGAAGTTTGCCTCCTGCCCCTTCATTGAACTTGTCCCCTCAAGAGAAGGTTCAACCAACTCCACAGATTTGTACGAGAGTATAGGCTTTGGATGGCTGTTATCTCCAACAACTGATTCAGTGTTCAACTCAACCATTTCAGCATTTACTACGCTACTGCTTGAGGGCGGCAGATTCAAATTCAATCCACGTAGACTTTCAGGGGCGGGGTTCCTAGTGGCTTCATTTGTAGTAGCAACAACCTGCATTATAGGAGATTCAATAGAATTAATTATTGGGTAAGCGTCTTTCAACTCGGCCATAAGGTACTTGGGTCAAACCACGTTAAAAGATTGAATCTAATATGTTAGTGAGTTCAACCCAAGGTCTTATTAACCATCACTTTATCTTAAATTTTCTGATCTGGGTTTCTAACAAAATTTATTGAGACGCAAAGATGCTAATTGTACACTAGGAAGATGTTTTTCATCTAACCTCGATTTGCACCCAAATAAGCTGGCCAAATGTTTGGCCAAAAGGCGAGGCCATCATCCAGTTCGAAACATATCGGCCTGGCACATTAGGAGCAATTAAATCAATTGCAACATCAAGCTCTTGTTCAACAGACACGCCAGCTGCAGCTATCTGACAACCAGGACAAAATAATAATAATAAAAATAAATACTTTACTATAAAATAAACAAGCACGAGAGGTTGAATACACAATAACTTGTCATGCAAGAACTCTGTGCTCAAGTGAAAGCAAATCAAGAAGCTAAAAATTCCCACCTCCAAGTCTACAGACATCACATCACTTAGTATATCCCCATCGATCCACACAACTTTGGAGCCTTTGGGCCAGCAAATATTACCATTGTTCCTCATCCTCCAAATTTTGGTAAAACGAGTAGAAGGTGGAATTATGGTACCATCTGGAATATTGACATCCTGTACAAAACGGCTGGAAAGTTTTGGATGGTTGGGTTTTGGACCAATTCCACGATACATGTATGGTGGGCGCATCCTTGCATGCTGAAGATTGAAGAGCATATTCAAATGAAAGAAGGCTAAATGACAGAACCAAAGATATATAAATCGTGCTTAAAGAAACATCCATACCTGATCCCTTAATCCCCCCATTGCACAAGGGTTCTGGATGTTTACTGGGCGATCTATTCTGATATAATCGGCTTCACTACTCCCCTTATCACAAAAGCAGATGCTACACAGGTCATAGTTCTCTTTTCTACAATTACAAATATAAGAAACTGAATGTATTAAGCATCTGATTTAAAAAATTATATTCTCTCCATCCCAAAATGCAAAATGCAAAATGCAAAATGCAGTTGGATTCGACAAGATTTTTATGAAATAGAGGACATAATTGTAGTTTTACATTTGTAACTTTCTAAAAGGAATAAAAGGTAGTATAGTAGTATGGGGTCACAAAAGGTTAAAGGTGAAATGATAGAATGATGAAGTGGGAAAGTAAAAGTTAGTGAAGTTCTAACTAGGAAGGTGTTCACAATTTTGGGATAGACGAAAAAAGGACAAGTGCATCTAATAAAAATGAGGGAGTAGATGACAAATTTATGAATTCAACTATAGTTGCAGTCAAGAGTAGCTCACACTTTAGACTTGAATCTAGGGCCAGTTATTGGGTGGACCCCACAACCATCGCAACAAACACCCTTGTGGAGTATTTTGCCAATACCAACACTGTGGCCATGGCTTACTTTTGGGTGGGTATAAAAGGGAACTGGCGGCGGTGAGACTGGGTTATCAACAGTTTGAACACCTGAGAAAGGACACGCATTCATAATTGCTGGACCAAGGCGTGGAGGATTTGAGTCCAGAATAGTAGAATGATGCCATTTCCTTGAAGGACCACCACTTGAGTACCCAAAGGATGCACTCGGATTGATAGGCCCAAATCCGGTAGAACCTCTAGTATTAACAACATGGTTTCCAACAACAGAGGGAACACTAGAGCTTGAAATGCCAAGAGCCTTTCCAACAAGACTGCTGTCACAAAATTTATTACTATCAACCCTGCTCCTAATACTGGCCTCAAACATAGTAGGTTCCGGATCTCTTGCTGCAGATCCAATCAAAGGTTCATTAAGATTAACAGACATTCTTTTTTTAGTAATAAGAGCCTCGCTTTCAGATTCTGTTGTTACGCTTGGTTCACTAGGTTCCAAGACCTCATTTACAGCAGATGTTGTTTGATCAGGTCTGGTGTGTAACACCATACCTGATGGAACTCTATCCACCGATGGATTATTTTCAGTCACACCACTAGCATTTCCAGTGGCTTGCCTCTGTGAGTCGGTCTCTTTCTTACTTTGAGTTTCAAGGAGCTGGTTTAGATAAGATGAGCCTATCCTTGAGAATGCTTCAGCAAGCTCAGTAAGGACAGGGGGCGCAGATGATGAAGCACTAGAAACCATGTCAGCAAACAGTTTAATGGGAGCTTCATGCAAGAGCCCTGGCCCTCTCTTAAAATGCTTCTCCTGAAATGAAGACTGTGTGCTGGGGGGGCTTTGTGGAGGCATACCATTCCTCTCAGCAATCAATTTCACCGATATTCTCAATGGATCCAGCCTCTGCTTGACAATATCTGTCAGATCGTCATCATCTGCTAGTGTCACTTCTTCATCGTCCTCATCAGTATACGTAAGGGTAATTTCAGTATCAGAAGGAATTTGGAAAAGATGAAGTATTTTCTCCTTCAGTTCATTTATGTTAAGACCAAGCATTTCATTAACAACAGGAGCATTGAAGCGCCGGAGTGTATCACCGCGCTTGACCTGAAGTAAATTGATCCAAAAAATAAAAAATTAACAAATAATAATAGTATTAAAAACCGGACCAATGGTTGAATCAGTCAAAGAACTGGTTCAGTGGTCACCCTCTGGTTGAGCAATTATTAATTACACACACATACATGACATTCACGCAGTGAGAAAAAAAAACATGCATGTAAAAATACAACCATGCATATTTGCATATTTATAATTCGGTATAAAAATAAAAATAACATTACTCTAATTTATATCCACTAACTCCATCAAAAGAATATTATAATGGACCATGAGGATATGATGAGAACTATCACATTAGGCTTTAGAGGAAAAAAATCAAACTAGAAACCGGTAAAGCAAACGGTTACATCCTGTTTTGAGCTGGTTCGATCAATTCACAATTGGTTGATAATGTTCTGTATGCAGAACAGACCAATTTACCAGCCGCTACTCGATCTGACCAGCCAGCCTAGTCCGGTTTCAATACCATACATATAAAAGTTGATGAAGTTTTTTGCTAAGTATTTCAATAGTAACAATATAAATATAAAGAAATTCTCGACCAGCCCTTCCGAACAGCTTAAATCAGGAAAAAAAAATCATAAATTCCAAATATTGCACCAGATGATAAACTACAAAATATACTTGGTTAAATATCATCATACTCTACAACATAAAAGCATATAGAACTTCAAACAAAAAATGGACTGTTTCCTTGCCATTCCATTCAGGGCAGAGCTTTCACAGAATTTTGCACACAAAATTCAATTCTTCAAATAGAAAATTGCCATAATATCTCTCAGCCCTGCTGTGTCACAATTCATAAATATGCAATTATATCTTAATAAAACAACAACATCCAAGACTTAATCCCAAAAGAGTTTGACCGCCTAATATGAATCGATAAATTATAAAAATTATCGATAATAGATTATTCCTAGAGTATAAAATAAGAAATGAAAAGAAGTTTAACAGTTACCATGTTAATAACTTATTCACCTTAAAGTTAAATTACAAATATTATTGTCATACTTATTGGTAATAATAGCATTATTGTTATGGCATTCATGCATGTAAATGGATAGAAATATAAAATTAATGATAAGTAAAAGTAGTTGTAATACTAACTATTCCTGATTCCTATTAACCATTGAGAAACTATGAAATTTGAACTAATTTATTTATTAAGACAAATCTCGGAGGAGGTCAAGGATGCTTACCTTCTTAAAACACTATTTCACAACCATCTAAAAACAAATGATGGCTAGTGGATCTTAAAAACATCTAGTGTCTCACTGAACTTAATGTTATACCTAGTGTATCACACTCTCACAGGCTTAACCGCTCAATAAAAAAATGGTACGCGATCTTGATGAATTAGGCATCTTAATACCACTACTTCATACTCGAATTGATTATTGTCCAGATAAAAACCCATAATCCAATAAATATATGCTTTTAGAAAAACTCATCATAATCATCATCCCCTTAATGTTAACATACAATAGATTTCAACCACGTTGGAGTGGGTGACATGAAATTTAGCTTCAACAAAACGTCTAAATACATCATCAAAAGCTTAAATACATAATTACAACAAATAAATCAATAAAAGTAATTAATAGAAACAATTGAATGACAGGTTAAAGCAAAGCATGAATGATCCTTCAGAAAAGTATTGGACTCTAGAAACGCTGAACTGAATTTCCCCCTGCGAAGTCATAACCCTAACGTCCAACTGGTGAAGCTAAAGCTAAAGCACGTATCACGATCAGGCGCAAAAAACTCAAAGTGGAGAAAACCAAATACACAGAATGACATAAATATATAAAAACAAGAAAATCAGGCATAAAGGGGAAAAATCAAACCTTGATCACTATAGAGGACTCCATAGTGATTAAAAATTCTTCAGAGCAAATCGATCGAGCGGCGAAAACTGAGCAAAAAATGAATAAGATTTTATCGCACCGCGTATCCGTGAGCCGCGCTTAATCTGTAATTTGCACCTAAAACCCTTCAGTCGCGATGGAAACATATACTGGGAAACTGGACATTGCGGAGTATTTTGTTATTCTTGTTTCTGACGGAGTATTTATCTCATAATATTATCTCGCAAAATAGAAATCTCATGGTTCCTATTTATCATCTATACTCTTTCTTGGTGCCGAAGTATACCTCTATACTAAGGAACCAGTCTCTTATAAAGTCTTAAGCGTCCATATCAGGGATATTTTATTTTTTAGTTAAGTGTTTGGAATTAATTGTCCATATCATCCCTATTAAGGGAGTGTTTGCAACTGCTTCTGCTTAAAAAAAAGCACTTTTGGAGATGTAAGGAAAAAGTGATTAGTAGGAAAAGTTGATAGTGTTTGAGAAAAAAGTGATTTTGAAAAGTAAAAGTTGATAGTGTTTGGTAAAATAAGTGTTTTTTGTGTAATAGAAAGAGGAAAAACACTTTTCACACGCAAGCCGAGAAAAAGTAAAAATTGGTAGTGTTTGGTAAATAAGTGTTTTTTTAAGCCAAAAGCTGAGAAGTGCTTTTTTTAAAGTGATTGCAAACACTCCCTAATTGTGCTTCTCCTTCAGAATCAGTTTTCTGAATTTGATTTCTCCCGGCTTCTAAAAAAACTGATTCTAGAAGTAAATTAAAGCATCAGAATCACTTCTGCACTTTCACCCAAACACTCCAACTTGTGCTTCTACTCCCTGAAGGAGTAGAAGCAGTTTTAAGAATATCCAAACACCCCTTAATGGATGAGGATAGTACCCCTTAATGGATGAGGATAGTAATTTTAAGGAAAAATTGATAGTAATAATCCCAACTATTGGCGGTCCGCTTATAATAATCTCAACTATCGATTATTTCAGAATAATCCCAACTTTAGGGACCTTCCGCCAATAATGATCCCTTTAAATAAATTCTTGTAATTTCTAAAATGGATGAGAAGAGATATAGCAAGTAATCCCTATAAATAATCTCAACTTTTAATTTTTTTGCTTAATTTCTATTAAAATTCACTAATTATATGAGGTAATATCTGATCATGGACCATTATTGGCGGATGGTCTATATAGTTTGGATTATACTCCGTACAAAAATAATCAATAGTTGAGATTATTGTCGGCGGACCGGCAATAGTTGAGATTATTATTTTCAAATTTTCCTAATTTTTAAAGCTTACCCAATGAATTTTTTTAAATGAAGCTTAGCCAATGTATTAGTAATTCTCATTGATATCTATTTAACCAATTTTATTAAACTTGATTCTATTGGTTACTAGAGTTACACGATTTATTCAGCGACAATGACGAATCCAGGGAATAAGTTCATTTGGGATATAATAATACAAAATATATACATGTATATATTGAATAGAAATAGACATAATTATTATAGGATAAAAATTGTTTTGCACGGAATATATAAATAGTGATATGTTTCCACATGTTTTATGTTATTTTTGCATGTTTATAATTGAACCAATCATGAATAGGACTTAACCCATTCAATTCAAAGCACAAATGGTACCTGGTGTCAAATAGGGCTGTTAACGAACTGAGCTTTATCGAACTATTCGAGTTCGAGCTTGGTTTCGAGCATAACGAGCCGATCTTAACGAGCTTTCGAACTCGAACCCGAGCTGAGTTTCAAGTTCGAAAAATTAAACGAGCCGAGCTCGAACATAGTAGTATTCGGCTCGGTTCGAACTCGAGCCTATCGAACACCCTAAAATTATAAATATAATTTATATATAATCAAAATTTAAATATAATTAATATGATTTTATGAATTTAAATATGTTTATTAACGAATCGAATAGTTGTCGAACCATTCGAGCACGAGCCTATTAGCGAGCATCACCTAAAATTTTAAATTCGACCATATTTATCGAGCTTATCGAGCGCTCGGTTCGAACATCGAACGTCTATCGAGCCGAACACGAGCCTCATTTGTAAAACTCGCCGAGCTTCGAGATCGAACCCGAACACCATTAATTCCTTATCGAGCCGAACTCGAGCTTTAGGGGTTCGGGCTCGGTTCGACCCGTTAACAGCCCTAGTGTCAAACTGAAGAGCCTGTCAACTCTTTTTTTTTAACCCAGTAGGCAAACCAAGTCAGTGGGCACCTTTAGGATAAAAAACATGATACTCCTAAATGCAGGAGAACATTTGCTGTATTTGGTATTTTATTAACATAAATTACCCTAAAGATGAGTAAAAACGTTTTGAAATTTCAAAATAGGACTATCATATTTTTTATTCCCTGAATAGGAGTAATCTGCCAAGTTTGAAAAAAAAATGTCATTTTTAAAACCTACTAATGCCAAACTTGACAGAAATTTACTCCTATTTAGGAAATAAAAAACATGATACTCCTATTTTGGAATTTCAAAACGTTTTTATTCCTATTTAGAGAATTCTCTCTTTTATTAAAAAGTAAAGAAAAATACAGAAGAGGGAGGGTAAATGCATGTCCAGCCTTTTTTTAATCATACATGATGATATATACTTAAATTACTAAAAACGTTTATGGTCTAATCCTTATTTATAAGGGAAAGTTCCCGAAATGGGACTAAAAAAGTTCAAAAATTCCAAAATAGGACTGTCATGTTTTTATTCCCCAAATAGGACTAATTACTGCCAAATTTGGAAAATACTGTCATGTTTGAAGTCTGGTACTGCCAAAACATGGCAGTAATTAGTCCTATTTTGGAAATAAAAACATGGAAGTCCTATTTTGGAATTTTCAAACTTTTTTAGTCCCATTTTGGGTAATATCTCTATTTATAATTGTGATATTCTTATATTTTTGTTATGCTTGGTAATGAAGATCATTAAAAGTCCTTTCCATTTTTTCAGTTTAGTTTTTTATTATGTCAACCATTTTTTCAATTGAAGATGGTTTAATTAGATGGTTCAATGAGATTAATTTGAAGTAAAATTTACATCCTTTAAACATTGATATGATTTATGATGGAGTATATGGCCCAGGAACCCCCGGCCCATAGACTCCTACTTCCCCTACACAAGTCCATTGAGCCCAGAGAACAACTCAGGCCCAAATGCAACGGCCCGAGCCTCAAAGTAGCCCAGAATACACACTGGGGTGCCTTCGGCCTCCTTGGCCGAAGGCTCCAAAACTCACAGGATAGCCTCTTTGGCATAAGAAACTGCTGGGAGAAAACGGGCAAAAACATAAGCCTTCGGCATTTTCATGCCCTCGGCATCAGAAAAGCCTTCGGCTGAACCAAGCCTTCGGCCACACGAGGGTCCTTACCACATGGATCCCTCGGCTACACAAGGAGCCCTCGGCTACACAAGGGGCCCTCGGCTACACAAGGAACCCTCGGCTACACAAGGAGCCTTCGGCTGAACTAGCTCAATCATCAAAGATTCCTTTTGGGGACAGCCAACCACCGCATTTAATACCACGTCACATCCGCCAACCGCATTCAATGCGGTTGACGTACCACTGCCGGTGCCACCGGGCTGATGTGACCCTTCGGCCGTTGGATCACTGACACGTGTACTCTCATCGCATTTATTGCTGCTATAAATAGCAGCCCATTTCTCCTTGTAAAACATGATCTACATCCCAACTCCACAGCTCGAGTTCATTTAATAAATCGACTCTCTCTCCTCCTATTTGCTCTGACTTCTCTCTAGTTATTCCCGCAATAACCCCTCGGATAAGATACCCCCCGGGTAGACTATCCATCATTTGGTGCTCTCGTTGAGAGGTCTGAACTATCAAGTAAGAAACCCTCCCCCTCTACCAAATACAGAACACCTACCAAAAATGGGAAGAACCACTCGTGCCCAATCCAAAACCCTAGAGGAAAACCACGTAGCCCCCGGCGAAACCAACGGGGCTGAGGCCTCCAACAGGCTCTTAGTGCCCGAGGGTGGTATCATCCTCAAATTGGAGCAGGCTACTGCTGACCTCCGTCAGCAACTACAGAAGAACGCCCCTGATGCCCGCATTGGCCTTGATAATCGAAGGAGGGATCAGAGTGAGAACCAAGTTCCCCCTCCGGCCCCGGCCATCGATCTTCAGGCAGCCTTTGCGGCCTTTGTTCAAAACATGGCACTCAACTCCGGAGCCCTCGTCTCCCAAGCACCCCTTCAGCCCTATGCTAGAGGGAATGTTATCAACCTGCCGCCACTCCCCCCTTTGTTCAACAACCCCCCCCCCCCCCCCCCCCCCCCGGGGGGTTGGCAATGCCGAGGGGGGTCATAGCACAGGATACCGCCTCTCAAGAGGCCCAATCCAAGGACAAACGCCCCGTGATGAAGGAGAAACCCCGAACCTCTGCACTTGAGAGGCTAGGGGGAGCTCCCGGGCACCGAGGGGTCCAAGACCGCCTCGGTAAACAAGCACTCAGCAGGCCCCAGGAAAGTGGAGCCTCCGCTTTGGGTGCCGAGAGCGTGCCTCCCCCCCGAAGCAGAGGCAAAGCCCTCCTCCATGTCGATGACGCCAGGCACCAAATCACACAGGCGCAATCCTTCCGGGCCAACTCCCAAGGGGTTGCCCCGAAGGATCCCAAGGACGAAATCATTGAAGCCCTCCTCCGTCAACTCGAGGAGAACCGTCAGGCACCCCCGACGGCTTCCACAGCGAGGCCAGATCCAGAGTACGCCGACCTCCGGGCACAAGTGGAGGAAATGAAGCGTAAGCTTGCCGAAGGCTCAGGCGAGCCCCTCATCCAACTCCGCACCAGAACACCCTTCACCCCAAGGGTGCTGGCGGCCAAAATCCCCCACAAATATCGCGGGCAACCCATCAAACCGTATGAAGGGAAGACGGATCCCCAAGAGCACTATAGCCGCTATCAAAATAGCATGATGATGATGGGGGCCTCGGATGAGTACTTATGCCGCTGGTTCCTTTCCACCTTGGAGGGGCGCGCGTATGAGTGGTTCAACCGATTGCCCGAAGGGAGCATTGATTCTTGGCAAGAACTTGCCCACCGCTTCCTCACGCAATTTGCTGGGAGGCATCGCTCAAAGAAGCACTTCTCACACCTTCTAAACGTGAGACAACAGAAGGAGGAAACCCTTCGCAGTTTCCTAGAACGCTGGAGGCAGGCCTCCCTCGAGGTCGAAGGCGCCGATGACAGAACCCTGATGGCCCTCTTCCACACCGTCCTCCGCAACGGTAACTTCTCCAGGAGTCTCATCACTGACCCCCCCCCCCCCCCCGCGATTATACCAAGGCCCTTCAGCGGGGGGACCGATACGCCGAAGCAGAAGAAATCGAGAAGGACCGCCGCAACGCGGACCCCTCTCAGAAGAATGAAGGCAGGAATCGGCCCGGAGGGCCTCCCCCTCCGGCCAACCGTGAGGCCCAATATAATGATCGCCCCCGAGGTGGCCAAGCCAGAACCGGGGGCGGTTACAAGAACAATCCGAAGGCGTGGGCACAACCCGTCCTCCTTGAGCGCCCACGCACTCCCTTGACGCATCCCGTCAGCGTCATTCTTGATCATGCAGAAGAGCGGGGGCTCGTTGAGCGAGACTCCCGTACACCCCTCGAGATTTATGCCATCGGTCCTGATGAGCCCTACTGCCGCTTCCACCGCCACCATGGACACAAAACCGACGACTGCCATCAGCTGAAGAACGCCATCGAGAGGCTGATACAGGCGGGCCACTTGTCCCAATTTATCAGGGGCCCTCCGCCCCAGGGTCCCCCTCATCATCAAGGCCCTCCGCCGAAGGCAAACAAGTGGGTGAACCCCAACACCATTCCCTTGGGAAACCCGCATGGGAAGAAGCGTGAAATTGGCGGCCTCGAAGACGAGGGAGAGGGCTCCAACCAACAATACAAGCGCCACATCCACATGATTAATGGTGGCAACACTGGTGGAGACTCCACCAGCCAGCGGAAGAAGTGGGCTCAATCCCTTTACGTTGGGGAGGTCAGCCACGTGCCCCCAACTAAGAGGCCGAGGGGGGAACCCATCTTCTTCACAGATGCGGACCTACCCTCGGGTTCTCTGCCGCATAGAGATGCCCTCGTCATCCGCACTGAGATCAACGACGCCATCATCCACCGGACTTATGTCGACACGGGGAGTTTTGTCAACGTCATGTATCTCAGCACTTTTCAAGAGTTGGGACTCGACAGGGGGTCCCTTCGGCACATCAACACCCCCCTCTCCGGATTCACGGGGGACAGCATCGACGCCGAGGGCGTCATCACACTCATGGTCGAATTCGGCGACGGATCCCATAGAGCCAAGCTCGAAGTGGAGTTCGTCGTCGTCAACCTCGACTGTGCTCATAACATCATCCTCGGCCGGCCTGCCCTCGAAGATTTGGAGGCTGTCATCTCCATGAGGCACCTCTGCCTCAAGTTCCCCACACCTACCGGCATCGGTTACTCGAGGGGAAATCAGAAGCTCTCCAGGGCCTGCTACCTTCAACTTACCAAGAAGGTTAGTAAAACCGAATTTCGGATTGACACCATCATCGCCAAGGCCCTGGAGGAAGAAGAAGGTAGGCCGAGGGCTGAGCCTGCCGAGGAGACCGAAGACTTCTTACTCGATCCGGCCAAGCCGGAGAGAGTCCTGAAGATTGGAGCCAAGCTCCCCGAAGACTTGAAGGCTGGCATCACCAAAGCCCTCCGCGCCTACTCCATTGTTTTTGCATGGGGGTCGGAGGATATGCCAGGAATTGACCGAAGGGTTATCACCCACCGCCTAGCGGTAGACCCTTCGGCCAAACCAGTGCAACAGCGGAGAAGACCCCTCTCGGCCGAGAGAAGGGAGTTCGTAAAGAAGGAGGTATCTATGCTCCTCTCCATCAAACACATCAAGGAGGTGAAATACCCTTCTTGGCTGGCAAACGTAGTCCTCGCACAGAAGCCTCCTACCTTCCGCATGTGCGTGGACTACACGGATCTGAATAAGGCGTGCCCCATGGACCCCTTCCCACTGCCAAACATTGATCAGCTGGTTGATGAGACCGCGGGATGCGAAATCATGTCCTTCCTCAACGCATTCCGCGGGTATCATCAAATCTATATGCATGAAGAAGACGCTGAAAAAACTGCCTTCATGACACCCGAAGGCATCTTCTGCTACCTTGTGATGGCCTTCGGCCTCAAGAATTCGGGCGCCACCTACACCCGAATGGTGGCCAGGGTCTTTCAAGCTGTCCTAGGACGCACCATGGAGGCTTACGTTGACGACATGATCGTCAAAAGCAAGAAGGCCGGCACCCACGACGACGACCTCCGGGAGATTTTTGCCATCATGCAAAAATTCAACCTCCGGCTAAATCCAAAGAAGTGCACCTTCGGCGTACAAGGAGGGAAGTTCTTAGGCTACATGGTCAGCCGAAGGGGTATTGAGGCCAACCCCAAGAAGATTCAGGCCATCATCAACATGGAGCCTCCACGCAACGTCAAAGAAGTCCAACGGTTGACGGGCCGCCTGGCAACCCTCAACCGTTTCCTCTCCAAGTCAGCCGAAAGGGCCCTCCCCTTCTTCCAAATCATGAGGAAGACGGCGGGTTTTCAATGGACATCTGAATGTCAAGAGGCCTTCGACGAACTCAAGAGGTACCTCTCCTCTCCCCCAGTGCTCTCCAAACCAAAGGTGGGGGAGACTTTATACTTATATCTCGGTGTTAGCCCTGCGGCTATCAGCTCAGTACTGATCCGAGAGGAAGACGACATCCAACATGCCATCTTCTACGTCAGCAAAACCCTCCGGGAGGCCGAACTCAGGTATTCTCCCGTCGAGAAGACGGTGCTAGCCATCGTTTGGATCGTCAAGAAGCTTGGCCACTACTTTCAAGCTCATCCGGTCCAAGTGCTCACTCATCAACCCCTCGGCGCCCTCATGAGAAGCCCCACAAGTTCCTCCCGAATGGTGAAATGGGCCATCTTCCTCAGTCAGTACAACATAGATATCCGTCCGAGGCCTGCCATTAAGGGCCAAGCCCTGGCGGACTTCGTAACGGAATGCACCGCGAGATCAGCAACTGACGAGGAGCCTTCGGCACCCCTTGACGAATGGTGGACCCTCTACACCGATGGCTCCTCAGCCACCAAAGCATGCGGAGGGGGAGTAGTCCTCATTACACCCGAAGGCTTCCGCGCATATTATGCCATTCGCTTCTTCTTCAAAGTCTCCAACAACGAAGCCGAGTACGAGGCCCTCCTCTGTGGCCTTCGGCTAGCAGCAAACCTGAGGGCTAAAATGATCCACGTCAAGTGCGACTCTAAACTTGTCGTGGGTCAAATCTCCGGGGAATACGAAGCCAAAGAGGGCAGGATGAAACAGTACAAGGAGGCGGCCAAGGAGCTGCTTAAGGTATTTGAGGCACATTCTCTTACCCAGATACCGAGGGCTCAAAACTCCGAGGCCGACATTCTATCTAAGCTTTCGGATGAATCCCCCGAGCACCTCTCAAAAATTGCAAGAATTGAGGAACTCAGCCTCTCAAGCATCCACGCGAGCCCCGTCATGAACATCCACCTAAGGCCGGAGGATTGGATCTCCGACATCATCACCTTCATCACCACAGGGCAATTGCCCCAACACGAAGCCCGCGCCAAATTAGCAAAACTGAGGGCTCCCAGCTATACCCTCGAAAACGGGAGGCTTTACAAGAGATCTTACAACGGCACCCTCCTTCGGTGCCTTCATCAAGATGAGGCTGAAGTCGCCATGGAGGAAGTGCACAGTGGCACTTGCTCAGCTCACCAGGGACCCTTCTCCATGTCCCGAAGGCTCATAGTTCAGGGCTACTTCTGGCCCACGATGGCTAGAGATTGTGCTGAACTAGCCTGAAGGTGCACCGCTTGCCAACACTTTCAGAAGGCCCCCGGCAGACCAGCGGTCAACTATGCTCCCATCAGCACCGCTATACCCTTCTCCAGATGGGGTATTGACTTAGTAGGCCCTCTGCCGAGGGGTACCTCCAACAACAGGTATATCATTGTGGCCATTGACTACTTCACCAAATGGGTAGAGGCCGAGCCCCTCGCCAGCATCACTGAGGCCCGGTGCCGCCACTTCGTTCTCAAAAATATTCTCACAAGGTTTGGCGTTCCCCAGCAAATTATCTCCGACAACGGGACTCAGTTCGAGGCAGCCCCCTTCTGTGCCCTCCTTGAGGCTTGGGGCATCAAGCACACATTCTCTTCCGTTGCCTACCCTCAAGGCAATGGACAAGTAGAGAATGCCAACCGCACCCTCCTCGAGGGGTTGAAGAAGAAGCTGGAAGCCGAAGGGGGAGGCTGGGTAGAAGAGCTTCACAACATCTTATGGGCCTATCGCACAACCCCTCGGCGCGCAACAGGCGAGACACCCTTCTCCCTGTGCTATGGCTTCGAGGCTAAGGCGCCCACAGAGGTTACACTTCCTACCCGAAGGGTGGAACAATATGAACCCGAGGTTAACGACGCCAACATGGCTCTCGACCTTCATCTCATCTCAGAACGCCGAGAGCAAGCTTTCCTCAGGGCCGAAAACTATAGGAGACAAGTCAAAGGCTACATCGACGCCAAGGTCCGCTCCCGGGAATTTCAGGTGGGTGACTACGTCCTCCGACGAAGGGAGGCCAGTCTACCCACCGAAGGAGGAAAGATGGCGCCCAAGTTTGAAGGCCCCTACATCATCTCAGCCATTATCAAACCAGGGACATACAAGCTTAAACGACCCAATGGGACAGAGGTCCCTAGACATTGGAATGTGCACCACCTTGTCAAATTCTATCAATAAAACATGAGCGGCCAAGCCCTCTTCCTCAGCAAGTGTAAATATCAATGGCCCAAGGCCCCATCTGTTTTCGAAGAATAATCAAAAGGCCAAGCCTTCATCACCTACATATTGTACAAGCGGCCCAAGGCCCCCTTCTCTCCTACACATGAGTGGCCAAGCCCTCATTTCTTCGCCGAAATAGGCCCAAGGCCTCTTCCTCTCAGGAGGGGGAACAACAATTTAGGTACCAAGCCCTCACCCCCATCACTCTTTGAAAACACCAAGTGTTTTCTCACTAAGCCGTACCCCACGAGGACGCAACCATGCATACATTATGCATACTTTTACATACTCTCCTAAAAAAAAAAAAAAAAAAAACCGGGGGGTTCAACACCCCTCGGCTCCGGCTGGTACCAAGTGCCCCCGACTATTTGTGTTCCACACGCAAATAAAACTCTTCCCAGGAACGCTTTCCGCGCCATCCCCCAAGGGGAGGCAGGCAACGGACCATGTCCCGGGCCCAGGATTCGACTTCCACAAACGAAACGCTCCCCGCGCTATCCCCCAAGGGGAAGCAGGCAACAGACCATGTCTCGGGCTGAGGGGACGACTTTCAAAACCGAGGCGCTTTCCGTGCGATCTCCCAAGGGGAAGCAGGCAACAGACGATGTCTCGGGCCGAGGAAACGACCCTCAAACCCTTCGGGATATCGGAAGGTCATTCCCGAAGGGGGAGCCAACGGTTTGTTCCGTTGCCTCCCATATAGGCCAAGCCTTTCCTAGACACCAAGTTTCTAGATGCCTCTCCTACACCATCTAAAAAAAAAAAAGATGTGTAGGGGGGAAGGAACTCCCCGGATACTATTCTCCCCGGAGGCTCAACACTTCGGACATACATTCCCGAAGGCTCCTACAAAGGCAACAGAAAATTTCTCAACAACGAGTCATCCGGCTACATAGCCGAAGGCTTCATTACATGAAGCCTTGGAGTACAAGATTTCCACCGGAGGCCCAAGAAGAAGGATCACTGAGCAAAATTTCACCTAAATTTGGCTAAGTCCGAGATTCGGCTAAATCAAAGACAACAATGTTCCACGCCGAGGGCTTCACGACGAAGGCGGAATACTACCAAACTCACTCAATGATGACAATTTGGTGCCCTTCGGAGCAGACTCATCAACCGAAGGGTCACTCTATTGGAGACAAATCTCAGGATTCCATTAAGTCCATAATCTTGAACCCCTCGTCAACTACATGCACCGGGGGCTCAGCAGTTCCCACGCCCGAAGGTTCACTACAGCTCCTATTGAAACTTCGTGGAAAAATGACTAAGTCCCAATTGAGGACCCTTCGGGTCGAACCGGAATGCCATCTACATCCACAGGCTTACAGCCGATGGCCCACCTAAACTACTGGGCAATAACCTGAAGCTACACTACAATCGGAGGCTCGTCACTGCCGAGGGCCTAGTCACCGAGGACATATTCTGGGATCTTACTTAGAAAATTTTCTAGGTCCACAGCTTCAAGCCCCCCGATGGTCCTACGCTACCGCAGAGGGCTCATGACAAAGTTCTTGCTTAGAAAAATTTCCTAAGCCCACAACTACAAGCCCCCGGTGAACCTGTACTACAACCGAAGGCTTGTTGTCAAGATTACTACTTAGAAAACTTTCTAAGTCCACCAATCCTTGGCCCTCGAACAAATATATGAAGGAAGGAAAGAAGCATACATTCAAGCACAAAAGAAAAGTATGTAAGGGGAATAAAGCTGAAGGAAACAAAGCATGGGGCATATCATTCATACAAGAAGCCCGAAGGCATGTCATGTTCATCAAAAAGATTGTTACAATACAATTGTTTGTTTACAATACAACTGGCCGGAGCCGAAAAGATGTGGGGAATAATTTCTAAATATGGGGCTCTTCGGTCGCATCTCCCCTCAGCTTGGAGGCAGCGTCTTCTTCAGCCTCTTTGTCATCCTCGCCCTCTTGCATGAGCTCGGAATCCTCCAAGTCTGGCCTCTCTACGCCCTCGGGGAGTGGAGCTCTTACGTCCGGCTGCAGGGGGGGCAGGCCATAGATCGCTGGGTCGAACTCCTTCGGCTCAACCTTGAAGTGCCTGGCTAGCCTCCTATATATGAGGTTTTGAGTAAAAAACTCGCCACCATCATAATAGTCTTTGCCCTTCCGGGCTAGCCACATCGCCCCGGGGCCGCCGACCCATTCGTCGACGCTTTTCTCAATTACCGAGGCTACCCACTGTTTGTGGTCTTCGGATGTCCAGCCCCCAGTGACAAATTCAGATATGGCATCTTTCTTCGCCTGACCGACGGCCTCCCGTTTTTCCTCCTCGGCCTTGTCAGCAACCTTCTTGGCCTCCTCAGCAGCCACCCTCCCAGCATCCGCCTTCCCCTCGGATTGGCTCTGGCAATCACCTTGTTATTCTCAAGGATTTGGTTGAAGGCCTCTTGTTCCAGCCGAAGGGCTTCCCGGGCCTCACGAAGCTGCCTCCGGGACTCTTCCAGGGCCTCATCGGCTTGCCGTTTCTGGGCCTGTGATTCCTCCAACCTCCTGAGGAGCTCACCAAGTCTGAGGGCAGCCTGCAAAATCGAATCATCGAACAACGAGGGTCAAAGCTCGGACATCAAAATATGTTAAACAAGACGGACTAAGTCAAAAGAAGGAAAAATCTTACAGTGACGGAAGCTTGTAGGATCTTGCCGCCGAGGGCATCGTCCTTCATCCTGGACAGCACCGACTTGTCAGTCGGGGGCGTGGCACCCTTCAGGAACTCCCTCGGATTGAGGGTGCCATGCATGATGGCAGTTCCCTTGGTGATAGAGAACTGCACATCATCCCGGGGCCAAGCCAGGCTGTTATCTTGGCCCCCGGGAGGAAGGAGGACATTCCCTGAGGGGGAGGAGGAAGAGTGCTCTTCGACAATAACAACGGGGGCGTCCGTCTTCTCGCCCCCCCCCCCTTCTTCTTCTTCTTCTTCTCCGGAGGCATCACGCCCTTCCCGGTGTTTTTCCTCTTGTGCTCCGCCTTGGAGCCCCCGGCACCAGCGCTGGTATCAACAACTTGGGAGGGTCCCTCACCCTCCGGGACCTGAGCAGCCCCATCCTTCCGGAAGAATTCATCGACGGGTCTCTGAGTCCCCGTCTCCTTCTTCTTCGGCTCCTTAGCCAGCTTCTTCTTCAGAGCAGCAAAGCTGGAGACATCCATGCTAACACCTGCAAAACAAACAACGAGGTCAGACCGAAGGGTTCAAACGACGGGGGAAGGGAAGTAAGAACATGCAAATATCCTAAGTACAATAAAGCGGACCCTCCGGTAACTACCTCCATTGCCACCGAAGGCTCTCTCAAGGACTGGGTATTGTTCATCCTTCTCGCCCAAAAAACGGTACCGACGGAAGCCTAGGGCCAGCAAGTCTTCGGGGAGAGTGGAATCCTTAACGGTCACATGCTTTGTGGCCCCCGGTGGCAGAGCGGCAATCTTCTTCCCGTCCTTCTGAAGTACAGCATTTCCCACCTTCGGGTTCCTCTTGAAGTGATTGCGCAACTCCCTCGGGAACGGATTTTCTGCCATCTTGACATAGCAGAAGCGGTCCTTCCATCCTTTGTGAGACGAGGGCACGTCGTCAAAAAGCCTCCACGGGGCAATCTGCTGCAAATTTGCGAACCCCTCGGAATTGGTGTGCCCCCCCGGCAAAGGTTGAAACTCTGGAAGAAGAGGTCGAGGCTCGCGGTCACCCCCCGGGACCGACAGAGTTGCAGAAACCCAGTGATGTAGGAATAGCTGTTCGGGGTTAGCTGGCAGGGGGCTAAACCCACATACCTCAAATACTGGAGGAGGAAGGGATGCAGCGGGAACCGAAGGCCCATGGCAACTGATAGCACATGCACGGCGAAGCATCCTTCGGGAGCTTGGGAGAGGAGATCATTGGGCCCCGGTTCGATCACGGTGGCCGAAGGGCCCACATGCAGCTGGGTAACGTAGCACTCTGCCTGGTCAGCCCTCGACCTAAGCGCGAGGGCGGCTGTATTCAACCAAGAGTGTCCCTCGGGAATCCCCACAGGCTTCCCACAATCTGCGGCAGGTTGCTTCTTCTTCTTCTGAGAAACCTTCGTCTTCTTCCTCTTCTTCCCCACGGCAACGCTGAGGGGTTCTGGATCTAATGGCCGGGAGGTGCTCGCTTCACCAGAACCGCGAAGTGGGAGGACAGCGATTGTAACTTCCTGTCTTTCCTTCTCCTCCTCTTCTTCGGCCACTTGGACAGCGAGGGCTAACTCCTCATCCGCCACCACCTGCTCGAATTCTTCGGCTTCAGCCTCCGTCCTCAGTTTGTCTTGTACAGCCATCGCCACTTCAGAGTCATTTGGGGATGAGGCCTGGACGCTAGATGACTCCACGTCCGAGATGCTCTCGGATTCCACCGGGGCTTCCTTCGATAGGTCTTGTGAATCGCTGGCGGAAGACATCCTCCGGCACTTGTCTTTCGAGAAAATCGGGAGAGAAGGAATATCTAATGCCCTAACAGGACGCTAACACTAGATCTTACTGGCAAAGGGCAAAATATGCTAAGGAATGAAGAACCAAGTGAAGAACTGACCTCGGATTCTAGGGTTTGATTGAAAAACGCTTTCTCTCTCTAGAAATCACTTCAACAGAGCTTTGCTTCACAAGAATCGCACAAGAGAGAATGAGCTTGGCAGTGAAGTATTTATAGGCAACCGGGCCTCGAGATATGGGCCTCGATTTGAAAAACCCATCATTACAGGCCGCCGGTTCGACCAATGGACGGCTCCCGCCCTCCTTCAGCCAATGCCAGCCTGCCACGTCGGCCCCCTCTCCCAACGACTCTATTACAACGACTATATTTCGGCAACACTGGGGTACCCTCGAATGATAGCCTCCGACTATCACTCACCACAGCCTTCTGCCAACGAAATTCACCAAGCTTTCGGCTCATCAATGTTACCACCCCTCGGTAGCTCATCGACGCATCATAACTCCTTCAGCCCGAACTTGCCTTCGGCCTAAAGGAGTGGGGGACTGGGGTATACCCCTCGGGAATCGTACAGAACAAAAAATTTCTTCATACAACAATTTACAATTGACGCGTGCAGCCTCCGGACAAACATCAAAGTGGAACGCCTTCGGCAGCCATACAGGTGTTATACTTTCCTCAGAAAACCCTCGACATGTGAGGGACTGAGGGAAGCCCTCGGCGATCAGCAGGAGGCAAGTTCTCAAGCAAAGGCGCCCAACCAAATGATGAAGCCCCCAGAAGAATCAACACATCTACTCCTTTTCCCTCAAGTACCTTTCGGCAAAAGGAGTGAGGGACTCCTGATGGAGTATATGGCCCAGGAACCCCCGGCCCATAGACTCCTACTTCCCCTACACAAGTCCATTGAGCCCAGAGAACAACTCAGGCCCAAATGCAACGGCCCGAGCCTCAAAGTAGCCCAGAATACACACTGGGGTGCCTTCGGCCTCCTTGGCCGAAGGCTCCAAAACTCACAGGATAGCCTCTTTGGCATAAGAAACTGCTGGGAGAAAACGGGCAAAAACATAAGCCTTCGGCATTTTCATGCCCTCGGCATCAGAAAAGCCTTCGGCTGAACCAAGCCTTCGGCCACACGAGGGTCCTTACCACATGGATCCCTCGGCTACACAAGGAGCCCTCGGCTACACAAGGGGCCCTCGGCTACACAAGGAACCCTCGGCTACACAAGGAGCCTTCGGCTGAACTAGCTCAATGATCAAAGATTCCTTTTGGGGACAGCCAACCACCGCATTTAATACCACGTCACATCCGCCAACCGCATTCAATGCGGTTGACGTACCACTGCCGGTGCCACCGGGCTGATGTGACCCTTCGGCCGTTGGATCACTGATACGTGTACTCTCATCGCATTTATTGGTGCTATAAATAGTAGTCCATTTCTCCTTGTAAAACATGATCTACATCCCAACTCCACAGCTCGAGTTCATTTAATAAATCGACTCTCTCTCTTCCTATTTGCTCTGACTTCTCTCTAGTTATTCCCGCAATAACCCCTCGGATAAGATACCCCCCGGGTAGACTATCCATCAATTTATTTCAACAAAAAAGTTATTGAGGGCAAAAGGAAATGTTTTTGGAGCATGGAATAAAATTATTGCGGCAAATTGTTTTCATTTAAAAGAAAAGTATTCAGATTGCTATATTTAGTTAATTTATATTAAAAAAAGAGATATTACCCGAAATAGGACTAAAAATGTTTGAAAATTCCAAAATAGGACTGTTATGTTTTTATTCCCAAAATAGAACTAATTACCGTCATGTTTTGTCAGTACCAGACTTCAAACATGACAGTACTTTCCAAACTTGACAGTAATTACTCCTATTTTGGGAATAAAAAACATGATAGTCCTATTTTAGAATTTTCAAACTGTTTTAGTCCTATTTCAGGAACTTTCCCAAAAAAATTGGGTGTATCTGTGTATGTGCCCCACTATTTATCCATTTAGCGACCAACATACAATATTATATTCAATAATGCTACGTGTACACAAATGTTGTACACACTCTCCACACTCTATATAAACCCTACACAATTTTATACCCCTCTCCCTCTCATTCATACGATTATACGAACCCTCCCCCACTTTCTCTTCTTTTCTCTCATTTTATCACCTTTACATCAGCCATCACCATCCATCAATCTTCTTACCTACATTTCCATCTTCACCATCTCCATCTTCTTCACTACATCTCCATCTTCCACTTTCATGTATCTCATCCATATTCATCATCTTGTGTCTTCACCATCTTCCATATCCATCACCTCAACATCCATACAATTATCATCTTTTAGAGTCAATTGTAGGAACAAAAAATTTGAGTCGCTAGAATTAAAGTCGCCGAAAATTATACATGAACATTCATCGGACTATTAATCTGTGTATACAGACATTGCATTTTTTCATTGTTTGTGCACACAGACAAAATTGTTAAGCACAGAAAAAATGTATACAAATAATTTGTGTACAGACAACTAAACGACTATGCACGAACACTGGTTTGTGTGTTGTGGATAGGGTTGGCCCGGGGCCAGTCTGACCGGCCCGGGACCCGGACCGGCCAACCACTATGCGGGCCCAGCCCGGTATCGGGCCTAGGCCCGACCTGGGGGGTTATGGGGGCGGTTCCGGGACTTGAAATTTGGGGACCGGCCCAGCTGGTCCGGGCAAGTAACGGCTACTTTTTTTTAAAAAAAAATAATAAAAACAATGGCTCCTAGCCGTTGGGAAAGGTCCCAAACAGCTCTATAGCTGTTGGGTGCAAGGAAGGGGGGGGGTCCCGGGGGTTTGAGGGTGGGGGTGGGGTACAAAAAAATTCTATAAATTCTCTCATTTTCTATACATTTTTCTACACCTTTTCTCCAACTTTTCCTACTCTCTACTCTCTATTTTCTAATACTCTTAATCATCTTCATCTTCATCTTCTCCAATTCTCTCTACTATACATCTATTTCACTATTTATACAATTATTATATGTACTTTTATATATTAATTATCTACTTATTAATACATATATTATATTACTTATATTTATTATTTACTTAATATATACTTGTTATCTACTTAATATCAATTTATATATATTAAAGTATTAAATATAAGTGTATTACTCATCTTATAGTAGTATACTTAAATACTACATATTATATACTATAAACATTATATTATATATTAGTTATACAATTATTATATCTACTAAAATAGTTATTATCTACTTATAAATGCATATATCTACTCATATTTATTATCTACTTAATATATACTTAATATCTACTTTATATCTACTTACTATATACTTGTTACTTACTTATATTACATCTAATTAAAGTATTAAATATAAGTGTACTACTCATATTATAGTAGTATACTTATATATTAATATTATATACAATACACAATATATTATATATTACTTACACTTTAATTAATATTAGTTACATTAATTAGTATACACATTCATACACGTTTCCTATTAGTTACGTTTTTATTAATATTAGTTCATTAGTTAATTGTTACATTTCTCATTATAGTAGTTCATTATTTAATTTTTACATTTCTCATTAAAGTATAAAAGTGGTTAATTGTTACATTTGTCATTAAAGTATAAAAGTAGTGAATTGTTAAATTTCTCATTTTCGTATTAGTTAAAGTCACACTTGTTAGTTTTAAGTATTTATTAAAGTAGTTCAAATTTTTATTTTTAAAACAAAACGTAGTTCGAATTTTATTTCATTAAACTACACTTGTTAGATTGAAATATTAATTAAAACAGTTGGAAATATAGATAATTAAACTACACTTGTTAGATTGAAGTATTTATTAAAGTAGTTGGAATTTTAGTTGATAAAACTATTAAACTTGTTAGATTCTTAGTATTTATTGAAATAGTTGGGATTTTAGTTAATTAAACTATTAAACTTGTTAATTGAAAGTATTTACTAAAATACTTGGTTAAACTATTTTGCTATAATCTTACTAGTTAATATATATTTTAAATATATTATAATATTAGATACATTCTCATATCAAATTTATAACAATTCCATTATTAGTTGCATTAACATATTAACATATTTGTTACAATTTAATATTTGTTACATTTTTAAGATGGAACGTGGTAGACATTCTGTTGATATGGGTAACGTCAACTGCAAGCGAATGAAGGAGATTGCGAGACATCATCCTTCTTCACGCAAAAGTAAATGACATGTCGGGACTTCTTCTCAAAGCCGAGATGATTTTGAAACGGATTACCATTGAGGAAGAGGAAGAGCTTGAGGATGAGGATGCGATGTCCGACGAGCAACTACAACAACTATTGGACCAACATAATGAGCACTTTTTCGGTTTTTCCAACAATGTGACATCCCAGACATTGAGGAAAAGGAAGAGCTCGAGGATGAGGATGCGGAGGAGGATGATCCGGCGACGGGCGAGGACGAGGGTGACGACACCCCGCACGATGACACCCACGACGACGAGCTTGCTTCATCCCAACCCGGTAAGTAGGAAGATAAATCTCCCTTTATGAAAAATAATTTTGATAAGTGGAAGGACCCGAAGACAGTGAAGTGGTACGCAACTTGCAAGTAGTGCAAGAAAGATTTTACCTTGGGCATTTCACAAGGATACGAGAGCGTCCAAAGGCATCTTAGAGCCCGTTACCCCGTGGAGTTTGCAAAATTAGACAAAGGCAAGGGGAAGCAAACTCAAATATCGAGGTTTGCAAATAGCCAACCCTTTGGTAATTTCTCATATGACGATTCCAAACATTTGAGTGGTATGTCTAACTTAATTGTTGAAGAAAATTTGCCTTTTATTTTTTCACAAAGTCTTGCTTTAAAAGAATATGCTCAAGGTACATTAAATCCTCAATTTAGAAATTATAGTCGCAAAACGATTAACAAAGAAGATATAAGGCTCTATGGTTTGGAAAAGGCAAATTTACAAAAAAATCGTAAACTTTGATGGGTGTGTTAGTATTTGTAGTGATATATGGGAGGATACTCATCATCATTATACGATAGTATTATTTGGGTGTCACTGTGTGACACCGCACCCGGATGTATTTGAATTTGAAATTCAATATGTAATTGAATTTTCCTAGCCAATAAAATCGTGTAACGGTTTGGTGTATTTAATTAATGCGTGATTAATTAAATTATTTATCGGGCCCATAATAATGAGAATGGGCTACCAAATATTTAGTTGGGTCATCGTTATAGCTATAGAAGCCCGATAAAGTGCCAACTAAAGTTGATAAAAATATGTGGACAACCCGAGTGTTATTTTGGCCCAACCTGCCAAAAATAGCAGGAATGATTTGGGGAAACTTCCTACACCCAATTGAGACTTTTTCTTATGAGTTGTACACTCCAAATAGTGGGATTGATGCTAAACATAAGGGGAGGGGCGGACAAGACATAGGAAGTCTCATTGAGAAAAAAGTCACACCCCCATGACCCCATTCCATTTCATAATTGGGAGGGATTGAGATGAAATGTCTCCCTATCATTTCCTCATCCGCACAACCCAAACTAAGAGAGTAAGAGAGGAGAGAGAGCTCTGGGAGGAAGCCTTTCACAAAGCTCAATCTTGAGGAAAACATCAACAAAGGAAAATCCAAGAAGAAAAGAGCTAGAAGTGAGGTAACAACCATTAACTAGTCTTATTCTTGTATGATTTTTAAGAAATCATATGGTGGATTAAACATGAGTTTCTACACGTTTAAAAGTGTAGAATAATGTTATAAAGTGGTGGTATTTAACTTAGAAGAGTCGTGGAATCGATAGGAGTTGAAATCGCCGGAAACCGCCACTTAAAGGTAGCTGTTCGTAGCTGCAGACCACGAAAGCTGCCTATCTTTTGCAAAAGCCGGCCGGCTTTCGTCTGCTGTCCAGATTTTTCACTTCTAATCAGTTTAGAACGGAGATTGATCGAAGGGCTTAACAAAGGCAACTATTTCAGCACTTCGTAAGGTGAGGATGACTGACTATATTGCTTATAATTAGTGAGTTAATTTCATGAGATTAGCTAAAGTAATTAAATGTATTTTTATGGATTATTAATGATTAATAATGCCTAAAAATAAAGGACTTTTGTCAATTAAGAAAGGCGCATGATAAACAAATTTAAGGATAAATTGTGTATGATTATGTGATATGAGTATGAAGGCTTGATAATGGAATTAACTATGAACTTTATATTGAAATATACTTTTTACTTCATATTAGAATATGAGAGTGAATAAAAGTTATAGTTTGTATATTGCTATGAACTACAATTTTCAAAGGAAAATCAGTTTGGTAATGTCTATATGATTAAGAGTTGAAAATTTGAATAGTTGGAAATTATCCGACTAGTATTAAGATACTAGTCGGGGTATTGGAATGAGATTATGCTACAATTAATCCTAAGGTTGGATTGTGAAATAGTGAACCTTAAATAGTCTTAAGAGATGCTAAGGTGGATATGTATGAACTTTAAGTTATACTAGGGGTAGGCCTAAGGGATACCCAAGATAAAGTGAATAATAAATTGATCCTAGATATAAGATTTGCTTACGGGTGTATTCGTTAGTCCTTAAGGATAGCCGGTTAAGTTATGGTAGTAAGTAAGGACCATGACCCTTCCCGACTCCAGAGAGCGGGGTTGGGCAGCATGGACTTGCATCGTGATCACGAGTTAGGGTGGAATCTGAACCCGAGACCTCACGAGGCTCCGGCAGCGGTAACACATAAAAATAGGACGAGTTAGGGTGGAATCCGAACCGAGACCTCACGAGGCTCCGGCAGCGGTAACACATAAAAATAGGACCGGTTTGGGTGGAATCCGAACCCGAGACCTCACAAGGCTCTGGCAACGGTAACACATATAATAGGACCGGTTAGGGTGGAATCCGAACCGGGGACCTCACGAGGCTCCGGCAGCGGTAACACATGATATAAGATGGGTGGAATCCGAGCCGGAGACCTAACAGGGTTCCGGCAGCGGTAACACATAAGATAGGACCCCGAATGGGCCTTACCTTCCTACGGGATGATGGGTACGAGCCCAGGGGCGAGATGTTGGACTCCGACCCGAGGGCCCGATGAGGCCTCGGGCAGCGGTGACGAGTCTCGTATAAATAATAAGGCCTACGGGCGGTATCGTGCAAACGATGAATGAAATGGAATATAAAAAGGGGCCCACGTGCCGACAAATTAATAAATTAACTTATTATAAAGATAATAAGGATGGAATAAGAACTATCATTATATTATGATATCACTCTATTGAGGGTCTTAGAAATTGAAACATTGATTATACTTAGTATAGTTGTCATTATACTTGTCAAATGCTTCCAAGTACTGACCTCCCCTTCACGGGAGAGGCCACCACACAGTTTCAGGTAGAACTTGAAGGTTGCTACCATTGCCCGTTGCTCGGGAAGATCCAAGGAGAGGAGACGTGGTTCGTGCTTCCTCCGTATCTGTTTTATAAACAATTATATTTAATGCTCATGGATATTATTTTTCTTAATAATTATTTGGGGCTTGTATGCCTAAGTTTGCCAAGTGTGGCTTAAACACTTGTATCAAATGTTTCCGCTGCATTAAATGAATATTTTACATTATGTTTGTTTATGGATGTACTATGTGTGAGTGGTAGTCAAGACGCCTAGTATAGTATGGACGAGTTGAACTGCGGTTGACTATTCGTACTGTACGACAGGTTGTTGACGTGCCCGGTAGGTCCGGGGCGTGACACACTGCACATTATATTGATGATGATTGGGAGCATAAACGTGTTCTTGCTTTTCTTGAATTTAATGATAGACACATCGGTGATAAGGTGTTTTTATGGGTTTTGATAATTCTAGTAATAATATTGTTGTTATACCTAGATTGCGTCAATTGTGTGATTCTTCTACTTTGATGGGTAGATTTTTTCATCAGCGATGTGCATGTCATATTCTCAATTTATGTGTAAAAGACGGGCTAGCCGCGTTAGGAAATGCTATGGATCGGAGATAGTGAAGGGGGGAATTAGACTTATTTGGGCTTGTGTAATCAACTTAAAATGCAATGACAAAATTATTTGAGGGAAAGACGTGTCAAATATTGTGCTTTTCCTAAAGATTTGTCTATTAGCTGGAATAGTACTTATAAGTTAATTAAAGTACTTGTTAGATTTAAAAACCATTTTCCTGCTGTTTTTAAAAGTATATGTTAACTATATTATAAACTCGGCTGAAAAATTATCACTTTCAAAAAGATTGTCAATGTTTTGGTATATTTTAATAATGCAACTCAAACTTTTAGTCATGTTTATACATCTACCACAAACCAATTTTTTCGTGAATCTGTTAATCTCGCCGGTGCTTTTTGTGAATTTTCTGATGCCCCTTACGACTTACGTTAGTTATTTTTGTTCTTACATGAAAGAAAAGTTTTTAAAATATTATTCACATATTACACACACACGCGCGCACGCACACACACACATATGATATTGCATTTATTCATGATCCTCGTTATAGACTTAGTGCTTTGCAACAATGTTTAGAGTACTATTATGCTTCCTTTTTTGGTCCATTTCCTATGTACGAAAATAAAGGCCATAGATACAAAACAAGAATACAACGAGGTTAGTAATTTATTTTATCAATTATTTAATGAGTTTCATGCACAATATGGTAACACACCCCCTCCCCCGACACGAACATCTTTATCTAAAGGAAAATCATTTTTGAAATCAACATTTGGCAATCTTATAAAAAAAAGTAATTCAACTCCCGTTGTTGAACAAAACTCGATTAACGAGCTTTCTATGTATTTAACATTTCCTGTTGACTATGAAGAAGATGATGACTTCTATGTTCTAAAATGGTGGAAAGATAAAGAAAGAACGTTCCCGGTTTTATCAAAGATGGCTAAGCAAGTGCTAGCAATGCCGGTTTCAACAGTTGTCGTGGAACAAGAATTTAGTGCGACCGACAACGTGCTAACGGATTATAGAACGAGATTGAGCGCAAACTCTCTTGAGACACTTTTTGCTACCATGGTCGGTTGAAGACCCAACGTAGAACTCATGAACTTAACATCACCCCCACCTAACACTTTATGGAGGAAACAACAACCAACGGTGGCGGAGATTCCATTTGATTATTATTTATTAGAAAATGTAGGGAAAACTGTCAAATAGGTCCACGTACTTTTACCAAAAAGTCAATTGAGTCCGTGTACTTTTTTTCGAGTCAATTAAGTCCACCAATTATCAAAAAACGATCAAATCGGCTTTTTAATAGGTAACCAACCGGTTACCCGGTTAAAAGCCTACGTGGACGTCCGAGTTGGCATTTTTTTTTTCTGTTTTCCAATTTTTTTATTTTTCCTTTCCTTTTTCTCTTTTCCCTTTCTCTCTTCCTTTTTTCTCTTTTTTCTCTTTCTTCTTCTGGTCCGCTCCTCTGCTGCGTCTCAAACCCCTCCATCTACGGCCTCTCCTTTCTTCTGCAACAATGGAGGTGGCAACGGAGGCTATGGATGTTGGGATGGTTGGAGGTCGTCCGACGGAAGAGGTGGAGGTGGAGACCATGGATGTGGAAGCCGGCCGAAGCGGTGGGTGAGGTGGTCAGGGGCTGAAAGCGGCGGCTATGGAGGCCAGTGCGGTTGGAGGTCGCTTCAATGGAGGAGGCGGAGGGGAAGGCCACGGAAGTGGTGGCCGGAGGCGGTTGAGGACTTAAGGTAAAGGTGGAGGCCATACTCCGGCGGTGTCTATAGAGGTTGGGCGGCGGAGGTGGAGGCTGAAGAGGCCTGGGCGGTGGAGGTGGTGGCTGGAGAGACCTGGGTGGCGGAGGTGATGGCTGGAGAGGCCAGGGCGGCGGAGAGCAGGGGACTGCCGGACTGGGAGAGGAGAAGAGGGCCGCGTGCCGGACTGGGAGAGGAGAAGAGGGCTGCGTGCCGGACTGGGGGAGGAGGAGAGGACCGAGAAGAAAGAGGAAGGAAGAGAAAAAAGAGAAAAAAGAGAAAAAAGAAAAGAGGGAAAGTAAAAAAAAGTAAAAAAAATGCCAACTCGGACGTCCACGTAGGCATTTAACCGGGTAACCGGTTTACTACCTGCTAAAAAGCTGATTTGATCATTTTTTTATAGTTGGTGGACTTAATTGACTTGAAAAAAAGTACATAGACTCAATTGACTTTTTGGTAAAAGTATGTGGACCTATTTGACACTTTTCCCGAAAATGTATTTCATGTTTTATTTTTTTCTCAATTCTCAATTGTAGTTCATATTTCAAATAAATATACTTGAAGTTTTTTTATATGTAGCACTTCTTGAATTAGTTTGTAAACATGATTTGAAAAAAACGTATCCAACCCAGCCCGACCCGATACCCGGGCGGGTAGACCGGCCCGAACCGGTACCAGTTAACACCCAGGCCGGTCCCGGGCTTCAATCTAAAAAATCCAAGCCCAACCGGGCCCGTTCCATCCCTAGTTGTGGACATGCGGTTTGTATCGGGCCTAAACAGTACTGGATCCGGACCGGGCCAGAACGGGTGTGGACAATAAATTAACAAGGCTGAAGCCCACCCTTATTGCCACCGGGCCAGGACCAATCCGGGCTCCGGGACTAAAGAAGACCGGGCCAGGCTGGGCCTAAACAGTGTCGGGGCCGGATCGGGCCAACCCGTCCCAGTCCATCCCTAAGTGAAGGCTACAAAGGAGGCAATAAAAATCGGAACTACAATAGCGAAAGGAAGAAACAACTTAGAAATGCCCGTTGTACACAAAATACTACTGTAAAATATGAAGAATGTCCACAATAGAAAAGAAATTCCCAGTCACAAAATGCCCGTTGTATCACAGATTTAAAAAAAATGTCCATAATAGATACTTCGGTATTTGATTTCCTTACATTCAAACATACTACGTATATGACAAGTGCAGCCAAAATGTGTGTTGCATGCAAACGAATATATGTGCATAAATAATCCGTATTAATTATCTGTGTGAATAATATACTGTACATATTTTCAAATGGAATTTCCCACCACATAGAGTCATAGACACCATATCTGATCTGATGACCAAATTCCAGAACAATGATTATCCGTGACCTGAGTCTACCTAATGTACAAAAAGTGTAGGCCAAAACTTACACAATTGTGATTTTCCCAACCGGATTAGATGAATTTAGAGATAATCTCCAAGCGTGTTTATTTCAGAACCGAAAACTTCAGCTTTCTTAAGATCAGTTGAAAAAAAGCGAGACATGATTTTTTAGCCAAATAGATCAAAAGTATAACGGTATGCCATCTCAAAAACATGTACATCAAAATCTCTCTGCTGATTCAGTTGAGTGAATAAGCAGTTTAATCCGATAGCAAACCAACCCTGCAGCAAATAGTCTTCTCAGTTTGCGTTTGCTTTATGATATAAAACCCAAATATCTAGGAACAGCTCATATTATGCAAAAAGCCAGCACCAGCTTTATTACTGTGTCGTATCTCTAAATCTGCAACCGGAGAGTGCACAGACAAAACACAAGGAACTGTAAGCTGAAACATGAATCACAACTGCTGATTTAGGTAATGATCAGCGCCAGACATCCCAGAGGCACCACCAAAATAGCCAGTAACACTCTCAGAAACATTTGAAACAACCCTAGAGAGCCATGAAGTGCTACGAGTTAAAATGTCGGTTGGCGCCTGGTCCAATTCTTCTTGCATAGATTGCCGTTCTTCAGCCATCAATATGTCAAGTCGTCTTTTAACCATATAATCTTTGATAGCTTGGACCCCTTCATCCACAACCTCCTTAGGAGGTATTGTAAGAGGGTTTTGATCCAGATTAAGCTTAGTAAGATTGTCAAGTCGGGCAAATGAATGGGGCAATTCACTGATTTGGTTGTTGCTCAGATCAAGCTCCTTGAGATTTGTCAAGTCACCGAGCGAATCGGGAAGTGCGGTTAAGTCACTGAAATTACTGCTTAGGTTGAGGATCTCAAGACCTGCCAAATTCCCAATCGAATGTGGAAGGCCTCGAAGCTCATTGAAGTGCACATCTAGAACGTGCAAGGATCTCATCTCACCAATGGATGTGGGAAGGGAGCGAAGTTTATTCAAGAAAATAGCAAGTCTTCTAAGATTCACTAGTCCGAACCCAATGTTGGTTGGCAAGTAAGTGAGTTGGTTGAAGCTGGCATCTAAGTCCACCAATGACCTAGGATAAGTATGAAAATTAACAGTTTAAATGTAGACAAAGACATAGAGTGCTTGTGATGTGTGCCTCATGTGTAAAGAATTTAAGATTCAAAAGGACAAATGCATTTACCTGCACTCACAGATGCTATCAGGTAAGGCAGCTAGTTTGTTGCTAGAGATATCTAAGATCTTCAAGTTGTATAGGAAACCAATAGAGTCCGGAAGTGATTCCAAAAGATTATTAGAGAGATAAAGTTCTTGAAGGTTCTCCAGGCCGGAAATTGAATCGGGTATTGCCTGTTCTCATCAAAGAAGCGTGAAAACAATAAGAAACAAAGTGATCCATATATGTCAAAGAAATGAGTAATTGCTACAGAAATTTTCAAAAAAGCACATAACCAGTTAACCACGTGACAACCAATTCACACACGCAATTTATTCTGCACTGCAGATTATTACATCACCAAAATGAACTCCTAAAAGTGTAGACTCATGCCAACTCTATGTCAGCCACCTATTCAGCGGCCATAACTATTATAATTATCTATAATAGCCATCCTCTCTTTCTACCATAATGTAGAAGAGAGGGATGAATGCAATCATTAATATCTGCGGTCAGTCCATGCATTTTTTTACGCGATTTTCACTATGGGTCATCCAGTAATGATGATGATGGTAAGTTTTAGTTTAGTTTACTTAAATAGAATTAGGTTTTTACGTTTAAATAGAAAGTTTAGTTTCTAAATTTTCCCCTTTCAATTATTAATACCAATTTAAATATTATTAAAGGAGGTAAGTTTAACATCAGGAAATATGGAGTAAATATAGACCAAACCGTAAACCGTAAATGTAAGAAGTGAACAGATTGAGTACCATATTCTCATTAAGCCTAAGTTTGTTAGGATAGAAATCCCAATGAAGGAAACAAAAGAGAACAAAAATTGACCATTTAAAAGCATTTGATTTGTTTGGGGAAGAGGATCCCCGGCCCCCCTGCATCACTCAAACATTTAAAGTAACTTCCATAGTGAGTTGGGTGAAGAGGGAGAGAAGTTGTTTCTATGTAAATACTCCCTCAGTGTAAATTATCTGCTCAAGTAGCCTTTTCAGAGATCTAAGAAGCAAATTGTAGTAGTGAATAATAGGTGAGAGGAGATGCAAAGGCAGGAAAACTAAGAAAGATAAGACGAAAAAGTAAGGTTCTTTAGTGATTTGATATGATGATATTTCCCAAATCAGGCAAGTGCAGCAAATTTTAAAAATCATCCCAACAATTATGGAGCAAATAACTAAAAACCAGAGGGCTATTTTTCTCTTGTTTCATTTCTACCAATCTAACCATTTTAATTCAAATAATTCATCTCCATTTCTGAACTATTTCTCTCATTCTCACCTGTTTCTCTTCTCTTGTACCCACTTCATCTCCCTCTATTTCCCCCCCTCTCCCTAAACCAAAACCAGACAGTTGGAGATCACCATGATATGAGCTTTCATTAATTGGGCAGGTGATACTTTCATTATATCTATTGGTACTTTTACTAAATAGTACTCTTAGTAATGTTCACTTTTGTCTATAAGAAAATAAATACAAAGCAGATTAGTATATGTGCAACGTATATTTACATTTAGGATGTTTTCTTTTGGACTGTTTTCAGTCCCAGACCAGACCAGACCAGACTTAAACAGACCAGACCAGACCAGACCAGACTTAAACAGACCAGACCAGACCAGACCAGACTTAAACAGACCAGACCAGACCAGACCAGACTTCCGTAGTTATAAAATACACAGAGACCAGACGTTTACCAGACCAGACCAGACCAGTTCAGACCAGACCAGACTTAAACAGACCAGACCAGACCAGACTTAAACAGACCAGACCAGACCAGACCAGCAAATTTCAGTCCAAAAGAAAACATCCTTACAAGCATACAAATGCATGGTTTTTAATTCCGGAAAAGCATCTTAAGAAGGTTGTTTACGCTAAAATGATATCATAATAAATTAGGATAAAACAAGGCACAACAATTAAATGGTATATTATCCACATATGTATTTGCTAAATCACACATTCAAATACTGATGAGAATTAACATGCAAAAGGATATGCATAAGTTGAGCAATAAATCAGGTGCAGCCATGAAAACTTGCAACAAGCAACTGATTCAATGGAAATAAAGTCGCAATAAATTTGTCTGCTGATTCCAAACTAAGGCTTACCTCAAGCTGATTGGTCGACAAGTTTAGCACAACTAAGGAGCGGATGCCCCCAAAAGCTTCAGGCAGCAAGGTCAATTGCCTGTGAGATAAATCAACTTTCTCGATTCCATTCCCCGATGCCATCTGCAAAATAGCAACAATTTCTTCATTCACCGCCGCTCTATCAGCAGGATTCTCGTCTCCAGATTCTTCCCGCGCTACAGCGTCCACATCGCCCCCTGCAACAGCCACCTCGTAAATTTTCTCCAGCCTCATCTCCGCCTCTTTCAACAGCCTGGCGTACGATTCATGCATCTCCTCCAATGCAATAACGGCCTTGTGCAATTCCCGCTCCCTCTCCGCCTCCTTGCGGCAATCAGCCTCCTTCTCCGCCAGCTTCGACCTCGATCCCTGCGGATCCACCTCCGTCGGCTGCGACGTCAGCACGATCTCCTCCAGCTTATTAGCCAGGTAAGCATCGATCTCCGTCAGCTTCATCTTTGCGGTGTCCACGGTTTCGTGATCAGGCCGTTCTCCGATGGACGAGAGCATAGATCGCGCCTGCACTACGTCTGCAACGGCCAGCCGCATGGCTGAAGCAACCTTGGGGTCAGTGAGGTGGGGCATCCGCTCGGTAAGCTCAAAATGAGGCTCCTGCACCGTCGGCGATTGTGGTTTTGGTTGTTCAACGTCAAATTCTTCAGCACCGGCAGCCCGTCGAGGACCGATGCTTGGAAGTTTGGACATTACAAATGAGAGAATTGGAAACTTAGTCGGATTCGGATCCATCTCGACGGTTTGCTCTTACCAATTGCAATCTCGCTTTTAAGAAAACTTGGAAGATGGAGTTGTATACCTTCGAAGTCTGGAAGATACCGTAAATCCCTCTGAATATGTTACTTTGTCCCTAATTGCAGGTGGGCTTTTTCGGTAAATTACACCGTACGCTACGGCTGTACCAAGGCCCAAGGGCGCATTTTTGTAATTACATTCAACTAATAGGGCAATAGTTAGATTAGTTGTTTATGCTCTGCGTTGTTTTTCTTTTTTTCAGCCGCTGACCCTTTGTGCTACACTTTGGTTTTGTTCCAGTTTTTGAATATATTTTCAAAACTTTTAAAAAACCCCATGTTGGTTACATTATTTGTCTGCTACTATATTGTTGAAGATAAATAATTCAATTTCATTTTACTTTTTATTTTACACCATTTTTAAAAAAGAAATATTCTTGTTTTGTTAATTAGTGCTTTTATGTGATCCATAATCCATTTTTTAAAGGTATGTGATCCATAATCCATGAAACATGCAGTCCCAAGCTAATTAAGGAATACTTCATTAATAATTAGAAAAAATGACAAAGGCCTAATAATTAATACGGAATAATTACTTTATTAAAAAAGAGAAAGTAGCTATTAAATTTCCCTAGAAGGCTAGAACCGCCCATCCAATTATCTTGATACAACGAACTGTAAAATTAACAAAAATACTTCATGTGTCTCTCAATTATACCGCAAATTATACGGTGCAACCGGCGTACCATGCGCATGTTATGCCGGTTGCTAATACGGTACCGTTTTTAGCTTTTCTCATGCTTCCAAAAGTCCAAAGCCCAAATTACGGAAGTCTTTCTTTCTCTCAGGTGAGTACTTCCTTTCTCTTTATTGTTCTTTTCTATTTTCTTTAATTCTTTTCTCTTTAACATCAAATACTAAAAATTTATTTGTGATTTTATTTATATTTATCTTTAACTAATTAAAATATAAATGAATTTACATTTTTTCCTTTACCAAATTATTACAAAATTTTATTAATCCACATAAAATAAGTGTATTGTAATACATTTTATATTTTATTAATCCACATAAAAAGCATATTTTATTAATCCATATAATAATTGAATCTATTTTCTTTATTCTCTATCAATGCATGACAAAAAGTTTATAAATCTTAATAAAATAAGTATATTCCATCTTCTTCTGCGCACGTTACATATTAATGTACGCGAGTTACATCTAAATATACGTGAGTTACATCTTAATGTATGCGAGTTACACCACTGAATAAACTCCAGCTATATCATTTTTATTGCCCTAATATTAAAAATAAAACATATTCACTATTTATAAAAAGTAATTAAACTATAAGGATCAATTTTTCATTGTTTACATTGAAATCAATGTTTATAATATCTCAAACACAAAAAAATCATTGTTCAACTTTCCAACAAGTTACATTCTGTATACATCCAAGTTACATTTGGCATCAACGTGAGTTACATTTGTAACAACACGAGTTACATTAAAAAATCAACCCCGCTATTGAAACAAAAAAAATGATCTTTTCTAAAAAAATTATTTTTTATAGTCATGATATTAAAAACATAACATATTCACGTTTTACCTAAAACAATTGTGTAATTAGACTCTCTTTTTTCATTATTTACATTGAAATCAATATTTGACAAGTTATATTTTGGATGAGCTTGAGTTACATTGATCAATAACGCGAGTTACATATCTTTACACGCGAGTTACACCATCTATGTTACTGAGACAAAAAAAACTTATTGTACACGCGTGTACTGTTCACGCGTGTACTGTTCACGCGATTTTTTTTTAAAATGTCCAAAACTACATCGTTTTGGGAGTGGGAGTACGGTGCTCATGGTGGGACGGTTGTATGGTATACCAACTGCAATTATACCGATAGACAATTAGCCTTTCAAAGGCCAAACAATAATACTTCATGAGTATTGAGTTTTTTCGGCAAAAATGATGAGTAATGAGTTGATAACTCATCATTGATTAGTCTTAAAGAATTAGGATTTATATTTTTCATCCCACGTTAAAGACTACTGGAGCCGCCCCAAGTTAAAAACATTACTAATTTACTAATTTTCATCCCACATTCGGTATACGACCTATTGTTTTTAATGCACTACTTTATTGAGGAACTTAATTCCTATATCCATTGACATAAGTTCAATAATTAGATTTGTGATTATAAAAAATACTTTTGTCGGAAGAATTGAGAATTGTAGTGTATTAACTATTAAGCATTTAAAATTTTCTATGATTATGTGTTCTAATCAAACTTTAAAGGCTTGCTTGGGATCGTCTATGTTTTCTGTAAATAAAACTGAACATAAGAAAAAACTTTTCCTAGCAGTTTTTCTGTTGACCTTCCCCAATCAGTTTTAGGGACTGCAGTTATATCTCTAAGGTTTCAGCAGAAAATCTAAGAAATTCATCCCATTAAGAAAACACTAACTCCTTTTCCAAATATTTTGCAGATAAACAAGTGACTGATTGGGTATCTAAGTTTTGAACGAGGCTTCGTTTTGTTAGATATTTAAAATTGGAAGAAGATATAGCTGCTATCTAAAGCATGGATGGTTAGAGATTAAAAAAGAAAAAGACATTCAAGGGTCAGGTGAAATAATATGTTATACCTGGAGTAGTTCACTATTATTCTGTCACACCTATAACAAATATACACTGAATATGAGGATATGCTTATTTGTATATACAAGGGCATATTATAATATATTAATATGGTTTTGAATTATTATTATTAGAATCATTAAACGTACCAAATGTATTTTGAACTGATGAAGCATAATTGAATCCTTATGACTTCTACTGCATCCCGTAGCATAATTGTGGAGAAGTGTGGAGAATAATCCGCAATTTGGAAGTCTTTGAGGATTATATTGTCCTAAAGTTATATTATCGATCTACTCTATTTATAATGGAAGCGTACAAGGTTTCCTACTCTGGCTGAAAAGACTAATAAAGCTAAAGTAAATACTTTTTTTGGACAAGAGTGCAATGGGGCCACACATAGAATAGAGTTGGGGTAAGCCAAACTAAAGGCGTCAAGTCGTTAACAATATCACAGCTGATATATTTAAATATGTGGAAATGCAGATATGCCAGTTTGCAAAGATGAACCCAGACATACAGTTTCTGCAGGTGAATTATGAGGAGCACAACTCAAAGATGTACACATTCTTCCCTTCTTTTGCTTCTATGGAGGATGTGAAGGCTGTGTTTGTAGCTTCAGCTGCACTAATGCCACAGTGAGTTCGATCTCATGTGCTCTGCTCGCCCTCAGATCTTTTATCTTGATGCCTGTGAAGTGATGTGCACTCAAAATAATAATACAATACAACACTTATACGTAGTATAGCGTAGTAAGGTTCGTATCCACAGGGAAAGGAATACTTTTCTTTTTATAGAACTAGTGACAAAATGAGGGGTTTTAGTTTGATTTGGTTTAATAAATTAAACACGAAGATGAACGAGTTATGTGGTTTAATTAATGAGAAGGAGACTTGGTTTTGCTTTTATTCACTTAATGAAATGTTCGTCGATCCCGGTTATATCTTTAACTATCTTCCTCTCGAATACTCAATCGAGGAGTATATCCAGTTCATCGAGGGTAGTTATTAATAACGAGAAGCGTTCATTAATAAAACTTACTATTGAGTCAATATAGAACAAGCGCCGTATATTAACTTGATAGTAGCAATAAACTTAAGATGAAAACAATTGAGATTGATAACCTCAACACAAGCGGTTTATTGGTTTAATCAATATAATTAATTCCCCTTAGATTATTAACCATGAGATGCATGCATTAATAATCCATGTTTACTACCATGAAAGGACCGAATTAATAACAAGCGTATTAATCGACCGATTCTAGTATTAATTAATATATGAAACAAAACTAGTTGATCCTTTAAGTAATGTTCAAAATATTAATATGAAATATGAATAGGAATTAATTAATACTCAAGAAAGAATATTAAAGAAGATGAATCTTACTATAGTTAATATCAAGATGTTAACTAATTGTCATCTTAGTAACACTCCCCGATATTAACGTAGAGGAAGAAATAACTATTACTATAACTAATGTCAAGATGTTAACTAATTGTCATCTTAGTAACACTCCCCAACATTGATATAGAAATAGTATTTAAAAGAAGAATTAATATTCAAGGAAGAAGATTAAAGATAATAACTCACAACTTACAAATTCATTAAGCTTCAAAGTAGCAAAACCAAGATGGAAGAGTTTAGCTCCTCATTTGGAGACTAAACATGATGAAAAATATAAAGAAAGAACTTGTCTAAACTGAGCTAAGAAGTATATGTGAAGTGGTGTCTATTGTGAAGGAAAGGGGGTGTATTTATAGGCTTTTTTGGGAGTGCAGCTCGGGTACTCGATCGAGTATATAAAGATACTCGGTCGAGTATGTGTAGAAATGCAAATTCGAGGTATACTCGATCGATTTCAGGTTTAAAATTAAAGACATACTCGATCGAGTATGTATATATACTCGATCGAGTATGAGTAGAAACTTGAATTTCGACCCATACTCGACCGAATTCAGAGTATAATTTATAGTCATACCCGATCGAGTATGTCGGTGTACTCGATCGAGTATCGACACTCGATCGTGGTCAAAATCTTCCCTGCATGTTCCTTTGTTTTCAGATCCGATCCGATTTGAAATCTCAACAAGATACTCGATCGAGTATATGCTATACTCGATCGAGTATAGGTCAAAAATTAGGATTTTGCCTTCTTTTTGTCTTGTACTCTTGCACCTTCCTTCACCAATGATCATTGGATTGATCTTGGACCTGTTTAAACTCAGAATGGACCTAATCTAAACATATTACAACTATTTTACAAACATGACTATTACACCAAAAGTGTGTAATTTCCGAAATATTAAACAATTAAAACTAGCTAAAAACATAAACATACACACGGAAATTACAAGTGTATCATGAAGTAATATACCATCTTTGCTATCGTGTATCATTTGAGTTTAGCATACCTTCTCCATGCCTATTCATCTGCCCACCAAAGTGCATAATATAAGAAAATGCAAATGCTAGAGTAATTCCGTTTTACTCCGTAATTATTTTCAATTTATCTTTCACAAAAGGAAAAGAAGGGTCAAATTTTGTGAACTACTTCGTATTTCCGTAATACTTTGTGCTTGATTAATATTAAAAGACAGGTGATGTGGAAAACAATTTTGGTCAATAAAGATTAAAAAGGCACGGAGAGAGTAAGTTGCAAACATAACATGCAAAATAGAAAAGATCATATGTACCACCATATATGTACTCTTTATGTATCGGTTTATATTAATGCAAGCAACATGTTTTCTGTATGTTTATGTAACAGATAAAGAAATTCAAAGATGCAATTGCCAAATATGGGACATATAGTGGATCTGGCAATGTAGGACCTACAAAGGGTCTGGAGGAGAAAGAAATTTTAGCACTAGCAGCCAACCGTGATCTCTCCTTCAATTACACTCAGAAACCGGAAGAACAAGCTCAGGGAGTGTTTGCAACAGCTTCTGTTTAAAAAAAAAGCACTTTTGGGTGATTTGGAAAAAGTGATTAGTTGTAAAAGTTGATAGTGTTTGAGAAAAAAGTTATTTTGAAAAGTAAAAATTGGTAGTGTTTGGTAAATTAAGTGCTTCTGATGTATAAAAGGGGAAAAACACTTTTGACACGAAAGCCGATAAAAGTAAAAATTGGTAGTGTTTGGTAAATAAGTGCTTTTTAAAGCCAAAAGCTGAGAAGTGCTTTTTTTAAAGTTGTTGCAAACCAGCCCTCAGTCACTTTCTGCCCCATCACTAGCTGTGGTCTCCCAATTCCAATTTCCTTCTACTCCATTGATCAATTAACTCTTCAAAGGCACCAAGGATAGATATTTTGTTTCCTCCTCCACTAGGTGATGATCAGAAGATTTTATGGGCACTTGTGTATATATATATATATATATATATATATATATATATATAGAGGAAACTTCATGTCAGGCCGGCCTGACGGGCTGCCCCGTCCGGCCGAGCCCGTTTGGGCACCTTCCCGATGGAATTTTTTGATGAAATTTTTTGAGCATGTTCCTCATCAAGTCTAGTTTGTCCATACCAAATTTCAGCTCAAAATTCGATCGGGAAGGTCGTCAAATGATTTTTGCAAGTTAACTGGTCCGGAATATGTATTTTCCGGACCAGTTAACGTGCAAAAATCATTTGACGACCTTCCCGATCGAATTTTGAGCTGAAATTTGGTATGGACAAACTAGACTTGATGAGGAACATGCTCAAAAAATTTCATCAAAAAATTCCACCGGGAAGGAGCCCAAACGGGCTCGGCCGGACGGGGCAGCCCGTCAGGCCGGCCTGATGAGAACAGCCCTCTATATATATATATATATATATATATATATATATATATATATATATATATATATATATATATATAACAACTATTCTTCTATAGAAGGATTAATTAATACTCCCTATGTAGCTTGGGGCATTGGATTTTTTTTGTAACCAGTGGCTCCTCCCCTCCATTTACGATAGAGGTTAGGGGGATTTTGGCTGCTTTGAACCCCCACCCCTGCCCCCATCAGGAGGGTATATATTAATGCATTTATGTGCTGTTTCTATTCCCCCAAGTTTTTCTACCATTTTGCTTGTGGTCTTGTGGATATTAGCCAGCTGTGTATCAGATAAATTAACCTATGTATCTGCAGCATATGCCCTTATAAGACTATAATTAATGTTGCACTGTTTGGTCTACAAAGAGATGATATAATAATGCAGTATTTTGAAGTGTATTACTAAATTTTCTAAATCTTCTTCAGTGAGTCAATACATTAAGACTTTTCTGATTTAGTCTAATCTACACATTTTTATTCAAATGAGAATTCTTAAAAGTCCAGAATATGAAAACAGTTACTCATTTCCAATACACAAATTTATTCATGACAAATGAGAATTCTTAAAGAAAATTGTGAATTTTACATTTGTATGTGGTACTTATTTTTATTAGAACAATTTTGAAGTGCATTGTTAATATTGTTATCCTATTATAAGGAAAATTTTGGTATTAATAAATGATATACTATGCATTTTCGGTAGTATAGGTGAATGAACTATTTATTTGACAATTGAACTATGAATTCTCCATTTCTCCTTAAGAAGTTCTAATATGAGTATCTATAGTTGGTTCAATTTCAAAAAGTTCATAGAGTGTTGGTTCAAGTGTTGTAGGTCTTAATAGATAATCATCATTTACAGACCTTAAAGTTCATAATGATTAGTTTATTTTTAGGACACAAAGATATGTATGATAATACATTAATACAAAGAATAATATTTTACACATGAAAATGAACTTATTCTTTCTTTTAATCATGTTATGTTATATAACGACGGGTTAAAACTTAAAAGGAAAGTAATTTCACGAGAAGCTTCTAAAGCATGAGATGAACACACTTTTGCTCATTCAATTTCATAGATGTACGATGTTTTATTAGGAAATATAAATAATGAGTAATCAAAATATGATACACCGCTAAACTTTTATGCAAAGTAGAGAAAAAGGATGTAATAAATTTTAATTTTAAAATTCATTATCTCAAATAGTGGAGAATATTGATGAATAGAAGAAAACTTTCATATTTTTACTCCATAACTACTATTTCTCCGATTAAAATTAAAGAAAACTTTAAATTTAAAATTCATATTTTTAATCAAGCCCACCGGTTACACACATCTTAGGCTTAGTACAGAGGCAATTTTAAACTCAAATTCAACATCTTTATCTAACTCATGCAATGAGCTCCTTTAATATCTCATGGAATGAGCTCCTTTAATATATCAATTCCTTTAATAGTTTAAAATAATCTTTGAAATGAAAACTGTTTTTTCACTGTCCATTTTCACACATAGATATTTGTATTATCAAGAGTAAAAGTTTTTATATGTACTCATCAACTCTATTAATTGTGATTGATGGTCGGTCAACCACACACAGACGGAGTGAGAATGTAGTTCGAGTAGTGTCAAAGCAATATAACAACGAAAATTACATTCAGTAAGAGTACAAAAATTATGAATTCAAAATCAGGAGTATTATATTACTTTTACTTTCTAATTAAATATCATTGCCATTGTTATTATTTCAATCATACATGAAAAATTTGTAAGAAAGGGGGATATATTTTATTTATACATTGACCCTGTTTATAAAAAATAGAGGTGTCACACTAGTAAAAAAAATGGCTTATAGTGACACTAAATTAGTGTCACTAAACGATTTAATGATACACAGAAAGTGTCACAGAAAAGCGGGGCAAGTGACACTAAATTTAGTGTCACTGATTGCTAAACAGATTAGTGTCACAAAATTATGACATTAAGATATCACACAAAATTATGACGTTATAATATCATAACTTTTTTTGACACTCTGGTATCACAAAGATATATGATACATTAGTATCATAAGTATATATATATATATATATATATATATATATATATATATATATATATATATATATATATATATACACACACATACATACACACTCTACATATACATCATACTAAATTTTTATTAGCAATAATTCAATAAATAATCTAAACATCCATTACAACCAATAAATAATCAAAAGATCAAACAAATAATTTCATTAAATTTAAATCACCATTCCTTACAATTGTAAATGTACATAATTCACAATGGTATACCCTAAAACTAAATAAGTAAAAAGGAGAAGTGAAATGACGGTCAGAATAATCAAAAGAGAGTACTAATATACAAATACTACAAGGCGAACAAAAAGCAAAAAGATCAAGAACATTGCATTCAACTCCTTAACTCTAATTCTTTTTCCCCTGACCTGCACATAAAAAACTAGAGTTCAATAGTCCACATTTTAAAGTGAACATGTACAGAAGAGAAGAAGAGAAGGTCTACCTGCATTTTCATTGGCTCTCAATTATTACCTGCAAATATTATTAAAAACACGTAATTACGAATAAATAGGAGAAGAGTGTAGTAGATACCTGTGATTTTCATTGGCTCTCAACTATTACCTGCAATACCTACAATTTTCATTGGCATACCTACAGATAACTACTTAGGTTCTTTGAAAGGTCATAGAACTATTTCTGAGATGTTGCTGAAATGGAAAAATAAAAGCGATGGGCAGAAAACAAACCATGTAGAAATGGGCAGAAAACAAACCATGTAGAAATGTTGTTGAAATGCATCAGTTACTTCACTTTAGAAAGTCATAAAAAACAGTCTACTAGTCTCCACCGTTCTAATACAAACAATCTCATTGAAAATGTTACAAACCTTGATCGGAACAACACCAAGTATCTCAGATTGACCAACACGAGGAGCAATGTATCTATAGCGTGTATCTAAGGGTCTTAACAATCTGTAAGGTAACATGTAAAGTTGTAAACTATATTTAAGATAAAAGCAGCAACATTCAAGACCAGATCATCACTTTTATCTTATCAGAACATACGTCAACGGATCAAATTAGAAGTAAAAAGGTAATAACTAATTTTTGGAATTCAATAACATACTCTCTTTCTCCCTAAATGAAACCCCATCTTGACCGGGCACGATGTTTAAAAAGATTAAACTTGTCTAGTTAGATTTATTCAGAAGAGGGACAACAATATGAACCACATTCTACCTTACCTAAAATGAAGTGAATGAAAAGTACTAGTAGTCATAGAGATTTCAATAATCCAAGTATGAAAAGCATCATCAAGCCTTGACATCCTCTACACAATACCGCTATGGCGCTCAATAGCGCGCCGCTATTAACATCACTGATAAATACACGTAATTTATCTTTTTTTCAAGTAATTTATCTCAACACTAACTTCAAGAACAACAAAATTGAAAAGCTACAACTATAGGATAGCACATAACTCGAAAAGAATAAATTGGGTAGCATATGTTATTTTACAATCTGATCATTTTTAATATGTTCATTTTTTTTACCCCAGGGGGCTTCAGGGGGGAGGATTTGGGGGTCTGAGGTAAACTGGATTCAATCTCACTCCATTGAGAATTGAACGTGGGACCTCCCATAAGGGAGAGAGAGATTAAATATTTTAAGTGGTGTCATTTGACACCATAAGCTAACACTTGCCTCCATACTTGCGACCATGAGTATTGTTTTAAATTATTTTTTAATTAGAGTTTGATAACTTTTTGTGCTTTCGATATATAAACTTTTGCATCTAAACAATATGAACATAAAACCTTACAATTAGACTTATAAGTGCTTACATAATTTATTTACCCGTAACAATTATATAATACAACCCGTGCAACGCACGGGTGGAAATCTAGCACACTTAACGTGTCAACGAGCGTCAGGACCGTTTTTTAGGGGGTTCAATAGGGTATCCGGAACAGAGCCCCCGAATTTATGGGGCCCCAAATTTTTAAGTTTCTTTTAGTATTATATAGTATGGAGTAGTATTATATATTCATACTAATTAGTAAAATAAATTTAGTAAGGAAGAAAAATATAGATTCATCATATTTTTCATTGGTTCTTTTACTTTTTAGTTCTTTTTTAATGAGTATTCAATTGATTTGAATATAAGTACTTTGGTCGACTTTTTTTCAATTTTTTTTATATTAATATGGGGCCTCGATTTTACATTTTGAATCGGGAACTCCAAATTCATTTGAGCGTGTATACCGGCCGGCCTATCCAAGCATCATTTTTATTATTAAACTATTCTTTCAAGCGCCACTAATTATGGGTTAGCAAAAACACTGAAAATACATGATACCAAGTTGTATCTTAAATGAGATGGTACTATTATCTATTGAAGTGATCATGAACCCATCTAAAACGTGACGTGATTAGTTTACATTTTTTTTGACAGAAGTTTACATTTTTTTATAAACTAATATTTTGAACCACACCGTTGAGTTATATTTTTCTAAAAATGTTAATGTTTTTCAATTTGAATCTTTAGTACTCTCTACAAGCAGGGGCGGAGCCAGGGCATTGAGCCGGACTGGGCCGGTACAAAGAATATTTTTAGAAAAAAATTTATACGAAATTTTTTACCTTAAAAATTAAGATATTTTTAAAATTTAGGGTGGGCCATGGCCTAGGTTGGCCAACGCCTAGCTCCTCCCATGTCTACAAGTGAAAAAGATTAGTGATAATATGATCTTACATAAATAATTTTTATGCATATAAATTGTTTATTTGCATATACCCCATGTCCGTTTCTATGTTTTTATAGAGCAGTAGTGTTTTGCCGTACGTGTTCATTTTCTAGTGTCCTCATATCCTCGTGTCTATGTATTTGCAAACTGCAATATACGAAGTAGATCATAACAAATAGAAGAACTGGAAACACATGAATAAAATCATAAATCATTCATAATTAATAGGAGTACAACGCAAATGAACTTCGCCATTATGTTGAAATGTTTTAAAATTAAAACATGGATATATGGGAACATATCAACATAAACCATTCATAATTAATACAACGCAAATGAATTTCTCCATCTGAAACGAAAATATATGAAGATTGTACTTTAGCATTTTAAACAACAGACTCTTTGAAATTATGTCAGCCCAAAATTAGCCGATTAGCATTTCTTTTCATGTAGATCAGATACAAATTATGTTGTCTAAAGTTCAAGTTTAATTTGCATCTTATATATGTGAAGATTTCATCTTGGTAGCTTACAATATGCCAATTTGTGGTGATAAGGGATAACTACTACTAGTATACATTTTTGCGCACAAATAATTCATGCACAAATATAACGACGATCCGAATAAATCATATTCCAAATAGGCAAATACGGAGTATATAGTACGTAGTAACACTGTAACACACTAATTTATTTGACAAATGAAACTTCAAGAGGTTAATTTTCTAATTAATGAGCCAGCCGGTCTTTATACTTATTTTCTTACTCTATCTATTTTTATACAAAAACAAAAAAAAACAATTTTAAAAAATGTGTAACCAAGTTTATTGGACCACTGTAATGGTGTAGCATGGTGAACTCCGGTCTCCGGCTCAAACAAAGCATCCTCCAAATTCCAAAACACGTGTAAAATATTCCATGAACAAACGATTTGAGTAAAAATGACGTGTACAACTAGAGTGTACACCACTACACCAAGCATGATTGAACCAAAAAAAGGTGAAACCGTGGTTTTAAATATTTCATAATGATATTTTTACATGCATGTTGGGTTTTGAAAACTCGAACTTGTCAAATTAGTTCTACGTATTATCCTCAACCAAACATGCTAATTGATTGGGAAATGATTAAGAGAGGGAGATTATTACATTGGATAAGATTTAAATGGACTAAGAGTATGGTCTTGAATCGTGAGTTTAAACAAATTTGTTAGGATTTGATCAAATTAACTCTCTGGGTTTATTCCATTTACAAGTTAATTTAACTACCAAAATAAACACAAACCTTCCCATCCTTTCAAAGGAAAGAGAGAATTAAAAAAGAGGGAACAAATTAACTAGCTAGTAACAAAACAGAGTAGAAGGATATAAAATTGAAATGAAAAGAAACTACTAAAAGAAGAAAGAAAATAAAACACATACTCCCTCCGTCCCATTTTAGTTAACCAAAATTGACTTTTCAAGTCAATGACGTCTAACTTTGATCATATGAAAATGATATATACGTAATTGTTCTTTGTTAAAAATATTATCATAAAAGTAAAAAATTATTAAATGTTGCATAAATATAGCATTTTTATCATCTTTGACTGGAAAAGTAAAAAATGATTAAGTAAATTGGGACAGAGAATAAGGTGCAGACAAGTAGGAAAAAGCCACAAAAAAGTGGAGATGCAATGAAATTAGTGTTAGTATGTACTCCATATATGAAGTTGATTTGCTTTTACATGAACAAACTTGTTGGGATTGGATCAAACTATTCCTCCATGCAATATGTTCCCTTTTAAAGTTAATCGCCAAAATAAACACAAATTTTCCCAAACCAATTCAATGCAAAAAGAGAATAAAAACCACAAAGAAATTAACTAGCTAAGCTAGTGATAAAAGAGAGCCATCACAGCACACCATGACACCAGGCCACCAAACGCAGTTGCAAACGTACAATAGCCAAAAAAGGAATTGCAGACAAAAGGAGAGTTCCAAAATAAAGAGCAGTTTATACTTCGTACTCCGTATATATTTATCACACTAGTGACACTACTATCATAAAAAGGCAAAAGCAGTTAATAAACTCAAAAACAGTAAATATGGAAATCAGTCATATAAAAAACTCAAAAGCAGTTAATAACTATATGTTGATGATCTGAGTTTCAGTTTGCAATCTCATCAAAACTACTAGGATAGCAGCCGAGGTTTTACAAAGGAGAGGATTCACAAAATCCAGGAATAAAATTCCTTTAACTAATATTTTTTTTCAAGTAAATAAGACTGTTGTTCTACACATAGGGCATGTCTTCTTTTGCCTCAGCCATTTGGCTATGCAGTCACCGTGGAACTTGTGAGAGCACGGCGACAACGACGTCATCATCGCCCCCGAGGTAAACTCGTCCAAGCAGATGCAACAAGCCTCGCCTTCTTCGCCGGAAAACCGCTCTTTCGTAAGACTTGATATTTCGCTCTCCGACATCCCTTCAAATGGAGCAGGGGTGTCGTCCAAATCGAGATCATCATCAAAAACCAATGCCGTCCTAACCGGGGGCAGCACTCGTCCCCTCCTAAGCCGAGGCGGCGGTGATCCCCTCCTACGCCAAGGTGGCAGCGAAGGCGGTTCCCTTCTACCCGGGCCATCGGGGTAGGAGGTCAAAACCAGACTGTCGTCCACAAACGGAGCATGCTGCTGCAGACGGGGCGGCAGTTCTGACCTCCTACCCCGTGGAGCATAAGTCGTCGTCTCAACTTCAGACGACCCCCCTCCGCCCGGAAAAGACGGGACAGCGCCAGCCGGAGAGTGGGAAACATTGTTCTGGATAGAAAACACAGCCAGCGGCGGCGGCGGCAGAAGCTGAGAAAGGAATGTGCAAGTGGTCTCAATGGTGTTGGTGAGGATCAAGCCGTAAGGCCAGCTTCCAGTGCTGGATAAGGCAAAGGGAACCATAGACATGGCCAGTCTGGTGCAGAGCCCAGGAGGCAGACCCAAGTGTGCGGCCAATAGGAATCTGATGAAGCCAAACGCGTTTTCCTGGGAAGACATATCACGGCGAGGATCGAACGGGACCTGCACACGACGTTCTCCCAAATTGTTGACGGCGGCACCGAACGGCGGCGGCGAGGATGCTTTGACGATCATACGGAAACAGATTAGGTTGACGGCAGGGTTAGGGAGCGGAGAGACTCTCATGTTTAAAGTGGTAGCCATTCTGCAGATTTTGTCAATTGTTTGAATGTATTAGCCGCAGCTAATCTTATATACTATCCTACTTCGTAGACTGCTTAAGTGCTTAGCTTGTAGTGCTCCTTGTATTATACGGATGGTGTTTAGTTTCCTATTTTTGATGACTATTTCCAAATTCATTTACGATATACGATATTATTAATCAAGCGTTTATTTCCAACCCACTTCCATTTTGTTTCCAAATCTAAAATTGTATCGATTGCATTTATGTCTTTTGCTTGATAGAGAAGTAAGTTGTACCATTTCAGATATTTTCAGTTTCATTCAAATAAAAATATATGGGGTAATTCCTAAGTGTGGGAAAAACCGAACCGAAATCCGGAAACCGATCCTGGACCGACCCGAATTATGATCCTAGTTCGGGCTTTTTCATTTTAACCGGCCCGAATTAAAAAAAAACGGACCGAACCCGAAATTCCAGACTCATTAATGGGACTTAAAATCTATAACCCGGCCCGGACCAATAAAAACCCGAAACAATAAGCTTTTATATAAAATTAATATAATATTTGAATATAAATTTATAAATATTTCCTAATACGTAGTATATGATTATAATCACGGTGGATAAAAATGATTTAGTAACTTTTAGTGACTACAAATCTGTTCAATTTGTTTAGCGTAATGACCATGAAAATATATATTTATAGCAACTCTAGTCACATTTTTATCTATAAATTTTATTTCGTAATATTTTTAAGAAACCTATATTATTTATTTATATGCATCTTAAATAAAATATTAAGATAATTATCTTCTTTGGATTTGAATTGTTGGCGGTTTTGGAGACTAATATTTGTTTTATTATTTGCGGTTTGTATTTTTGATTAATTTTATTTGAAAATAGGTGTTAAAATATAAAAGAACAATGATAATATTTCACGTTAGGGCTTTAACTGGCCCAACCCGAACCCAGACCAAACCCGGGCTACCAAAAACCCGACTCAGACCGAATATGATGAGCTTTGTTCCGGTCCCTAGTTTTCATAACCCGAGACCTTACAGATAATTTCTGGGTTTAGCAAAAACCCGACCCAGATCGGACTCATCCCACCCCTTGTAATTCCCCATCTAGGAGTAAAACATAACTAAAATGCAAAAATATGAGTCTAATGTTCCGTATGCTTTCATGGAGCAAAAAAACATGGGTTGACAATAATACCCTTAAGAAAATGTCTGATTGTTTTGTCAATTGTTAGTTTGAATGTATGTATTAGCCGCAGCTAATCTTGTAGTGCTTAAGTGTTTAGCTTGTAGTGCTCCTTATATTATACGGATGGTGTTTAGTTTCCTATTTTTGATGACTATTTCCAAATTCATATTTACGATATACGATATTATTAATCAAGCGTTTATTTCCAACCCACTTCCATTTTGTTTCCAAATCTAAAATTGTATCGATTGCATTTATGTCTTTTGCTTGATAGATACTACGTAAGTAAGTTGTACCATTTCAGATATTTTCAGTTTCATTCAAATAAAAATATATGGGGTAATTCGTAGGTGTGGGAAAAACCGAACCAAAATCCGGAAACCGATCCTGGACCGATCCGAATTATGATCCTAGTTCGGGCTTTTTCTTTTTAACCGGTCCGAATTAAAAAAATGGACCGAACCCGAAATATATTTGATAGAGTATTAATTCTAGAGAGAAGTGAGAGCTAGAGAGAGAAAGTGAGTAATTATATTTCTCAACTTAGAACCCCCTATAATTAGCCCCTTGGGGTCTATTTATAGGTAAAAATGTGGATTTGGGCCTCTAGCCTTGGGCTTAGGAGGCCCATTACAATAATCATGCCTTCTTTGGGCGAAATAAGGCCACTAATGGGCTGTGTACAATACTTAGACAATACAGTAAAAAATACATTCTGCCTGGTCGAAGTCCGGACGATGCGGTCCATGGACGATGCGGTCCATGGACGACGCGGTCCATGGACGACGCGGATCCCGGGTCTTGCCCAAGGATCTAGGCGACATCTTCTTTCTTGGACGTCACATGCCCTTGGCCGATGCGGGTGTCCCGCTTGTGTCTTTTGGGCCGTTGAGTATGTGGGCCATGGGGTCCAGGCCCATATACTCTATCAGGAGTCCCCCACTCTCTAAGCTGAGGTGAAGCCGAAGCGAAAGGGAGTACTTGTTCTTTTCTGGCTGGCCGCTGCGTGAACCTAAGGTGTTTGATGGCCGAAAAGTTTCTGCTTTGATTTTGGATGAAGCGGCTCCCTTACTTGATGTGGATGAAGCGCGCTTGGGAATTTATAGCCTTGATGCGGGCCGATGCACTCTCTGTGGAAGTGCTTTTGAAGACGAGGCGATGCTTTCATTGTCATCTTATTGGGGTCAAAGAGCTCCCATCTGTTCTTTTGGCCGTAGCGATGACATATCTTTATGAGATGAAGATGGTTGATTCCGTTTATGTAGGCGATGCGATGCACGCCTTTGATTTTGCCGCGTAGCCGAAGCGTTTGACTTGTGGTCTTTTGCTTTGGTGAGCCGACGCAGTTCACCCAGTGGACTTAGCCGTCGCGCGCTAGATCTCGTTTTTTGTATTCTTGATTTTTTGGGCTCTGTGGCCGATGCGGTTTATAGTGCTATTGAGGTGAGTTTGTTCGCTTTTAGTTGTTGGCGAGCCGTAGCGCACCCTTTTTGCATTAAGGCCGTTGCGTTTTCTTTCCACGTAGCCCGTACAGTCCCCCAGTCCCCCACTCCTTTGGCCGAAGAGTATCTGAGGCACAAGGGAGTAATGAGCCGATTCGGTACCTATGCGCTAGTCGCGATTCCAACCCTTAGGCGAACCTGTCCAAGGTAACCCTGTGGGAGAACCCTTGGACGAAGGCCGCAATGCCAGGGTTATCATCGACGATGCGCGCACAAGCAGCTGTAGCGGTCTATTAAGGTTCCTTGGGTTGTTTGTGAGGACATGGAGTTTAGGTCGATGTGTTCCCCATTATTGGGAGTGTGGGCCGATGCCTGCTTTGGAACTTGGTAGTAGTTGGGCCGTACGGATGCTTGTATGAGTGATTTTGAATCGGTGCCCTTTGATTGGTTGGAGGAGAGGTGGCCGTTGGTGGAGCCAATGGGATGGCGCCACGTGTAGTGACCGTTGGAGGGTCTCTACAAATACCCCCTCCTCCCGCAGCCGCTTCCTCATTTGTGCTTTTGCTGTTGTCGAATTGCTGCTGAGATTTCTAGAGAGAGAAGTGCTTCCCAGGAATCGTCAAGTGTTCTTCAGACCTTCGAAAGTTTAAGGTTAGGTTCTTGAATTTGTTCTTCCTTCTTTTCTTATATTTTGCTTCCTAGGGGGTTAGATCTAGTGTTTGTAGGGAAAACCACTGTGATCCTCGAACCGCCCTTAGGACGTAGCAATAGTTGTTATGCCGTTCCCTGACGGCCGTAGCGTCCCCTCTCCTCTTAACTTAACAGCTTCTTTGGACGAGTCGGACTGGCCTTTTGACGACGAGGACCCGTCTCCTGGAGTTAACCTTGAGGTAGTTCGAGCCTTTGAAACAGAGATGGAGAATACGGCTGATTACCGTACTTCTGTGGACGAGGAGCGTCTAAGCGCCGATGCGGGTTCTCAACGCTCTGGTGAGGACGAAGCGAGCTCTGACCCCAAACTCCGTGGCGATGATGCGGGTGATGCATCCTCGGCCGCTATTCCTTGTCCTCCCCCGCTTACCTCGGTCCCTGGTATCGCTCCGTCTTCCTCTAAATCCAAGATGCGTAAGTCGCGTCGTCGGAAGGGGTTATCTGGCGGCATCTCGCAACTGGATTTGACGAACCTTTATATCATAAGGCCGGAGGGTTCCCAAGGTGAATATCAGGTGGCTCAGCTCTACGTCGGGCCTTATGGAAGGGTTAGGGCGCCGAAGCCGACGGACCATATTCTGGATCCACCTCCCGGTTACTTCGGAGTGTATCCGATGAGCTTCTCCCAGGGTTTGAGATTCCCCCTTCATCCATTCGTTGTGGAGTATCTCAACATGATAGATCTTCCACCCGCTTTGCTAACTCCGAACAGCTATTCCCTCATCGTCGGGTTCCTTATCCGATGCGATGAGCTTGGGATTGAGCCGACGACGGCATTGTTCACGAACCTATACCGGATCGGACGGGGCAGCCACGAGAACTGTGCTGGATATGCGGCCCTCCAACAGCTGCCGAAGAAAAGATCTTTTACTGATCTCCCGTCGTCCATCCATGGGTGGAAGAGTAAATTTTGCTTCGTGAAATTAGCCGATAGGGTGTTTTTCCCGTCTAAAGGGCACAACGGTATCTTTAATCTGCACAACCCACCAAGGAGCCCTGAGATTGATGCTCAAGTGGAGGCATTCCTGAAGGGTGGGCCGCGGAGCGTCAACACTTACATTACTGAGTTCAAGATAGCAGCTCTAGGGATGATGCGGTACCATATTCCCGGTGACCCTGATTGCGGATTATGGCCGAAGATATCCGGCTACTTTGAGCAGGCCGACGGGCCCTACTTCGGTGTCCCGGCCGATGCCGAAGGTTGATCACTTTCTTTTGACTTGCATTATAGTTCGTTGTATTTGTTTTTTCTAACTCTCTTGTTTTTGTGTCTTACAGACTTCACCATGAGCCGGAAGATGTTTATGTCCCAGGCCAAAAAGCTGGTTGCCAAGGAGATGGAGGCTGCTCAGCAAGCCGATGTGTCCAAAGGCTCTGGTGACGGCTCCAAGTCACAAGCTGATGCGGCAAAAAAGCCAAACGGTGAAGAGGAAGAAGGCCGCTGAGGGCCAGCGTACTCTTACCGAGACGGGTCTGGTGCCGGCTCAAGGTGCTAAGAAGACGAAGCCGAGCCATCCCCTCAATGATGCTGCTATGACCGATGCGCAGGCATCGGTTCAAGGGGGAGCTGCCTCTGAGGTACAAGTCATCGAGGATCTGACATTGAATGTCGCCTCGTCCGCCCTAGCTCCTGCCAAATCCGGTGCCGCTGCTAAAGAGAGGGCCCGCGTCAGCCGAGACCTGACCTCTAGTCTTTACGAGATGACGGTGCGGTATCCGCCGAAGGGCGGATTATTTAATGAGAAGGTCTCTGGGCACGACGTTCTGTTCCAGGCCATTCCTGATGCTGATAGGGAGTATCTGCGTCGGCAGAGCAAGGATGTGCGCCTCTTCGACGGCGGGCTGGACTACGTCGTCTAGGTGAGTCCCGACTCTTGTACTTAGTAATTTTTTGTATTCCTTCTTTTTCTAATGTTACATGTTTCTGCAGGGTGCCTTCATGCTCATGGAGCAGCAGCGGCGGCAGGACGAGGAGCTTGCTCGCCTTCGCGAAGTTGAGAAGAAAGCCGCCTCTGCTGACGAGGCGCTTTCCCAATTGGAGCGGCTTCGGACTGAGACTGCCTCCTTGAAGGAAAAAGCTGATGCGACTAAGAAGAGAGCCGTTGTTACTGAGGAGGAGGCGAAGCGCCTCAAAAATCAGCTTGATGAAGAAGCGGCCGCCCGTCGGCTAGCAGAAGAAAAAGTTGTGAAGCTGGAGGCCGATGCGGCAGCGGCTGCTGATAGAGCCATTGAACTTTTCATGGCTGAAGGTTGGAAGGACGAGACCCGGCGCGACTGGAGTTTTAAGGTCGTGGCGGAGCGCTTCGAAGCGTGGTCTCAGGAGGAAGCTGGCCGAGCTTGCCTCAAACAGGAATTTGAAGTCTGGTACGACCTCGGCCAGAGGCGTATGCAGATGTTGGTCTACCGCCGTCTTCGCCGGCGTGTGAAAAATCTGAAGCCCAGGGGTATCGGCCTTCCCCGGCTGATGAAGGACCCCGAGGAGGAGTTGAAGCTCCCATTGTCCGAGAGGCAACCCCCCATTCTGAGCTCGAGCGAGGAGGACGGGCCCTGGACCGAGAGTGACGACTACCTCTTCCGGAGCTCGGCCAAGTCGAAGACCACTGAGGACGTAGAGGACGATGCCGATAGTGGAGCCGTTGAAGGTGGCCAAGGCCAGGAAGCTTGATGCCCTTGTACTTTACTTTCTTTGTTTTTAGTAGCTGTAGTTATGATGGCCGATGCACCCTGATTTTTGTAACGGCCGAAGCGCCCCTGTCTTTAATCATTAATGATAACACCTTTTTGTTCAAGTATGAATGTTTTGTCGCTTCGTCTCTGTTGCTTTAAATTCATATGCATCTTTTGATTTTCACAATTTTTGCCAAGTACTAGGGGTAAGCATACCCCAGCTGGATTGAGACTAAGCGTTGCTTCGTCTACGTACCCACGAGGCTCCTTTCCCTTAGAATTTCTGAGCATCATCATCGAGACATGGCTCGCTTGTTTAAGACGCCGCGATCCCTTATGAGTACGGGAACACAACGGCTCAGGTGAGTGTACGCTTTTGTAGGGATGACGTGTTCCATCGTCTGGGTGAGATATAGCCCCAATGTTTCAGTATCATAATTCTGTTTTGGCGTCTTTTTATTGAGACGTAGCGGTCCCCAATCTTTGAAGACGATGCGCCTCGTCGTCCCTTAATGAATTCCATTTTTGCCTTGACAACTTTTCCGAGTCAAGTTTTTGGAACTTAATCCTGAAGCGTTGAGGACGAGGCGATGCGCAGTGGTAGCGCATCGTCTTTGCGGTGATGTGACTTAGGAAATTCTCTAAGTGTTAAGCTTCCTTGATGTAGGTGTTTCGCTACTTTATCACTTGGGCTTTGCCACTTGTAAACGATGCGACTCATTGTCCGAGTGCTAGAATGTGGTCTCGGGTGACTGAGGCCGAAGCGATTTACTCTTGTGATGTCGTGGTCGAGGCCGACGCGTGCACTTCGTATTCCTGCATGGTGATCCTGATATGTACTTAGCCAATTTTGAGGCTTGGTTTTTGTGGGGATTTTATTTTATGCTCGAGGCCGGCGAGTGCGCGGTCCGTCGGCTTCCCTCTTTTTTTTTTTTTAGGTGGTCGAAGGGTTACTGTCCCCTCGTCCATGTGCGGTAGTTTGTCCGCTACGCTTTTCGCGTGGATTAGTGCGAGGGAGTAAATACGCCCTCGGCTTGGTGTCAGTGGCATCTTTTTTGGCCTTTCCACGTCTATCGTCGACAAAGGACCGGACTAGGCATCGTCTCTTGACGGCCGCCCTTTGTGGTCCTGAGCGAAATTTTACTGACGGGTGGAGTTTTTGTAACCTCAGCCTTAATTCAGACCTGTCGTCCTGCGGTTTCCGCGCGGACGACGCGGTATGCTTCTCCGTTTGAAGACGTTGGACCATGCACACAGGTCCTTCGTCCTGCATATCGCCGGCCGATTTGGGTGTTTCACCGCTTGTGCCGATACGATATTTAGGTGTGTTGTCTATGCAACGGCTTTGTAGGCGCGTTGTGGATCGCAACGGCCTTAGGTGCGTCGTTTATTGCGACGACTTTAGGTGCGTTGTTTATTGCAATGGCTTTGGGTGCGTCGTTTATTGCGACGGCTTTAGGTGCGTTGTTTATTGCAACGGCTTTGGGGTGCGTCGTTTATTGCGACGGCTTTGAGTGCGTCGTTTATTGCGACGGCTTTGAGTCGCATCGGTCCCGGGTGTTTGCACCACTTAGGCCGATGCGGTCCTTGGGTTTCCCTTTGCTCAAATCTTAAAAGATTGGATGAAACATCATTTTATTCAACAAGTGGCGCTAGGCCGAGGGTGTTCTATTCAACCAATAAGCCGAGGGGTGGGGGACGTTGCCCACTTCACCACTTCTCGGGTCATTGGTAAAATTTCACCAGATGGTGTACATTCCACAATCGTGGTACATCTGACCCATTAGGGTTCTTTAGTCTATAGGTGCCGGCTTTGATGACGGCGCTGATGATGTAGGGCCCTTCAAATTTGACGGCGAGCTTTCCTCCTTCCGTCAGTTTGCTTGCTTCCCTTCGGCGGAGGACGTAGTCCCCCACTTGGAATTCGCGGGAGCGGACCTTGGCGTCGTAGTAGGATTTGACTTGTCGTCTGTAGTTCTCCGCTCTGAGGTAGGCCATCTCCCGCCTTTCGTCAATGAGGTGCAAGTCAATCTTCATTGCTTCTTCATTGGCTTCGGGGTCGTATTGTGTGACCCGTCGGCTGGGGAGGGTGACTTCAGTGGGAGGGTCCATCCGTGAAGAGGGTCCAGGCTTCATCTGGTTCATGGCTGGTGGTGGTGATGGCCGTCTCCCTCGCTGTGCATTCCGTGACAAAGTCAGCCAAGGCTTGCCCCTTGATGGATGGCCTCGGCTTGATCTCAATCTGGTACTGGCTTAAGAATATTGCCCACTTGATCATCCTTGGAGAGCTGGTTGGGCTCCTCATGAGGGTGCCCAACGGCTGATGCGTGAGGACGTGGACGGGGTGAGCCTGGAAATAGTGCCCCAGCTTTTTCACCGTATGGACGATGGCCAGCACCGTCTTCTCAATGGGAGAGTACCTGAGTTCGGCCTCCCGCAGCGTCTTGCTGACGTAGAATATTGCCTTTTGTACCCCGTCATCCTCCCTGATGAGTACGGAGCTGATGGCCGACGTGCTCACTCCTAGGTAGAGGAATAGAGTCTCGCCGGGTTGGGGCTTGGATAGGACGGGTGGGGAGGCGAGATATTGCTTCAGTTCGTCAAAGGCTTGTTGACACTCCGTTGTCCATTTGAAGCTGGCGGCCTTCCTCATTATCTGGAAGAAGGGGAGCGACTTTTCCGCGGATTTTGAGAGAAAACGGTTCAGGGCCGCGAGGCGTCCCGTCAGCCGTTGCACCTCCTTTATGTTGCGGGGTGGCTCCATATTGATAATGGCTTGTATCTTTTCTGGGTTCACCTCAATACCCCTTCGGCTGACCAGGTACCCCAAGAATTTACCTCCCTGGACGCCGAAGGTGCACTTCTTCGGGTTGAGCCGGAGGTTGTACTTCTTCATGATCTCGAAGATGCCTCGGAGGTCGTCGGCATGAGTTGTGGATTGTTTGCTTTTAACGATCATGTCATCGACGTATGCTTCCATCGTCCGGCCCAAGATTGCTCTAAAAACCCGGGCTACCATTCTTGTATAAGTGGCGCCGGAATTTTTGAGCCCAAAGGCCATGACAAGGTAGCAAAAGATTTCCTCCGGGGTCATGAATGTAGTCTTCTCCGCGTCATCTTCATGCATGGATATCTGATGGTACCCTCTGAACGCGTCGAGGAACGACATCAACTCGCACCCCGCCGTCTCGTCCACCAACTGATCAATGTTGGGGAGAGGGAATGGGTCCATTGGATACGCCTTGTTCAGGTCAGTGTAATCAACACACATTCTGAATGTGGGCGGCTTTGGTGCGAGGACTACGTTCGCCAACCACGTGGGGTACTTCACCTCTTTTATGTGCTTGATGGAGAGCAGCATGGCCACCTCGTCTTTGACGAACTCCCTCCTGTCGGCCGAGAGGTATCGCTTCTTCTGCTTGATGGGGGAGGATGCCGGATCGACTGAGAGCCGATGTGTGATTACCTTTGGGCTGATGCCCGGCATGTCCTCTGGTCCCCATGCGAAGATGATGGCGTACGCTCTTAGGACAGAGAGGATGTCCCTTCGGATTTGTTGGGGGAGCTGTGTCCCAATCTTCAGCATGCGTTCCGGCCGGGAGACGTCCAACGGAACATCTTCCACGTCTCCGACCGGCTCGGCCTTTGGTGTGTCTTCTTCGGCCGAGGCGGTGGTGATAGTGTCTATCCGCTCCTCGGCCTCATTGATCTTCCTTGTGAGTTTCAGGTAACAAGCCCTGGCTATCTTCTGGTTCCCTCTGGCGTAGCCGACGCCGTCCTTGGTGGGGAACTTGAGGCATAGATGTCTCATGGAGATGATGGCCTCCAGGTCCTCCAAGGCCGGTCGCCCCCAGATCATGTTGTGGGCGCTGTCCAGGTTGACAACCACGAACTCCATGTCAATCTTCGCCTGACAGGTACCGTCACCGACCACAACGGGAAGCACTATCGTGCCCTCGGCGTCGATAGAGTCCCCGGTGAAGCCGGATAGCGGAGTCCGTATCGGCCGGAGCTCGGACTTCTTCAGTTTCAGTTGTCTGAAGGTGTCAACGTACATCACATTGACAGAGCTGCCAGTGTCGATGTAGTTGCGGTGGATGATGTTGTTGCCAATCTCGCATTTGACGACGAGGGCGTCCCTGTGGGGCAAGGGGCCGAAGGGGAGGTCCTTGTCGGTGAAGGTGATGGCCTCCACGTTCCGTCGCTTCGGCTGAGGGGGGGCGTGGGACACCTCACCAACGTATAGGGACTGAGCCCATTTTTTCCGTTGGGTAGCCGAGTCCCCCCCTGTGTTTCCGCCGACGATGATGTGAATGTGATGTTTCTTCTGGCGGGGCTCTTCTTCGTCCTCATCTTCACTGAGGGCGCCAATCTCCCTCCTTTTCCCGGAGGATCCTTCCCCCCTTTTGCCAGGGTTAACCCAAGTGTTACTCTTGGGGGCACCCTTGACAAATTGGGAAAGTTCCCCCTGTCGGATGAGGCCGTCGATGTGCCTCTTCAAGGTGGTGCAATCCTCGGTCTTGTGGGATGTCTGGCGGTGGTATTTGCAGTATGTCCCTCCCTTGTGGACTGCAAATATCTCCTCCTCTGACCTGGGGTCCTTCACAATGAGGCCCTGCGCCTCAGCGTGGTCAAGGACGACGCTCACCGGGTGGGTGAGGGGGATGCGTTGTGCCTCCAACTTTGGACGCCATGAACGATCCTCTCTTCAATTCGCTGTCCGCCTTGCTCCTGGTGTGCCTTCTTTGGCTGGTTCTGTCCTTTGTTGACCGGCGCGTGGTGGGGGTTGGACGAGGAGTCCTTCTTCTGTTGCTTCTCCCAACCCTTCTTCTGGTTCAGGAGCTCGTCGGCATCAGCGTGCCGCGTGCCTATCTCCGCGTCGGAGCGCCGCGAGATATGACCGCGGGGGCTCCGTGAACAGGCTCCGGGCGAAGTGGCTCGGCCGGAGTGCTCCGCGGAGGAAGGCCAGGAGGGTGCGTTCATCGGCTCCTTCGCACTCGTCCGCCTCCCTCGTCCAGCGATCGAGGAAGGCTCGGAGCGTCTCCTCCGGTTGTTGTTTGATGGTCAGGAGATGAGCGAAATGCTTCTTCGCGCGCTTCCTCCCGGCAAAGTGGGTGAGGAAGCGTTGAGCAAGGTCCTGCCATGAGTCAATGCTCCCCTCCGGAAGGTTGTTGAACCAATCGTACGCTGGTCCCTCCAAGGTGGAGAGGAACCAGCGACACATGTACTCCTTTGAAGCGTTGGTCATCATCATATTGTTCTGATAACGGGTGAAGTGCTCCTGGGGATCAGTGCGGCCGTCATATGGCTTGATCGGGTTCCCCTTATACTTCTCCGGGATGGGAGCGGAGAGTACCCTCGCAGAGAAGGGGGTTCTGGTCCGTATCTGGATGACGGGCTCATCGCGCCGGTCAGCCAACTCCCTTTCCAGAGCACTGACCTTGCTCAGGAGCACGTCGTAGTTGGGATGCTGGGATGTGTGGGCCGATGCGCGCCCTGCGGCCTCCCGGGCCTCCATGTCAGCGAGGCGCTTCTCCAAGCGGGCGATGATCTCATCCCTTGGGTCCGTGTTGGCCGCGGCACCGCCCAGAGGGGTCTGGATCCGGGCCGTGTGGGCCAGGTTGATTTGGTGGCGCGCATCGTCATCAACCAGCTTTCCTTTTCCTTTATCTGGTCGGGGCCGGTCCGTTGTCCGGGACACGGACCCGAAGCTTTCCTTCGGTGATCCCGGCTCGCGGGCACCCAACCGATCTGCCACCCTTCCCGTAGGTACCCGGCGACTCGCGATGTCACCCAGCCTGTTGAATGCTGAGATTTTACCGCGAGGTTGGGCCGGTGTATCCCGGGTAGGCGAGGCGGTATGGGAGTGGGTGTCCACGGCGAGGACGTCTTCGTTGTTGCCGAAGAAGGTGACGCCCTGTGGACGAGGTGGCGGCGGTGGCACCGTTGCGACCTCCCCAGTCACAGGGGTGTTGTTTTCCCCGGTCTTTGCGACAAGGGCGCTGACCACGTTGGGGTCCTGGAGGATGCTTGCAACAATGGCCGATAATGCGGCCGGGTTGATCTGGGGAGCAGCAGGATTAGAGGCCTGCTGGCCCGAAGCGCGATCAGCATTGCGCCTGTCCTCGAGCCCGATGCGGGCGTCTGGGGCAGTCTTGTTGAGCTGGGTGCGAAGGTCAGCCGTCGCGTGCTCGACCTCCTGAGCATCCTCATTCTGGATGATGAGATCATTGGGGACGTTGTCAGCAACGTTTCCCTGCCCTTCCTGGTTCAGGGGGGCGTTCCTACCGGTGTTCTTTGACCTGGTTCTTGTCATTCTGTTGCGTCTAGTAGCGACGAGGGGTACTCACTTGATCTGTTCTAAGCTCTCAATGAAAGCACCAAATGATAGAGTATTAATTCTAGAGAGAAGTGAGAGCTAGAGAGAGAAAGTGAGTAATTATATTTCTCAACTTGGAACCCCCTATAATTAGCCCCTTGGGGTCTATTTATAGGTAAAAATGTGGATTTGGGCCTCTAGCCTTGGGCTTAGGAGGCCCATTACAATAATCATGCCTTCTTTGGGCGAAATAAGGCCACTAATGGGCTGTGTACAATACTTAGACAATACAGTAAAAAATACATTCTGCCTGGTCGAAGTCCGGACGATGCGGTCCATGGACGATGCGGTCCATGGACGACGCGGTCCATGGATGACGCGGTCCATGGACGACGCGGATCCCGGGTCTTGCCCAAGGATCTAGGCGACATCTTCTTTCTTGGACGTCACATGCCCTTGGCCGATGCGGGTGTCCCGATGGTGTCTTTTGGGCCGTTGAGTATGTGGGCCATGGGGTCCAGGCCCATATACTCTATCAATATTCCAGACTCATTAATGGGCCTTAAAATCTATAACCCGGCCCGGACCAATAAAAACCCGAAACAATAAGCTTTTATATAAAATTAATATAATATTTGAATATAAATTTATAAATATTTCCTAATACGTAGTATATGATTATAATCACGGTGGATAAAAAATGATTTAGTAACTTTTAGTGACTACAAATCTGTTCAATTTGTTTAGCGTAATGACCATGAAAATATATATTTATAGCAACTCTAGTCACATTTTTATCTATAAATTTTATTTCGTAATATTTTTAAGAAACATATATTATTTATTTATATGCATCTTAAATAAAATATTAAGATAATTATCTTCTTTGGATTTGAATTGTTGGCGGTTTTGGAGACTAATATTTGTTTTATTTGTAACACTGTCCCCAAATATATTTACCTTATGTAAATTATGTATTGAACATGGCGTATCTAGTAATGAATTTACGAGGTTGTAAATTTTTGTTATTTCTTTTGCGTGAAGAGTATATTCCACGCGGGGCCCGCACTCGGAGCAGGGATAACCTGATAATCCGGGACCACATATTATATTCATTTTGGCCTAGATAATAGTTATATGGTGGTGGAAATTCATGTTGGGCCATAAGAAAGGTATTGGGTTGACTGGTTGGTCAAACTAGGCCCACTTGCCAGTATTGGCAATTTAACAGATAACAGCCCGAAAATGAATTCCGGAGACTTCTAAATTAAAGTTTCGGAATATGTATTATTTCAAAGGGCCATTATGATGGAGAGTAAGTAATATATTTTATCTGACCCGATAAAATAAAATATAACTAAAGCAGTCCGAAAAATAACTTTCAGGGCCGAATGTACAAATCGGGACAAGTTGGGATGACCTCCCACATGAGTGGGGGCCACCCCACGTTTTTGTGTGCTAGATGCCTAGATGGTTGACTTGGGGAGCTGCATAGCATGGGAGAGTGGTGTAAATTGAGTGAGAGTGATTGGTTGGTATAGGAATGACCCTAGGTACGTAGACCTCCCCTCCCAGTTATCTCACAATTGAGACAAAAGAAACACATCACCTCCCACCCCAATCACTTAGCTCGACCCATCCCCCAAAGAGAGAGAGAAATAGCTCTGAAAAACCTCCATCTCCATAGCCAAGAAAGCTCAAACAAGGAAGGAGCTCAAGGAAGAAGATTATACAAGGAGGAAGCTAGGAAAAAGTGTGAAAATTAAGGTAATAACCTTATCATAACTTCTCCTTTATTTTTCTTCTACCATATGAGATATATACCATATGAAGAACCCTTAGGATTGTTCTTCATGTTATAAGTATGGATTTATGGGTTGGAAGGTGGTTCTATGTCCAAGAACGGACTTAGGAGCCAAAACGACCGGTTCGCCGGAAATAACCTTTTAGAGGTTATTTGTATTGATATGGGTTTTGTGATGATAAACCTTGTTAGGCACTTGTCAAAGGTGATTTAAGAACTTTCACGAAGTTGAAAGAGTCGCCGGAGTTATCGCCGGAGTTCATCAAAGTTCGCCGGAGTTTCATCGGAGGTCAACCGAGAAGGGTAGAACTTCATAATGCTCATTCGATGTGAGTGGACGGCTTAATGTCTTATAACTCTTGGGTCAAGTATGAGATTACCTAAATAAATGTTATAAGTATTCATAATGATGTTAAGAGAGTTTAAACATGTAATTAGCCAAGGTAATTAGGCTTATGTGAATGAAACTACATGGTTATGCATGTGAGAAGTATGAAAAATGTATAAAAACATTTGTGATGTTTTGGATGATCAAAATGACATTTAATTGTTGTTTTAGACATGATATATGTTGTATAAAAATTTCGGGCCAAACGGAGCACGTTTCGGGGGTCAACTCGGGGGGTCAACGGGCCGTTGACCCAAAGTCCCGGACATAACCGGCGCCGGTTATAGGGAATAACCGGTGCCGGTTAAGCTGCTGCCACCGAATTCCGTTTTCACCGAAAATGCGGTTCGGGGTCCGGTTTGAAGGGGGGATTAACCCCGGCCATCCTATATAAGTATATTATGCATGGAATTGCATGGAATATGATATTTAAATGTCGAGGTTGATATCTATTGATTGAATTCTAAGGTTTGGTTTAGTCTTTAGTAATAATATAATAATATGATATAGACCCTATCTAGTGTGATATGTGGTAAGTCATAGGTCGGGTGGAGTACCCAGGGATCAGGTGGTTATCCTCAAAACTCGGTTATAGGGTGGAGTACCCAAGAATCGGGCGGTTATCCTCAAAACTCGGTTATATAGGGTGGAGTACCCAAGGATCGGGCGGTTATCCTCAAAACTCGGTTATATAGGGTGGAGTACCCAAGGATCGGGCGGTTATCCTCAAAACTCGATTATAGGGTGGAGTACCCAAGGATCGGGCGTGTATCCTCAAAACTCATAGGTATATGGGTGGGTTGGGATTTAAGTCAAGGACATTGGCTACTATTATTTTCCCAAATAAACAATGACCTACGGGTCGGGTATTTCCAAGTGTATATATGCTAATATGTATTTCAAAACTTGGGGGAAAGCCTAATACGTATATGCTATGTTTGGGTCTTATACTTGAAACGTTAGTTATTCTATATTTAGCTTGCTACTCGCTCGATACTTGTACTGACCCCTTTGGGGGGGGGGGGGGGGCACCATTTCAAGTTGAAGCTAAGGCTAGCTATTCACACCTTGCTCGGTGAAGTGTTCCAAAGGAAAACGTGGTTCGTGCTTCCTTTACTGTTTTAAACTACAAACTATGCTCATGGATACTTTGTAATAAATACTATTGTTTTGGGCCTGCGTGCCTACGTTTTGGCCATGTGTAGCCCATGATTGAATATTGAATATTTCCGCTATTTGTTCAATCCAAATATGTGATGTTGTTATGTATGTTTACTTACTGAGTATGGTATGAACTATGTTCATAGACGCCTTGTGTGACTAAGTCACGTTGACTCGCGGGTGACGTCATTTAGTCATACAGCGGTTGTACACGCGCTCAGATGCGGTCCGGGGCGTGACAATTAAGTGGTATCAGAGCCATCTCAGTTTCTAAACTATATAGTTAACCCCTCACAAGAGATTTACAAAAGAGTTTTATCAAAAAAACATGAGCATTGTATTTTGACGCTTATAGAACTATTGTTACCTAAGTTGCAAGGTCTCTAGTTATAATACCATTACCATTATTAAATACATTATCACATAGAGTTTATTGTTATATCTTATCGTTTATTTAAATTTTTATTTGCAATTTTTCATATGAACCAAATTTTTAGTTTCCTATAGCTACTATTATATACGGAGTAAAACTCAAAGCTATGACATACAAACTAGCTTTAAAATATATTCTTTTATTTGATAAAAATACACATTACCTCATCATACTAAAATATACTTCATATTTCAAATAAATTATTATTTTATTCTAGATACATCCCGTGCATCGCAGAGGTATTTTGTCTAGTGTTATATAAAAGTCTTGATGTATCATTTTGAATTCCAATTATTTCTTTTTAATTAATATAAAGTTCTCTATTTCGGCCGTCCATCGCACAGGTGATTATACTAGTTTTAAATATTTTAAAGCTCCTAAAGTGCATGCAGTTAATTTGTAATTCGATTACTAAATCAATGTAACTTTCTTTTGTGTGTGGCTGCTTTGTATTAATTTTAAAGGACACAACTTTTCTAAAAGGACATACTCATACGATACATCTAGTGTTTCAAATTACGTACTTATAGCCATGCGATGTATAAATGTATTGTTTGGAGTAAGATGCATAACCATTTGGAAATGTTTCCTTCTACTTATACTCTATAAAAGAGGAAGGGTGTTGACTGTTGAGCAAAGGGACATATGGAATTTGGCTTTGCCTTATCCGTTATTATTTTCCCTTATTTTATTATTACTATATTATCTTAGTGATAGTGATCGTATGGAATTTGGCTTTGCCTTATCCGTTATTATCTTATTTTCCACTTTATATACAAACTAGTTATTTACTCACGCGTTGCGCGATTACCCTTATGCCCAATGTATTTATTGTCAAATACATTTCATAATATATTTCATAATATATATTGAATTCAAGCTAAGTACTTTATGTACTCTCCATAAAATATATTGAATTCCAAGGTAACATGTTTTGATGTTCTTTTTTTTCTTTCCCAATGCACCTTTTATCTTCCCGCATCTCATCCTAACCCAGTTTGCTTAACGCTTTATTTCCCACTTGGAATTATTTTATTTTCATGTATATGAAATTGACCCAAATCGAAAGGAATACAAACATTAACAACATAAGTTGATGAATCCATTCTGTAATTGCATTTTAACAGGAGCGTAGATAGAGCCCAAATAAAATTTAAATGCTTCGAAATTCAAAGAATGACATTTTTGTGCTTATAAGGAAAACAATAAAAAAATACAATAAGTGAATTGTGCAATTTTTCAGTCATGATAGAGGAAATGGACGCTTGTTAACTTCTTGTATAATAAGTTCAAAACCTAAAACCTAAACATTAAATATTCAAAGGAAATTAAAAATAAAACAAAAGTGTATACTCTTAAAGAAATTTTTAAAAAAGGTGGCAATGGGTTTTCTTCTTGTCAACACAGAAATATAGCGTACATAGAAAGTTCATTTACCCACTACTCATTACACCTTTTTACACTACCCTTACTACTTTACTCTTAAAACCCGTGCCAAAGCGTAAGGAGACTAATAAAAAAGAACGGAAGGAGTACTAATTTTCATCCCACATTCGGTATACGACCTATTGTTTTTAATGCACTACTTTATTGAGGAACTTAATTCCTATATCCATTGACCTATAAAAAATACTTTTGTCGGAAGAATTGAGAATTGTAGTGTATTAACTATTAAGCATTTAAAAATTTCTATGATTATGTGTTCTAATCAAACTTTGAAGGCTTGCTTGGGATCGTCTATGTTTTCTGTAAATAAAACTGAACATAAGAAAAAACTTTTCCTAGCAGTTTTTCTGTTGACCTTCCCCAATCAGTTTTAGGGACTGCAGTTATATCTCTAAGGTTTTAGCAGCAAATCTAAGAAATTCATCCCATTAAGAAAACACTAACTCCTTTTCCAAATATTTTGCAGATAAACAAGTGACTGATTGGGTATCTAAGTTTTGAACGGGGCTTCGTTTTGTTAGATATTTAAAATTGGAAGAAGATATAGCTGCTATCTAAAGCATGGATGGTTAGAGATTAAAAAAGAAAAAGACATTCAAGGGTCAGGTGAAATAATATATTATACCTGGAGTAGTTCACTATTATTCTGTCACACCTATAACAAATATACACTGAATATGAGGATATGCTTATTTGTATATACAAGCGCATATTATAATATGGTAGATTCTATGGTACCCATAAGGTACCATACCTTTGTCTACATGGACCAATGAGAATGTAGCAGTTGGATTATTTAAATCTAAATTAAAAATGATAAAGTGATGTGGTCCAATCAAATGAATGGTAGGTATGGTACCCCATTAATATGGTTTTGAATTATTATTATTAGAATCATTAAACGTACCAAATGTATTTTGAACTGATGAAGCATAATTGAATCCTTATGACTTCTACTGCATCCAGTAGCATAATTGTGGAGAAGCGTGGAGAATAATCCGCAATTTGGAAGTCTTTGAGGATTATATTGTCCTAAAGTTATATTATCGATCTACTCTATTTATAATGGAAGCATACAAGGTTTCCTACTCTGGCTGAAAAGACTAATAAAGCTTAAGTAAATATTTTTTTTGGACAATGGGGCCACACATAGAATAGAGTTGGGGTAAGCCAAACTAAAGGCGTCAAGTCGTTAACAATATCACAGCTGATATATTTAAATATGTGGAAATGCAGATATGCCAGTTTGCAAAGATGAACCCAGACATACAGTTTCTGCAAGTGAATTATGAGGAGCACAACTCAAAGATGCACACATTATTCCCTTCTTTTGCTTCTATAAAGGATGTGAAGGCTGTGTTTGTAGCTTCAGCTGCACTAATGCCACAGTGAGTTCTCATGTGCTCTGCTCGCCCTCAGATCTTTTATCTTGATGCCTGTGAAGTAATATACCATCTTTGCTATCGTGTATCATTTGAGTTTAGCATACCTTCTCCATGCCTATTCATCTGCCCACCAAAGTGCATAATATAAGAAAATGCAAATGCTAGAGTAATTCCGTTTTACTCCGTAATTATTTTCAATTTATCTTTCACAAAAGGAAAAGAAGGGTCAAATTTTGTGAACTACTTCGTATTTCCGTAATACTTTGTGCTTGATAATATTAAAAGACAGGTGATGTGGAAAACAATTTTAGTCAATAAAGATTAAAAAGGCATGGAGAGAGTAAGTTGCAAACATAACATGCAAAATAGAAAAGATCATATGTACCACCATATATGTACTCTTTATGTATCGGTTTATATTAATGCAAACAACATGTTTTCTGTATGTTTATGTAACAGATAAAGAAATTCAAAGATGCAATTGCCAAATATGGGACATATAGTGGATCTGGCAATGTAGGACCTGCAAAGGTTCTGGAGGAGAAAGAAATTTTAGCACTAGCAGCCAACCGTGATCTCTCCTTCAATTACACTCAGAAACCGGAAGAACAAGCTCAGGGAGTGTTTGCAACAGCTTCTGCTTAAAAAAAGCACTTTTGGGGTGATTTGGAAAAAGTGATTAGTTGTAAAAGTTGAGTGTTTGAGAAAAAAGTGATTTTGAAAAGTAAAAATTGGTAGCGTTTGGTAAATTAAGAGCTTTTGATGTATAAAAGGGGAAAAACACTGATAAGTCCGTATTTAGACACGCATTTTATGCGTGTTCGGGTCGGATTTTGATGATTTTCCTGGCTTTAAGGCGTTGCAAGTCTCAATTTTGGCTCAAGTTGTGTTTAACAGGCGTTGGATCGAGTTTCATAGCATTTGGAGTTGATTTGAAGAAGTTAGAGTCCGGCAATCGGCGCTTGAGAGGCATTCGGGAAGGATTTGAAGGCATTCGAGAGAGATTTGGAGGCCACCGGGAGATTCACGACGAAATTCTGGTGAAGAAAGAGCATTTGGATCGACGTTGTAGGCATTCGGGAGCATTCGGAACGAGAAACGAAGAAAAACGGTGAAGAAAAGGGCATGCACGACCGTGCCTAGGCCAGGCACGATCGTGCCTGCCATCTGAATCAACGTGAAGCTTCTGGCAGCCAGACACGATCGTGTCCGGTGCAGGCACGATCGTGTCTGCATTTTTTTTACGCGTCCCTTCCGCAGGCACGATCCCAGGCACGATCGTGCCTGGCACCGTGTCTGGCCCCGTTTTGTCCTAATTCAGCTCAAATTCTCCTGTTTTCTATAAATAAGGCCATCATACCCACTTTTGGGGTTACGAACTTTGGAGAGAGGCCTAGGGACGAGTTTATCTGCGTTTTTTACGTTGTTTAATCCAAGAACCTGGGATTCTTTGTAAGTTGAATTCTTTAATTAATGACAATTATTTCTATTCATCCCAATTCTGTTGATTCTTCAATTATGAATTGTGAGTAGTTTTAATTAGGGATTTGGGATTGATGAAGGGGTTAATCATGATGTATGGCTAGATTCTTTTCGGTTTAATTGCATGAATGCCGTTTAATTTGTGTTTGAATAATTTAATTGATATCTTTTGTAACCTAGAATCGCGACTAAAATTACAATTGCAAACACTTTTGACACGAAAGCCGATAAAAGTAAAAAATTGGTAGTGTTTGGTAAATAAGTGCTTTTTAAAGCCAAAAGCTGAGAAGTGCTTTTTTTAAAGTTGTTGCAAACCAGCCCTCAGTCACTTTCTGCCCATCACTAGCTGTGGTCTCCCAATTCCAATTTCCTTCTACTCCATTGATCAATTAACTCTTCAAAGGCACCAAGGATAGATATTTTGTTTCCTCCTCCACTAGGTGATGATCAGAAGATTTTATGGGCACTTGTGTAAATATACATATATATCTAACAACTATTCTTCTATAGAAGGATTAATTAATACTCCGTATGTAGCTTGGGGCATTGGATTTTTTTGTAACCAGTGGCTCCTCCCCTCCATTTACGATAGAGGTTAGGGGGATTTTGGCTGCTTTGAACCCCCACCCCTGCCCCCATCAGGAGGGTATATATTAATGCATTTATGTGTTGTTTCTATTCCCCCAAGTTTTTCTACCATTTTGCTTGTGGTCTTGTGGATATTAGCCAGCTGTGTATCAGATAAATTTACCTATGTATCTGCAGCATATGCCCTTATGAGACTATAATTAATGTTGCACTGTTTGGTCTACAAAGAGATGATATAATAATGCAGTATTTTGAAGTGTATTACTAAATTTTCTAAATCTTCTTCAGTGAGTCAATACATTAAGACTTTTCTGATTTAGTCTAATCTACACATTTTTATTCAAATGAGAATTCTTAAAAGTCCAGAATATGAAAACAGTTACTCATTTCCAATACACAAATTTATTCATGACAAATGAGAATTCTTAAAGAAAATTGTGAATTTTACATTTGTATGTGGTACTTATTTTTATTAGAACAATTTTGAAGTGCATTGTTAATATTGTTATCCTATTATAAGGAAAATTTTGGTATTAATAAATGATATACTATGCATTTTCGGAAGTATACGTGAATGAACTATTTATTTGACAATAGAACAATGAATTCTCCATTTCTCCTTAAGAAGTTCTAATATGAGTACCTATAGTTGGTTCAATTTCAAAAAGTTCATAGAGTGTCGGTTCAAGTGTTGTAGGTCTTAATAGACCTTAAAGTTCATGATGATTAGTTTATTTTTAGGACACAAAGATATGTATGATAATACATTAATACAAAGAATAATATTTTACACAGGAAAATGAACTTATTCTTTTTCTTAATCATGTTATGTTATATTACGGGTTAAAACTTAAAAGGAAAGTAATACATGCAAATACACGAGAAGCTTCTAAAGCATGAGATGAACACACTTTTGCTCATTCAATTTCATAGATGTACAATGTTTTATTAGGAAATATAAATAATGAGTAATCAAAATATGATACACCGCTAAACTTTTATGCAAAGTAGAGAAAAAGGATGTAATAAATTTTAATTTTAAAATTCATTATCTCAAATAGTGGAGAATATTGATGAATAGAAGAAAACTTTCATATTTTTACTCCATAACTACTATTTCTCCGATTAAAATTAAAGAAAACTTTAATTTTAAAATTCATATTTTTAATCAAGCCCACCGGTTACACACATCTTAGGCTTAGTACAGAGGCAATTTTAAACTCAAATTCAACATCTTTATCTAACTCATGCAATGAGCTCCTTTAATATCTCATGGAATGAGCTCCTCTAATATATCAATTCCTTTAATAGTTTAAAATAATCTTCGAAATGAAAACTGTTTTTTCACTGTCCATTTTCACACATAGATATTTGTATTATCAAGAGTAAAAGTTTTTATATGTACTCATCAACTCTATTAATTGTGATTGATGGTCGGTCAACCACACACAGACAGAGTGAGAATGTAGTTCGAGTAGTGTCAAAGCAATATAACAACGAAAATTACATTCAGTAAGAGTACAAAAATTATGAATTCAAAATCAGGAGTATTATATTACTTTTACTTTCTAATTAAATATCATTGCCATTGTTATTATTTCAATCATACATGAAAAATTTGTAAGAAAGGGGGATATATTTTATTTATACATTGACCCTGTTTATAAAAAATAGAGGTGTCACACTAGTAAAAAAAATGGCTTATAGTGACTCTAAATTAGTGTCACTAAACGATTTAATGACACACAGAAAGTGTCACAGAAAAGCGGGGCAAGTGACACTAAATTTAGTGTCACTAATTGCTAAACAGATTAGTGTCACAAAATTATGACATTAAGATATCACACAAAATTATGACGTTATAATATCATAACTTTTTTTGACACTCTGGTATCACATACATATGTATATAAATATATATATATATATATATATATATATATATATATATATATATATATATATATATATATATATATATATATACACACACACACATACATACACACTCTACATATATATATGATACATTAGTATCATAAGTATATATAAATATAAATATATATATATATACACACACATACATACACACTCTACATATACATCATACTAAATTTTTATTAGCAATAATTCAATAAATAATCTAAACATCCATTACAACCAATAAATAATCAAAAGATCAAACAAATAATTTCATTAAATTTAAATCACCATTCCTTACAGATGTAAATGTACATAATTCACAATGGTATACCCTAAAACTAAATAAGTAAAAAGGAGAAGTGAAATGACGGTCAGAATAATCAAAAGAGAGTGCTAATATACAAATACTACAAGGCGAACAAAAAGCAAAAAGATCAAGAACATTGCATTCAACTCCTTAACTCTAATTCTTTTCCCCCCCTGACCTGCACATAAAAAACTAGAGTTCAATAGTCCACATTTTAAAGTGAACATGTACAGAAGAGAAGAAGAGAAGGTCTACCTGCATTTTCATTGGCTCTCAATTATTACCTGCAAATATTATTAAAAACACGTAATTACGAATAAATAGGAGAAAAGTGTAGTAGATACCTGCGATTTTCATTGGCTCTCAACTATTACCTGCAATACCTACAATTTTCATTGGCATACCTACAGATAACTACTTAGGTTCTTTGAAAGGTCATAGAACTATTTCTGAGATGTTGCTGAAATGGAAAAATAATAGCGATGGGCAGAAAACAAACCATGTAGAAATGGGCAGAAAAAAAACCATGTAGAAATGTTGTTGAAATGCATCAGTTACTTCACTTTAGAAAGTCATAAAAAAACAGTCTACTAGTCTCCACCGTTCTAATACAAACAATCTCATTGAAAATGTTACAAACCTTGATCGGAACAACACCAAGTATCTCAGATTGACCAACACGAGGAGCAATGTATCTATAGCGTGTATCTATGGGTCTTAACAATCTGTAAGGTAACATGTAAAGTTGTAAACTATATTTAAGATAAAAGCAGCAACATTCAAGACCAGATCATCACTTTTATCTTATCAGAACATACGTCAACGGATCAAATTAGAAGTAAAAAGGTAATAACTAATTTTTGGAATTCAATAACATACTCTCTTTCTCCCTAAATGAAACCCCATCTTGACCGGGCACGATGTTTAAAAAGATTAAACTTGTCTAGTTAGATTTATTCAGAAGAGGGACAACAATATGAACCACATTCTACCTTACCTAAAATGAAGTGAATGAAAAGTACTAGTAGTCATAGAGATTTCAATAATCCAAGTATGAAAAGCATCATCAAGCCTTGACATCCTCTACACAATACCGCTATGGCGCTCGATAGCGCGCCGCTATTAACATCACTGATAAATACACGTAATTTATCTTTTTTTCAAGTAATTTATCTCAACACTAACTTCAAGAACAACAAAATTGAAAAGCTACAACTATAGGATAGCACATAACTCGAAAAGCATAAATTGGGTAGCATATGTTATTTTACAATCTGATCATTTTTAATATGTTCATTTTTTTTACCCCAGGGGACGTCAGGGGGGGGGATTTGGGGGTCTGAGGTAAACTGGATTCAATCTCACTCCATTGAGAATTGAACGTGGGACCTCCCATAAGGCCGGGAGAGAGAGATTAAATATTTTAAGTGGTGTCATTTGACACCATAAGCTAACACTTGCCTCCATACTTGCGACCATGAGTATTGTTTTAAATTATTTTTTAATTAGAGTTTGATAACTTTTTGTGCTTTCGATATATAAACTTTTGCATCTAAACAATATGAACATAAAACCTTACAATTAGACTTATAAGTGCTTACATAATTTATTTACCCGTAACAATTATATAATACAACCCGTGCAACGCACAGGTGGAAATCTAACACACTTAACGTGTCAACGAGCGTCAGGACCGTTTTTTAGAGGGTTCAATAGGGTATCCGGAACAGAGCCCCCGAATTTATGGGGCCCCAAATTTTTAAGTTTCTTTTAGTATTATATAGTATGGAGTAGTATTATATATTCATACTAATTAGTAAAATAAATTTAGTAAGGAAGAAAAATATAGATTCATCATATTTTTCATTGGTTCTTTTACTTTTTAGTTCTTTTTTAATGAGTATTCAATTGATTTGAATATAAGTACTTTGGTCGACTTTTTTTCAATTTTTTTTATATTAATATGGGGCCTCGATTTTACATTTTGAATCGGGACCTCCAAATTCATTAGACGGCCCTGCGAGCGTGTATACCGGCCGGCCTATCCAAGCATCATTTTTATTATTAAACTATTCTTTCAAGCGCCACTAATTATGGGTTAGCAAAAACACTGAAAATACATGATACCAAGTTGTATCTTAAATGAGATGGTACTATTATCTATTGAAGTGATCATGAACCCATCTAAAACGTGACGTGATTAGTTTACATTTTTTTTTTTGACAGAAGTTTACATTTTTTTATAAACTAATATTTTGAACCACACCGTTGAGTTATATTTTTCTAAAAATGTTAATGTTTTTCAATTTGAATCTTTAGTACTCTCTACAAGCAGGGGCGGAGCCAGGGCACTGGGCCGGACTGAGCCGGTACAAAGAATATTTTTAGAAAAAAATTTATACGAAATTTTTTACCTTAAAAATTGAGATATTTTTAAAATTTAGGGTGGGTCATGGCCTAGGTTGGCCCACGCCTAGCTCCGCCCATGTCTACAAGTGAAAAAGATTAGTGATAATATGATCTTACATAAATAATTTTTATGCATATAAATTGTTTATTTGCATATACCCCATGTCCGTTTCTATGTTTTTATAGAGCAGTAGTGTTTTGCCGTGTTCATTTTCTAGTGTCCTCATATCCTCGTGTCTATGTATTTGCAAACTGCAATATACGAAGTAGATCATAACAAATAGAAGAACTGGAAACACATGAATAAATCATTCATAATTAATAGGAGTACAACGCAAATGAATTTCGCCATTATGTTGAAATGTTTTAAAATTAAAACATGGATATATGGGAATGTTAAGACCCGGGGTTCCATCCTAAAAGGTCAACCTGTTAGGAGGAGTAGCCCGAAGCTTAATATAGCACTCTAATGCTTCTCAATTTTCCGGTGTGGGACATTTAACACCCCTCCTCACGACCAGACACTTCGTCTGGATCGTGTCGTCATTCATTTTTTTCATCGATCGTCATTTTTTTTTATCGTGTCGTCATTTTTCATAAGGGGCCCCACACCATGGATCGATTTGGCTCTGATACCATGTTAAGACACGGGATTCCATCCTAAAAGGTCAACCTGTTAGGAGGAGTAGCCCGAAGCTTAATATAGCACTCTAGTGCTTCTCAATTTTCCGGTGTGGGACATTTAACACCCCTCCTCACGACCAGACACTTCGTCTGGATCGTGTCATCATTCATTTTTTTTTTCATCGGTCCGTTTTTTTTTCATCCGGCCGTAATTGTCATTTTTTTTTTATCGTGTCGTCATTTTTCATAAGGGGCCCCACACCATGGATCGATTTGGCTCTGATACCATGTTAAGACCCGGGGTTCCATCCTAAAAGGTCAACCTGTTAGGAGGAGTAGCCCGAAGCTTAATATAGCACTCTAATGCTTCTCAATTTTCCGGTGTGGGACATTTAACAGGGAACATATCAACATAAACCATTCATAATTAGGGAGTGTTTGCAACTGCTTCTGCTTAAAAAAAGCACTTTTGGAGAAGTAATGAAAAAGTGATTGGTAGTAAAAGTTGATAGTGTTTGAGAAAAAAGTGATTTTGAAAAGTAAAAGTTGGTAGTGTTTGGTAAAATAAGTGCTTTTTGTGTAATAGAAAAGGGAAAAGCACTTTTCACACGCAAGCCGAGAAAAAGTAAAAATTGGTAGTGTTTGGTAAATAAGTGCTTTTTAAAGCCAAAAGCTGAGAAGTGCTTTTTTTTAAGCAGTTGCAAACACTCCCTTAATACGTAGTACAACGCAAATGAATTTCTCCATCTGAAACGAAAATATATGAAGATTGTACTTTAGCATTTTAAACAACAGACTCTTTGAAATTATGTCAGCCCAAAATTAGCCGATTAGCATTTCTTTTCATGTAGATACAAATTATGTTGTCTAAAGTTCAAGTTTGCATCTTATATATGTGAAGATTTCATCTTGGTAGCTTAAAATATGCCAATTTGTGGTGATAAGGGATAACTACTACTAGTATACATTTTTGCGCACAAATAATTCATGCACAAATATAACGACGATCCGAATAAATCCTATTCCAAATAGGCAAATACGGAGTATATAGTACGTAGTAACACTGTAACACACTAATTTATTTGACAAATGAAACTTCAAGAGGTTAATTTTCTAATTAATGAGCCAGCCGGTCTTTATACTTATTTTCTTACTCTATCTATTTTTATACAAAAACAAAAAGAGATATTACCCAAAATAGGACTAAAAAGGTTTGAAAATTCCAAAATAGGACTTCCATATTTTTATTCTCAAAATAGGACTAATTACTGTCATGTTTTGGCAGTACCAGACTTCAAACATGTCAGTATTTTCCAAATTTGGCAGTAATTAGTCCTATTTTGGGAATAAAAACATGACAGTCCTATTTTGGAATTTTCAAACTTTTTTAGTCCTATTTGAGGAACTTTCCCAAACAAAAAAAAACAATTTTAAAAAATGTGTAACCAAGTTTATTGGACCACTGTAATGGTGTAGCATGGTGAACTCCGGCTCAAACAAAGCATCCTCCAAATTCCAAAACACGTGTAAAATAGTCCATGAACAAACGATTTGAGGAAAAATGACGTGTACAACTAGAGCGTACACCACTACACCAAGCATGATTGAACAAAAAAAAGGTTAAACCGTGGTTTTAAATATTTCATAATGATATTTTTACATGCATGTTGGGTTTTGAAAACTCAAACTTGTCAAATTAGTACTACGTATTATCCTCAACCAAACATGCTAATTGATTGGGAAATGATTAAGAAAGGGAGATTATTACATTGGATAAGATTTAAATGGACTAAGAGTATGGTCTTGAATCGTGAGTTTAAACAAATTTGTTAGGATTTGATCAAATTAATTCTCTGGGTTTATTCCATTTACAAGTTAATTTAACTACCAAAATAAACACAAACCTTCCCATCCTCTCAAAGGAAAGAGAGAATTAAAAAAGAGGGAACAAATTAACTAGCTAGTAACAAAACAGAGTAGAAGGATATAAAATTGAAATGAAAAGAAACTACTAAAAGAAGAAAGAAAATAAAACACATACTCCCTCCATCCCATTTTAGTTAACCGAAATTGACTTTTCAAGTCAATGTCGTCTAACTTTGATCATATGAAAATGATATATACGTAATTGTTCTTTGTTAAAAATATTATCATAAAAGTAAAAAATTATTAAATGTTGCATAAATATATCATTTTTATCATCTTTGACTGAAAAAGTCAAAGATGACTAAGTAAATTGGGACAGAGGTAGTACCACATAATATGCATAAGAGAGAATAAGGTGCAAACAAGTAGGAAAAAGCCACAAAAAATGGAGATGCAATGAAATTAGTGTTAGTATGTACTCCATATATGAAGTTGATTTGCTTTTACATGAACAAACTTGTTGGGATTGGATCAAACTATTCCTCCATGCAATATGTTCCCTTTTAAAGTTAATCGCCAAAATAAACACAAATTTTCCCAAACCAATTCAATGCAAAAAGAGAATAAAAACCACAAAGAAATTAACTAGCTAAGCTAGTGATAAAGGAGAGCCATCACAGCACACCATGACACCAGGCCACCAAACGCAGTTGCAAACGTACAATAGCCAAAAAAGGAATTGCAGACAAAAGGAGAGTTCCAAAATAAAGAGCAGTTTATACGAAGTATATATTTATCACACTAGTGACACTACTACCATAAAAAGGCAAAAGCAGTTAATAAACTCAAAAACAGTAAATATGGAAATCAGTCATATAAAAAACTCAAAAGCAGTTAATAACTATATGTTGATGATCTGAGTTTCAGTTTGCAATCTCATCAAAACTACTAGGATAGCAGCCGAGGTTTTACAAAGGAGAGGATTCACAAAATCCAGGAATAAAATTCCTTTAACTAATACGTAGTATATATTTTTTTTTCAAGTAAATGAGACTGCTGTTCTACACATAGGGCATGTCTTCTTTTGCCGCAGCCATTTGGCTATGCAGTCACCGTGGAACTTGTGGGAGCACGGCGACAACGACGTCATCATCGCCCCCGAGGTAAACTCGTCCAAGCAGATGCAACAAGCCTCGCCTTCTTCGCCGGAAAACCGCTCTTTCGTAAGACTTGATATTTCGCTCTCCGACATCCCTTCAAATGGAGCAGGGGTGTCGTCCAAATCGAGATCATCATCAAAAACCAATGCCGTCCTAACCGGGGGCAGCACTCGTCCCCTCCTAAGCCGAGGCGGCGGTGATCCCCTCCTACGCCGAGGTGGCAGCGAAGGCGGTTCCCTTCTACCCGGGCCATCGGGGTAGGAGGTCAAAACCAGACTGTCGTCCACAAACGGAGCATGCTGCTGCAGACGGGGCGGCAGTTCTGACCTCCTACCCCGTGGAGCATAAGTCGTCGTCTCAACTTCAGACGACCCCCCTCCGCCCGGAAAAGACGGGACAGCGCCAGCCGGAGAGTGGGAAACATTGTTCTGGATAGAAAACACAGCCAGCGGCGGCGGCGGCAGAAGCTGCGAAAGGAATGTGCAAGTGGTCTCAATGGTGTTGGTGAGGATCAAGCCGTAAGGCCAGCTTCCGGTGGTGGATAAGGCAAAGGGAACCATAGACATGGCCAGTCTGGTGCAGAGCCCAGGAGGCAGACCCAAGTGTGCGGCCAATAGGAATCTGATGAAGCCAAACGCGTTTTCCTGGGAAGACATATCACGGCGAGGATCGAACGGGACCTGCACACGACGTTCTCCCAAATTGTTGACGGCGGCACCGAACGGCGGCGGCGAGGATGCTTTGACGATCATACGGAAACAGATTAGGTTGACGGCAGGGTTAGGGAGCGGAGAGACTCTCATGTTTAAAGTGGTAGCCATTCTTGCAGATTTTGTCAATTGTTTGAATGTATGTATTAGCCGCAGCTAATCTTATATACTATCGTACTTCGTATACTGCTCAAGTGCTTAGCTTGTAGTGCTCCTTATATTATACGGATGGTGTTTAGTTTCCTATTTTTGATGGACTATTGGTGTTTAGTTTCCTATTTTTGATGGACTATTTCCAAATTCATTTACGATATACGATATTATTAATCAAGCGTTTATTTCCAACCCACTTCCATTTTGTTTCCAAATCTAAAATCGTATCGATTGCATTTATGTCTTTTGCTTGATAGATAAGTAAGTTGTACCATTTCAGATATTTTCAGTTTCATTCAAATAAAAATATATGGGGTAATTCCTAGGTGTGGGAAAAACCGAACCGAAATCCGGAAACCGATCCTGGACCGACCCGAATTATGATCCTAGTTCGGGCTTTTTCTTTTTAACCGGCCCGAATTAAAAAAAAACGGACCGAACCCGAAATTCCAGACTCATTAATGGGCCTTAAAATCTATAACCCGGCCCGGACCAATAAAAACCCGAAACAATAAGCTTTTATATAAAATTAATATAATATATGAATATAAATTTATAAATATTTCCTAATACGTAGTATATGATTATAATCACGGTGGATAAAAAATGATTTAGTAACTTTTAGTGACTACAAATCTGTTCAATTTGTTTAGCGTAATGACCATGAAAATATATATTTATAGCAACTCTAGTCATATTTTATCTATAAATTTTATTTCGTAATATTTTTAAGAAACCTATATTATTTATTTATATGCATCTTAAATAAAATATTAAGATAATTATCTTCTTTGGATTTGAATTGTTGGCGGTTTTGGAGACTAATATTTGTTTTATTATTTGCGGTTTGTATTTTTGATTAATTTTATTTGAAAATAGGTGTTAAAATATAAAAGAACAATGATAATATTTCACGTTAGGGCTTTAACTGGCCCAACCCGAACCCAGACCGAACCCGGGCTACCAAAAACCCGACTCAGACCGAATATGATGAGCTTTGTTCCGGTCCCTAGTTTTCATAACCCGAGACCTTACAGATAATTTCTGGGTTTAGCAAAAACCCGACCCAGATCGGACTCATCCCACCCCTTGTAATTCCCCATCTAGGAGTAAGGATGTTTTCTTTTGGACTGAAATTTGCTGGTCTGGTCTGGTCTGGTCTGTTTAAGTCTGGTCTGGTCTGGTCTGGTCTGTGTAAGTCTGGTCTGGTCTGGTCTGGTCTGAACTGGTCTGGTCTGGTCTGGTAAACGTCTGGTCTCTGTGTATTTTATAACTACGGAAGTCTGGTCTGGTCTGGTCTGGTCTGTTAAAGTCTGGTCTGGTCTGGTCTGGTCTGTTTAAGTCTGGTCTGGTCTGGTCTGATCTGTTTAAGTCTGGTCTGGTCTGGTCTGGGACTGAAAACAGTCCAAAAGAAAACATCCTAAAACATAACTAAAATACAAAAATATGAGCCTAATGTTCCGTATGCTTTCATGGAGCAAAAAAACATGGGTTGACAATAATACCCTTAAGGAAATGTCTGATTGTTTTATTAATAATATACAACACAGAACAAAACATTACGAGGACAACAAGACCAAGAAGTTGCAGCGGTACAGCCTAGGGCCTAGGCTGTGACTGCCACCCTCACCAGCTCCGGCGGCACCACCAGCCGCCACCGCGTTCGATGTCGTCGTCGCTGCATCTGACGTCGCCACTGCCATCGCTGCCTCCTTCGCCTCTGCCGCCAACAGCCGCCTGTGTTGTCGTCGCCGCCTTTGCTTTGCCAGCAGCGCGCCGCCACTTTTGGAGAGACCACTACAAATCTCTGGCAAAAAGTTTATCACAACTAATGACATGTTTGTTGCTTTGCCATCTTCTTAAAGGAGTGCCATGTATTAACATATATTCAGATTTGAAAAATGGCATATTGAGAGAAAATGTTGCTTTGCCATCTTCATAAACGAGTGCCATGTAATAACATATTCAGATCTGAAATGGCATATTGAGAGAAAAAAATCATGGAATTTAAAAAAATATGGCATTTGTAGATAGAAAAACAGTACACTAAAAATAATATCACTGATGTAATTAGTGCCATAAAAGGAATGGCATGCCATTCTTTTCAAAAAAATAATATGGCATTTGTGGATATAAAAAGAGGAAAGTGGCGCATGTCATGAAAGTGGCATTACTTTGCCATGTTCGGATAAAAAACATCTCATGGAATTTCAGATTTAAAATGAATATAAATAATAATATTCATGTATTAAAATAAAATTATCAAAATTAATTGAAAAAGGGTGAAATCGGAATTAATTGAAAAAGTGTGAAATCGGACCATTTCCAAACAGTCCAACACCATTATATTTGAAGTCTTGCATTTTTTAATCTCAAATTTCTAGATCTAAAACATAAATATTCAATTTAGATTCTGAAAAAGTGAAAATAAAATCATTAGTTGAAATACAAAATCAAAATAAGATGAAAACAGAAGACAAAGGAGGAGGAGGAGAATTTATACTACGTAACATTTAATTTGTCTTTATTAAATATGTAGCACTCGATTTTTAAAATATCAAGCAATTATTAAATACCACACACTAGTTATACATTTCCATATAGTGTGAAGTGGCATGGGTCCAAATTAAAAATGTTTGACATCATAATTACACAATCCATATAATTCTGACATTTTTTAAAGAATTTAGTTTTAAAAAAAGATAAAATTTAAAATATATATTCTAGCATTAATTCAAATAATATGTACCAACTATGTAAATTGAACAAGCAACATAATATTATTATAAAAACTAATAATCTCATACATGCTTTTGTAATACTCCATCCGTCCCTTAAAATTTGGCCAAATTTAGTCAGTACGTGGATGAATAAAGTAAAAATTGTGTGGTTGAAGTTTGTGCAGATGAGGTAGAATGAACTAGCACCACCAATTATTTACTTAAAAGAGAAAGTGACAAAACTAATGCGACAACGCAAAAATGAAAGTTGGCAAATGTACAAATATAGCCATTTCAGACAAAAGTATGATTCAAAAATTGAGTCTTTATTCAGATTAATGCAGTTAAACTAGGCATAACTCATTTGAAATGTATTTGTGAATTTGTTCTTTTTAATAAAGCAATACCCAATTGTTGCAAGATCATCATCCATGAAGGTCTTCATATATAACATCCAAGTATTCAATAACATTCTTTTCATTGTTTGTAGTCATGAGAGAAGATAGAAGAGACAACATGCGCATCATGGAGGAACTAGCGAAGCTAGTTTCAAGCTGGTCCATGCAATAGTCAATGGGGATTATGGTCATCAAGACAGTTGACTGAATAGCCAGCAGAATGATATGATACAGTCTTGACGCGTCCAAAAATAAAAAAGTTCACCACATTTTTTAAATCAATTAAATTTGTGATTCATATTATTTCTCTCTTCTATGTACAAATTTCAATCTACCCCACAATATTTTCTTTATTATTCATGTTATAATCAATATACGAAGTATTTTTTAACATCATCATGAAAGCATGATAAATGTTTTGCGGTTATGGAAAAACTGAATTATGTATTATGAACTGTATCGGAACTACTATATATGGTGATGGAGAATAATGAATTACTTAATAATAAAGTAAATAAAAAATTGTATGAAAAAAAAACAGTAAACTTTCGGATCGGATTAAATTTAGTTTACGTTTTTAGAGCTAAAGTTTTACATAATCACAAATAATGGGAGCATAAGTAGATTGGGTAAGTATAAATATTCTTTTAAGTATACTTTAAGTGAGTTCACAATTGAACGGAACAATTTTGTCTCTCATATATAGTGATTTTAGGTATTATAAGAGCATCTTCGTTCCTGATCTTAAAATAAATGATTTTTCTATTATAAATCATTGCGACATCACATTTATTTAATAAATTTTAAATAATCTCAAATTCATGTTATAATCAATATACGGAATATTTTTTAACATCATCATGAAAGCATGATAAATGTTTTGCGGTTATGGAAAAACTGAATTATGTATTATGGACTGTATCGGAACTACTATATATGGTGATGGGGAGAATAATGAATTACTTAATAATAAAATAAATAAAAAATTGTATGAAAAAAACAGTAAACTTTCAGATCGGATTAAATTTAGTTTACGTTTTAGAGCTAAAGTTTTACATAACCACAAATAATGGGAGCATAAGTAGATTTCGTAAGTATAAATATTCTTTTAAGTATACTTTAAGTGGGTTCACAATTGAACGGAATAATTTTGTCTCTCATATATAGTGATTTTAGGTTGTTGGATAATTGATACCCATATTGTATAAACAGGAGAGATTGAGCAAGAATAGGGAAGAAATGATGAAGAAGAAGGAAATGTGTATAGAATGAATATTTGTTATATGAGTTGCAAGCCTCCTATAAGGAGTATATATAGGGAAAATCCGGGTCTGGGCCTCTAATATGGGCCTGACAGACCCGGTTACATAAATGGACTGATAGTATAAAAAGCTAATCTAGAACATCTGAATAATAATAATGTACAATAATATTAATGATATCCGCTAAACGTGTGTGGGCCGCTGTCCAGGCCTAGTAGTCGGCATACCGGGGGGTTGGAGTCCATATAATCCATCAGGAGTCCCCCACTCCCTGAGTCGAGAGTACTCGAGGCGAAAGGGAGTAGTCCAAACTGTATCTGCAACGTTCTTCCTCTTCGGCCGGGGGACCACCACCCTTGTCCATTATGGGGAGGTGCCTCGTTAAAAACCTTTACTAGGAAAAACCCAGTGGGAAAAAATCCTAATAAAGGGAAAAAGAGTACACCTAGCGCCCCAACATGAAACAAGGAAGGTAAATCCCTCCGGCATAATCAATCTAGCTCAGCTCCTCTTCAACTGACTCAGCTCTCGTTCCTGCTCTTGCATGATATTTTCTGCTCATCTAGAAACTCTGACCCCTCAGTCCCCCAGTCCCCACTCTTTGAGGCGAGTGGAGACGAGGTGAAAATGAGTAAAGTCGTCTTCGTACCTACACATTTATCATACATATAAAAAAAAATTCTTGGGATTTATGTTCCCGATCGGGAGTTCGTCACTTGAAACAAGTGGAGATGTGAATTGTTAATGTAATGATAAAATACTTAGTAGAATGGATGTGTGAGCCATTCGTAAGCAACGGTCGCCACTCGAGGAATGACTAAGACCGGTCTTCGTACCCGACTTGGTCGGGGTTTTGTCTTCATGCCCGACTTGGTCGGGGCTTTGTGCCTGAGGAGACAGGGCTTTGTGCCTGAGGAGTCAGGGCTTTAAATCCTAGTGATGGGTCTCAAGCCACACTCTACTAGGTATTTGATCATAAGTGCGTGATAGTGTGATGATCACCCGACAAAAAAATGATTTAATTAAATATAAATAATGTTAAAATTAAAGTATACTTATCTTTTTGAAGTGGGCTGAAATATTGGACTGCTTGGACTAAAATATTGGGCTGATGTTGAAATTGGGCATGTTGAAAAGCTTAGTTGGATAACATGTAGTGTGACCCACTGCTTATCAATTTTGAAATTGATTTGATTCCCTTTTTGCAATTTTGACTTGGTCAAAATTTCCCACATCCTTGCAAGAGCCAAAGATCCCAATTATTCTGCCAAAAAAATACGCTGCCCTCGGTTTAAGCTTGAAAGGAAATTGGCCTTTCATTTTTTTGCTTCAATCTTGCCGACGTGGTCTGTTGGTCCCTATTTCTACTCTATAATATATAAGATCTGATTAATAGGAGTAGAAGAAGCTTTCCATTGATAGCCAGAAAGTTTACACAAAGATGGTGAGAAATGTTAGCGTAAAACTTCCGTAGGCTCTATTCTATGTGCAGGGAATTTTTCTAAGGGAGGAAAGCTTAACCTAGCCATTCCTAAGGGGTCTATTTATAGCCTCCTTAGAATGGTAGGTTTTACAATGATATGGGCTCTCCTTTTTAGGAGGCCCATTCCTAATTTAGCTTAGTAGCCTTTTTCATTTAAGGCTTATTAAATACACAATAAATACTACCAAGAGGCTAGATAAAATACATTGATCACAATACTAAAAATATCTCTAACATGGTCAGCTTGAGACCAAAGCACTTCTGCGGATATCTTTTGGAAAAGCCAGATGCAGTCCGCACATGCCGGTCAATTCCTGCCGATGGAAATTGTGGTCGCGGCAGGGCAAGGACGGTCTGGGGATGCGCTCCACCTTTGCTGCCGCCGGAAATGGAGGCGAGAGAGGCAGATGGTGGCCGTCGGTCAGAAGGAAGTGGCCTCCGACCCCTTCCATCATCGAGCACTGCCGGTCCTCGTGCTCAAATGTCGCCTGCTCGGACCGTTGTGCGCTTGGTAATATCTTTGGTCGTCGTCGTCGGAGAGTGGAAGAGGGCTCGCCGGAACAGAAGCTGCTTCGTGCCACGTTGACCTGCCTCCGGCGAGATTTGGACTGGAGGCTTTGCACCGGGAGCTCGTTGTGGCCATTAATGGAAGATGTTTGAGGCCGAGCTCCAGCAACCGAGGTGACCATGACGATGCCAGTCCTGGACCTGGCTCCAACCTTCGATCTGCGATGGCGACCGGAGACGCGGCGGAGCAGCCAAGAGCTGGGCGGCGCTGGGACTGAGGTGGAGGAATGGGCGGAGAACGAGGATGCCGCGTTTCGCTGGGTTTCGAGGTGCTCTAGCCAATTGCAAGGTGAAGAAGCGAGCTGCTATAACCTCAGGCTGTTTCAACTGGCAGATTCATTAGGCATCACGCGCCGGCGAGGTCAAGGAGCGGACAGCCAGGGGAGGGACGACCATTCGTTCACCAGTCTGGGTCGGATCTGGAACTCCTGTTGACTGCGAGCTGCAACAATTGATCGATCAGTTCGGATCTAGCCGGGATCGTTCCAGATCCGAGAGATTTCAGATTTTTCACGGGTCATGGTCGGATCTGGTCACTTTGAGCTGCTCCGGTTGACCAGCCAGCTCCGGTCTAGCAGGAACTGCTCCAGATCTGGACAGTTCCAGATTAGTTTTTTTGTGAGTGGGAAGAATTTTTGGTAATTCGGGAGGGTTTCTCACTTGATTGTGTTCAACCTCTCAACGAGAGCACCATATGATGGATAGTCTACCCGGGGGGTATCTTATCCGAGGGGTTATTGCGGGAATAACTAGAGAGAAGTCAGAGCAAAATAGGAGGAGAGAGAGTCGATTTTATTAAATGAACTCAGCGTGTGGAGATCTGGGATGTGGATCGTTTACAAGGGGAAATGGGCTGCTATTTATAGCAGCAATAAATGCGATGAGGGTACACGTGTCAGTGATCCAACGGCCGAGGGGTCACATCAGCCGGGTGGCACCGGCAGTGGTACGTTTACCGCATTGAATGCGGTTGGCGGATGTGACGTGGCATTAAATGCGGTGGTTGGCTGTCTCCAAAAGGAATCTTTGATGATTGAGCATGTTTGGCCGAAGGCTCCTTGTGTAGCCGAGGGCTCCATGTGACCAAGGACCCCTGTGTAGCCGAAGGCCTTGTGTGACCGAAGGCTTGGTTCAGCCGAAGGCTTCTCTGATACCGAGGGCTTGATAATGCCGAAGGCTCATGTTTTCCGCCGTTTTCTCCCAGTAGCTTCTCGTGCCAGAGAAGGCTATTCTGTGAGTTTTGGAGCCTTCGGCCAAGGAGGCCGAAGGCACCCTAGTGTGTATTCTGGGCTACTTCGAGGTCTGGGCCGTTGCATTTGGGCCTGAGTTGTCCTCTGGGCTCAACGGACTTGTGTAGGAGAAGTAGGAGTCTATGGGCCGGGGGTTCCTGGGCCATATACTCCATCAAAGAGAAAACCCCCCAATCAATTGTAAGCAAAATTATATTGTAATTGTAATACCTAAAAGCAACACATATGAGAGAGAAAATTCTCCCGCTCAATTATTAGCAAGCTTTCCTTCTTATATCTAAACACACTACATATGAGAGAGAAAAATTCTCTCGCTCAATTGTTAGCCGACTTATCTCTTATTATATCTAAAAGCACTACATATGAGAGAAAAACTAATTATTTGAGTATCATGGTTGATGAAGAGTGTTAAGATTTGAGATTATTTAAAATTTATTAAATAAATGTGATGTCGCAATGATTTGTAATAGAAAAATCATTTATTTTAAGATCATGAATGAAGATGCTCTTATAATACCTAGATGGATTATATGGACTCCAACCCCCCGGTATGCCGACTACTAGGCCTGGACAGCGGCCCACACACGTTTAGCGGATATCATTAATATTATTGTACATTATTATTATTATTATTATTCAGATGTTCTAGATTAGCTTTTTATACTATCAGTCCATTTATGTAACCGGGTCTGTCAGGCCCATATTAGAGGCCCAGACCCGGATTTTCCCTATATATACTCCTTATAGGAGGCTTGCAACTCATATAACAAATATTCATTCTATACACATTTCCTTCTTCTTCATCATTTCTTCCCTATTCTTGCTCAATCTCTCCTGTTTATACAATATGGGTATCAATTATCCAACAATGGTGCTCTCGTTGAGAGGTCAGAACAATCAAGTAAGAAACCCTCCCCCTCAACCAAACTCAGAACACCTACAAAAAATGGGAAGAACAACTCGTGCCCAATCCAAAACCCTTGAGGAGAACCACGTAGCCCCCGGCGAAGCCAACGGGGCTGAGGCCTCCAACAGGCTCTTAGTACCCGAGGGTGGTATCATCCTCGAGTTAGAGCAGGCTACTGCTGACCTCCGTCAGCAGCTACAGAAGAACGCCCCTGATGCCCGCATTGGCCTCGATAATCGAAGGAGGGATCGGAGTGAGAACCAAGTTCCCCCTCCGGCCCCGGCCATCGATCTTCAGGCTGCCTTTGCGGCCTTTGTTCAAAACATGGCTCTCAATTCCGGAGCCCTCGCCTCTCAGGCACCCCTTCAGCCCTACGCTGGAGGGAATATTATTCAATTGCCACCACTCCCTCCCCTGTTCAACAATCCTCCCCCGGGGATTGGCAACGCCGAGGGGGTCATAGCACAGGATACCGCCTCTCAAGAGGCCCAATCCAAGGATAAGCGCCCCATGATGAAGGAGAAACCCCGAACCTCTGCACTTGAGAGGCTAGGGGGAGCTCCCGGGCATCGAGGGGTCCAAGACCGCCTCGGGAAACAAGCGCTCAGCAGGCCCCAGGAAAGTGGAGCCTCCGCTTTGGGTGCCGAGGACGTACCTCCACCCCGGAGCAAAGGCAAAGCCCTCCTCCATGCCGATGACGCCAGGCACCAAATCAATCAGGCTCAATCCTTCCGGGCCAACTCCCAAGGGGTTGCCCCGAAGGATCCCAAGGACGAGATCATCGAAGCCCTCCTCCGTCAGCTCGAGGAGAATCGTCAGGCACCCCCGACGGCTTCCACGGCAAGACCAGATCCGGAGTACGCTGACCTCCGGGCACAGGTGGAAGAAATGAAACGTAAGCTCGCCGAAGGCTCAGGCGAGCCCCTCATTCAGCTCCGCACTAGGACGCCTTTCACCCAAGGGTGCTGGCGGCCAAAATCCCCCACAAATATCGGGGGCAACCCATCAAGCCATATGAGGGGAAGACGGATCCCCAAGAACACTATAGCCGCTACCAAAATAGCATGATGATGATGGGGGCCTCGGACGAATACTTATGCCGTTGGTTCCTTTCCACCTTGGAGGGACCAGCATATGAATGGTTCAACCGGTTGCCCGAGGGCAGCATTGATTCTTGGCAAGAACTTGCCCACCGCTTCCTTACACAGTTTGCCGGGAGGCACCGCTCAAAGAAACATTTCTCCCACCTTCTGAACGTGAGACAACAGAAGGAGGAAACCCTTCGGAGTTTCCTAGAGCGCTGGAGGCAGGCCTCCCTCGAGGTCGAAGGCGCCGATGACAGAACCCTGATGGCCCTCTTCCACACCGTCCTCCGCAACGGTAACTTCTCCAGGAGCCTTATCACCGATCCCCCCCGCGACTATACAAAGGCCCTTCAGCGAGGGGACCGATATGCCGAAGCAGAAGAAATCGAGAAGGACCGCCGCAACGCGGATCTTTCTCAAAAGAATGAAGGCAGGAATTGGCCCGGAGGACCTCCCCCTCCGGCCAACCGAGAGGCCCAATACAACGATCGCTCCCGAGGTGGCCAAGCCAGACCCAGGGGCGGTTACAAGAACAATCCGAAGGCATGGGCGCAACCCGTCCTTCTTGAGCACCCACGCACTCCCCTGACGCATCCCGTCAGCGTCATTCTGGATCACGCAGAAGAGCGAGGGCTCGTGGAGCGAGACTCCCGTACACCCCTCGAGATTTATGCCATCGGCCCTGATGAGCCCTATTGCCGCTTTCACCGCCACCACGGACACAAAACCGACGACTGCCATCAGTTGAAAACCGCCATTGAGAGGCTGATACAGGCGGGTCACTTGTCTCAATTTATCAGGGCCCCTCCTCCCCAGGGCCCCCCTCATCATCAAGGGCCTCCGCCGAAGGCAAACAAGTGGGTGAACCCCAACACCATCCCCTTGGGAAACCCGCAGGGGAAGAAGCGTGAAATTGGGGGCCTCGATGACGAGGGAGAGGGCTGCCATCAACAATACAAGCGCCATATCCACATGATTAATGGTGGAAACACTGGTGGAGACTCCACCAGTCAGCGAAAGAAGTGGGCTCAATCCCTTTACGTTGGGGAGGTCAACCACGTGCCCCCAACTAAGAAGCCGAGGGGGGAACCCATCTTCTTCACAGATGCGGACCTCCCCTCGGGCTCTCTGCCACATAGGGATGCCCTCGTCATCCGCACTGAGATCAATGACGCCATCATCCTCCGCACTTACGTTGACACGGGAAGTTCTGTCAACGTCATGTACCTCAGCACTTTCCAGGAGTTGAGGCTCGACGGGGGATCCCTTCGGCACATCAACACCCCCCTTTCCGGATTCACAGGGGACAGCATCGACGCCGAGGGCGTCATCACCCTCATGGTCGAATTCGGCGACGGATCCCATAGAGCCAAGCTCGAAGTGGAGTTCGTCGTCGTCAACCTCGACTGCGCGCACAACATAATCCTCGGCCGACCTGCCCTCGAGGACTTGGAGGCCGTCATCTCTATGAAGCATCTCTGCCTCAAGTTCCCCACACCCACCGGCGTCAGTTATTCGAGGGGAAATCAGAAGCTCTCCAGGGCCTGCTACCTTCAACTCACCAAGAAGGTTAGTAAAACTGAATTTCGTGTTGACACCATCACCGCCAAGGCCTTGGAGGAGGAAGAAGGCAGGCCAAGGGCTGAACCTGCCGAGGAGACTGAAGACTTGATACTCAATCTGGCCAAGCCGGAGAGAGTCCTGAAGATTGGAGCCAAGCTCCCCGAAGACCTGAAGGCTGGCATCACCAAAGCCCTCCGCGCCTACTCCATTGTTTTTGCATGGGGGCCGGAGGACATGCCAGGTATTGACCGAAGGGTTATCACCCACCGCCTGGCGGTGGACCCTTCGGCCAAACCAATACAGCAGCGGAGAAGACCCCTCTCGGCCGAGAGAAGGGAGTTCGTGAGGAAGGAGGTGGCCATGCTCCTCTCTATCAAACACATTAAGGAGGTGAAATATCCTTCTTGGTTGGCAAACGTGGTCCTCGCACAGAAGCCCCCTACCTTTCGCATGTGCGTGGACTATACAGATCTGAATAAGGCATGCCCTATGGACCCCTTCCCACTGCCAAACATTGATCAACTAGTAGATGAGACCGCGGGATGCGAAATCATGTCATTCCTCGACGCATTCCGCGGGTATCATCAAATCTACATGCATGAGGGAGACGCTGAAAAGACTGCCTTCATGACACCCGAAGGCATCTTCTGCTATCTTGTGATGGCCTTCGGCCTAAAAAATTCAGGCGCCACCTACACCCGAATGGTGGCCAGGGTTTTTCAGGTTGTCCTGGGGCGCACCATGGAGGCCTACGTCGACGACATGATCGTCAAAAGCAAGAAGGAGAGCACTCACGCCGAGGACCTCCGGGAAATCTTCGCCATCATGCAAAAATTCAATCTCCGGCTAAACCCAAAGAAATGCACCTTCTGCGTACAAGGAGGGAAATTCTTAGGCTACATGGTCAGCCGAAGGGGTATTGAGGCCAACCCCGAGAAAATTCAGGCCATCATCAACATGGAGCCTCCACGCAATGTGAAGGAAGTCCAACGGTTGACGGGTCACCTGGCAGCCCTCAACCGTTTCCTCTCCAAGTCAGCCGAGAAGGCTCTCCCCTTCTTCCAAATCATGAGGAAGACAGCGGGTTTCCAATGGACATCTGAATGTCAAGAGGCCTTCGATGAACTTAAGAGGTACCTCTCTTCTCCCCCAGTGCTCTCCAAACCGAAGGTGGGGGAGACTTTATATTTATACCTCGGCGTTAGCCCTGCGGCCATCAGCTCAGTACTAATCCGAGAGGAAGACGGCATCCAACATGCCATCTTCTACGTCTGCAAAACCCTCCGGGAGGCCGAACTCAGGTATTCTCCCGTCGAGAAGACGGTGCTAGCCATCGTTTGGACTGTCAAGAAACTTGGCCACTACTTTCAAGCTCATCCGGTCCAAGTGCTCACACATCAACCCCTCGGCGCCCTCATGAGAAGCCCCACAAGTTCTTCCCGAATGGTAAAGTGGGCCATCTTCCTTAGCCAATACGACATAGACATTCGTCCGAGGCCTGCCGTCAAGGGCCAAGCCCTGGCAGACTTCGTAACAGAATGCACCGCGAGATCAGCGGTGGATGAAGGGCCTTCGGCGCCTCTTGATGAGTGGTGGACACTCTACACCGATGGCTCCTCGGCCACCAAAGCATGCGGAGGGGGAGTAGTCCTCATTACACCCGAGGGCTTCCGCGCCTATTATGCCATCCGCTTCTCCTTCAAAGTCTCCAACAACGAGGCCGAATACGAAGCCCTCCTCTGCGGCCTTCGGCTGGCAGCGAATCTGAAGGCTAAGATGATCCACGTCAAGTGTGACTCCAAACTTGTCGTGGGCCAAATTTCCGGGGAATACGAAGCCAAGGAAGGAAGGATGAAGCAGTACAAGGAGGCTGCCAAGGAGTTGCTTAAGGTATTTGAGGCACATTCTCTTACCCAAATACCGAGGGCTCAAAACTCTGAGGCCGACATTCTATCCAAGCTCTCGGATGAATCCCCCGAGCACCTCTCAAAAATTGCGAGAATTGAGGAACTCAGCCTCTCAAGCATCCACGCGAGCCCCGTTATGAACATTAACCTAAGGCCGGAGGATTGGATCTCCGACATCATCACCTTCATCACCACAGGGCAACTGCCCCAGGATGAGGCCCACGCAAGATTGACAAAACTGAGGGCTCCCAGCTACACCCTCGAGAATGGTAAGCTCTACAAAAGGTCTTACAACGGCACACTCCTTCGGTGCCTTCATCAGGATGAAGCCGAAGTCGCAATGGAGGAAGTGCACAGTGGCACTTGCTCAGCTCACCAGGGACCCTTCTCCATGTCCCGAAGGCTCGTAGTTCAAGGCTACTTCTGGCCCACGATGGCTAGAGATTGTGTTGATCTAGCCCGAAGGTGCACCGCTTGCCAACACTTTCAGAAGGCCCCCGGCAGACCAGCGGTCAACTATGCCCCCATCAGCACCGACATACCCTTCTCCAGGTGGGGTATTGACTTAGTAGGCCCTCTGCCGAGGGGTACCTCCAACAACAGGTACATCATTGTGGCCATTGACTACTTCACCAAGTGGGTAGAAGCCGAGCCCCTCGCCAGCATCACTGAAGCCCGGTGCCGCCACTTTGTTCTCAAAAATATCCTCACAAGGTTTGGCGTCCCCCAACAAATCATCTCCGACAACGGAACTTAATTCGAGGCAGCCTCCTTCTGTGCCCTCCTGGAGGCATGGGGCATCAAACACACCTTTTCATCCGTTGCCTACCCTCAGGGCAACAGACAAGTAGAGAACGCTAACAGAACCCTGCTTGAAGGGCTGAAGAAGAAGCTGGAAGCCGAAGGGGGAGGCTGGGTAGAAGAACTCCACAACATCCTATGGGCCTACCGTACCACCCCTCGGCGCGCAACAGGCGAAACACCCTTCTCTCTATGCTATGGCTTCGAGGCTAAAGCTCCAACAGAAGTGACCCTTCCCACCCGAAGGGTGGAACAATATGAACCTGAGGTCAACGACACCAATATGGCCCTCGACCTTCACCTCATCTCAGAACGCCGAGAACAAGCCTTCCTTAGAGCCGAAAACTATAGAAGACAGGTCAAAGGCTACATCGACGCCAAGGTCCGCTCCCGGGAATTCCAGGAGGGTGACTACGTCCTGCGACGAAGGGAGGCCAGCCTACCCACCGAAGGAGGAAAAATGGCGCCTAAGTTTGAGGGCCCCTACATCATCTCAGCCATCATTAAACCGGGGACATACAAGCTTAAACGCCCTAATGGGACAGAGGTCCCTAGACATTGGAATGTGCACCACCTAGTCAAATTTTATCAATGAGCGGCCAAGCCCTCACCCTTCAAAAATGTACTTGATCAACGGCCCAAGGCCCAACTTCACTTCGAGTGAATGAATAAAAGGCCAAGCCTTCATCACCTATATGTCACACAAGCGGCCCAAGGCCCCCTTCTCTCCTGAAAATAAGTGGCCAAGCCCTCATCTCTTCACCAAAATAGGCCCAAGGCCTCTTCCTCTCATGACGGGGAACATCAATTTAGGTACCAAGTACCAACTGTTTTCTCACTAAGCCGTACCCCACGAGGACGCAATCATGCATACATTCTGCATACTTTTACATGCTCTCCTAAAAAAAAAAAAAAAAAAAAAAACCGGGGGGTGCAACACCCCTCGGCTCCGGCTGGCACCAAGTGCCCCCGGCTATTTGTGTTCCACACACAAATAAAACCCTTCCCAGGAACGCTTTCCGCGCCATCCCCCAAGGGGAGGCAGGCAACGGACCATGTCCCGGGCCCAGGATTCGACTTCCACAAACAAAACGCTCCCCGCGCTATCCCCCAAGGGGAAGCAGGCAACAGACCATGTCTCGGGCTGAGGGGACGACTTTCAAAACCGAGGCGCTTTCCGTGCTATCTCCCAAGGGGAAGCAGGCAACAGACGATGTCTCGGGCCGAGGAAACGACCCTCAAACCCTTCGGGATATCGGAAGGTCATTCCCGAAGGGGGAGCCAACGGTTTATTCCGTCGCCTCCCAGATAGGCCAAGCCTTTCCTAGAAACCAAGTTTCTAGATGCCTCTCCTGCACCATCTAAAAAAAAGAAAAAAAAAGAAAAAAAAAAGAAAAAAAAAAAGATGTGTAGGGGGAAGGAACTCCCCGGATACTATTCTCCCCGAAGGCTCAACACTTCGGATATATATTCCCGAAGGCTCCTAAAAAGGCACAACAAAATCTCTCAACAACAAATCTGGCTACATAGCCGAAGGCTCCATTACATGAAGCCTCGGAGTACAACAGTTTCCCCGGAAGCCCACGAAGAGGCCTTACCAACAGAACTTCACCAAAAGCTTCCAAACTTTGGCTGAGACTAAGCAGCAAATTATATGCCGAAGACTCCCTCTTTCAAAAGCTTACTACACCTACAATGGGCTCACAACAATGCCCATTGAAAATTTGGGGGAAATTTGACCAAGTCTAAAACAACGACGACCCCCCGGTGATCCTACACTACATCCGAGGGATCCTGATTCTATGCTACAAACCGAGGGCTCCACGCGAGATCTATGGGAGGCAAATCTCAGAATTTACTAAGTCCATGATTTTGGATCCCCCGGCAGCAATACGCACCGGAGGCTCAAGCAATTCTCACATTCGAAGGATTCACTACAGCGTCTATCGCAACTTCGTGAAAAGATGACTAAGTCCACAAAAGGGACTCCTTAGGCCTGCGACCTAAGGCTACACTGCTGATCGAAGGCTCAGCATTTCCGGGGGCGTAACATGCAGTTTCACCTGGTGAAATTCCTAAGTCTAATTCATTTTATCCCTCGGTCTTACTGCTACAACCCGGGGTGATTCCTAAGTCCACAATCACAAGCCTCCGGTGATTCTACACTATAGCCGAAGGCTCGTGACAAAATTTTACTTAGAAAATTTGTGGTCTTCGGACGAGCAGACGGAATGAAAAATGAAAACATACACTCATACACAAATGAAGGCAAACAAAGGAGACATTCATATAAAGAGCCCAAAGGCGTATCATACATTCAACAGAGAAAATTGTCAAAGTACAAACGGATGTTTGTTTACAAATATGACCAAAGTCGAAGCCTACTGATCTATTACAAATTGACTTGGGGAAATATCTAAGCCTGAGCTTCCTCCGGGGCATCTCCCTTCGGCTTCGAGACTGCATCATCCTCGGCCCCTTCCTCATCAGAATCACACCTTGCCAGCTCCGAATCCTCGAGCAGCTGCCTCTCCTCGCCTTCGGGAAGGGGAACTCGGACATCTGGGAGCAGGGGGGGAAGGCCGTAGGGGGTGGGATCGAAGTCCTTGGGATCTACCCCAAAATGCCGAGCCAGCTTTCGGTAGAGCATGGCTTGCGTGAAATACTGGCCCCCCTCATAGAAGCTTTTCCCCTTCAAGGCCAGCCACATCGCTCCAGGGCCCTTCACCCAAGCATCCGCCGAGGACTCCGTCACCAGGGCCCTCCACTGCTCCAGATCCGCGGATTTCCAACCCTCGGCTATGAACCCATCGACGGCGTCTTTCTTGGCTTGGGCCACCGCATCCCGCTTTAAGTTCTCGGCTTGCTCGGCGGCCAATTTGGCGGCGACAGCGGCTGCCTCTTCGGCGTCAGCCTTCCCCTTGGCGATGCCCTCGGCCCTCGCCTCATTCTTGGCACCCTCCAGCTTCTGCTCGGCCTGCCGAAGGGCCTCTTCCAATCTAGCGAGCTGCCTGATGGCCTCAGTATTGTTAGCAACGAGCTTCCTCGTCACCTCGTAGGACTTCGCCTTCTCAAGGCGGTGCTGTTCCGCCCTGCGGACAAGTTCCCCGAAGGCCAAGCTAGCCTGCAAGCAAACAAGGGTACACCCGGGATCAGATTATGCAAAGGAAAAAGAACACGATAACAAAAGGTTCCAAGGGTTGAAATACTTACAGTGGCCGAGGCCTGAAGAGCCTTGAGCTCGAGGGCTTCATCCCCGAACCGGCTGAGGGTGGACCGATCCACCGGGGGAGTAGCACCCCTCAAGAACTCCCTCGGGTCGAGGGTGCCATGCATGATGGCTGTCCCCTTCTTGATGGGGAAGTGTACGGTTTCAAGGGGCCAGGCCCCCTCGACGAGATCCTCCAGGGGGCGGATGCCGAAGGATGACCGGAGGGAGGGTCATCGACAATCACAACGGGGGAAGCTTTCTGTCCAGCATCCCCCCTCGCCTTCTTCTTTTCCGGGGGCTTTATGCCCTTCCCGGCATTCTTTCTTTTGAGCTCCCCCGCCTTGGAGCCCCCGGCGTCATCGCCGGCATCAAAGACTACCGCCTCCTTGGAGGGCCCCTGATCCTCAGGGGTCTTCTCCTTCCTGAAGAAGGCGTCCACCTGCGGCTGTGCCGGAGGCCCCTCCTCCTTCTTCTTTTTGTCCTTGGCCAATTGCCTGGACAGCTTGGCGAACGCTTTCGGGTCCATGATACCGCCTGCAAAAAAACAACAGGGAAGGAGTTAGAATCAAAGCAAATCAAAGACTTACATCTCTAAGTACTAATGACGAGGGCCCTCGGCAACAACCTCTAGCACCCGGGGAGCCCCGGTCAAGGAGGGGATATCTCTCATCCTTCTCCCCCGGCAAGCGATACCGCTGAAATTCCAGCTTGAGCAACTCCTCCGGAAGTGTGGCGGCCTTGATAGTCGTCAGCTTTTCTGAACTGGGCGGCTTCGCTTTTAGCTTTTTCCCGTCGGCCTCAAGGGCAGCATTGCCCACCTTGGGGTGTCTCCGAAAGTGGTTGCGAAGGGGCCTCGGGAAGGTAGCTCCCGGCATCCTGAGGTAACAGAAACGGTCCTTCCATCCTTTGTGGGACGAAGGCACCTCCGAGAAAAGTCTCCATGCCGGCACCTGCTGGAGGTTTGCAAAGCCTTCACTATTGGCGCCCCCCCCCCCCCCCCCCCCCCCCCCGGCACAAGTTGAAAGATAGGAAAAATTGGTCCAATGTGGGGACAACCCCTCGGCTCCGGCATTGCGAGAGAAACCCGGTAATGTAAGAATGACTGTTCGGGGTCAGCTGGCAGGGGGCGAGACCCACGAACCGGAGATACTCTACCAAGAAGGGGTGGAGCGGGAACCGGAGACCCAACTCCACCGAAAGAATGTGGACAGCATAGCAACCCTCCGGAGGATGCAGCAGCACGTCGTCGGGCCCTGGCACTACCACCTGTGCCGACGGACCAACCAGTAGTTGAGTCTTGAGGTACTCCGCCTCTCCCGCCGACGTCTTCAATTCAAGTGCAGCCGTGTTGAGATACGAGTGCCCTTCGGGAATTCCAACCGGCTGCCCCCGCATCTACCGCAACCTGTTTCTTCTTCGGGGCAGCCTTCTGCTTCTTTCTCTTCTTCCCCGAGGCTACCCGGAGGGGGACAGCGTCAATAGGCCGGGAGCTACTCGCTTCACCAGCGCCTCGCGAAGGCAGAACAGCAAATGTGACTCGTTGCCTCTCCTTCTCTTCTTCTTCCTCTGCAACTTGGAGGGCGAGGGCCATCTCCTCGTCTTCCATCACCTGCTCGAATTCTTCAGCCTCCATCTCTGTCCGAAGAGCTCCCTGGATCTCCTCAGCAACGACTGCATCGTTGCCAGCCGACGACTGCTCGGTTGAAGACTCCACTTCGGAGTAGCTTTCGGGCCCTAAGGAGGGCTGCTCTGAGATATTTTGGGAATCGCTACCGGAAGACATTCTGATACTAAGAGGGGCGAAGAGTTCTAAGAGAGGAGGCTATTTAAGTATCTTTAGCCGAAGGCTCCTAAAATCACTAACACTAGATCAAAGCGGAAGTAGCAAAGTGTACTAAAGAAACGAAGAACGGGAGAAGAACTGACCTTAGAGACAGGGTTTGATCGAAGCAAAAACTTTCTCTCTCTAGAAATTTTGGCAGAGCTTCGCTATCAAATAAAATCGCGCAAGAGAACTGAGCTCCGCCTTGGGGTATAAATAGGTTCTCAGCCTCGGGGACTGGGCCTCGATTTGAAAAGGCCATCATCACACGCCACCTCATCCCCCAATGGGTGGCAGCCGCCCGCTTTCAGCCAATGAGGACACGCCACGTAAACCCCTCTTCCAACGGCTCTATTACAACGACTATATTTCGGCGACACTGGGGTGCCCCCGAGTGATAGCCTCCGGCTATCATTCACCACAGCCTTCTGCCAACGGATTCTGCCAAACGCCTTCGGGCCCGCAGCAGCGCAATCCTTCGGCCTATCAACATTACCACCCCTCCGGAGCTCACCAACGCGTCATAACTCCTTCAGCCCGAACTTGCCTTCGGCCTAAAGGAGTGGGGGACTAGGATACACCCCTCGGGAATCACACAGAAGAAAATTTCCCCAAGAGAAAATCTACAATTGACGCATATAGCCTCCGGGCAATTGGCGCATATAGAACCCCTCGGGTACATACTTCAATAAACCCCTTCGGTGGAAAACAAGTATCAAAATTTTTCCCAAATCACTTGTAGTAGTGAAGCAGCCTTCACCATGACGCATGCGGGCAATACATCTACACTTTCCTCAGAAAACCCTCGACATGTGAGGGACTGAGGAAAGCCTTCGGCAGTCATGCAGGTGTTATACTTCCCTCAGAAAACCCTCGACATGTGAGGGACTGAGGGAAGCCTTCGGCAATCAGCAGAAGGCGAATTCTCAAGCAAAGGCACCCAACCAAATGATGAAGCCTCCAGAAGAATCAACACATCTACTCCTTTTCCCTCAAGTACCTTTCGGCAAAAGGAGTGAGGGACTCCTGATGGAGTATATGGCCCAGGAACCCCCGGCCCATAGACTCCTACTTCTCCTACACAAGTCCGTTGAGCCCAGAGGACAACTCAGGCCCAAATGCAACGGCCCAGACCTCGAAGTAGCCCAGAATACACACTAGGGTGCCTTCGGCCTCCTTGGCCGAAGGCTCCAAAACTCACAGAATAGCCTTCTCTGGCACGAGAAGCTACTGGGAGAAAACGGCGGAAAACATGAGCCTTCGGCATTATCAAGCCCTCGGTATCAGAGAAGCCTTCGGCTGAACCAAGCCTTCGGTCACACAAGGCCTTCGGCTACACAGGGGTCCTTGGTCACATGGAGCCCTCGGCTACACAAGGAGCCTTCGGCCAAACATGCTCAATCATCAAAGATTCCTTTTGGAGACAGCCAACCACCGCATTTAATGCCACGTCACATCCGCCAACCGCATTCAATGCGGTAAACGTACCACTGCCGGTGCCACCCGGCTGATGTGACCCCTCGGCCGTTGGATCACTGACACGTGTACCCTCATCGCATTTATTGCTGCTATAAATAGCAGCCCATTTCCCCTTGTAAACGATCCATATCCCAGATCTCCACACGCTGAGTTCATTTAATAAAATCGACTCTCTCTCCTCCTATTTTGCTCTGACTTCTCTCTAGTTATTCCCGCAATAACCCCTCGGATAAGATACCCCCCGGGTAGACTATCCATCACTCTTATATGTAGTTCTTTAGTGTATAAGAGATGTTTGCTAACAAATGAGCAGAGAATTTGAGTGGGAGAATTTTCTCTCTCATATGTAGTGCTTTTAGGTATTAGAAGATACAAGATAAGTTTACTAACAATTGATCGGGATAACTTTCTCTCTCATATGTAGTTCTTTTAAGTATTCGTACAAGTTAAGTGGGCTCATAATTGAACGGGACAAATTTGTCTCTCTTATATAGTGATTTTAGGTATATGATGAAGATGAAGATAAGAAGATAAGTTTCCTAACAATTGAGCGGGATAATTTTTTCTCTCATATGTAGTTGTTTTAGGTATGATGATGATAATTTTTCACATGTTTAGGACTAATTTAACTAATGAGTAGCAAGTTGTCATTTAACTATTATCGTACATTTTATTATTATGTGGTGCTTTTAACTTTTAAGTATAAGAAAAGCAGAGTAATGATTGACAGTGGGAATTTCTCTCTCATATGTCGTTCTTTGAAGTATGCGATGAGGGACTAATTATTGAGCACAAATTTTTTCTCTCAAATGTAGTGATTTTAGGTATAACAAGATAAGTGTGTTAATGACATTTTTCTCTCTTATACGGGAAAAGTTTCTCTCTCATTGAGGAAAATTTTCTCTGAGAAAATTGCTCCATGTAAGACTTAATCATAGCATTTTTATAAAAATAGTACTTACATACGTTTTTTCTTTGCGTAAGAGCCATGTGGTTCTATTTTTGAAAACTTGATTTCAAACTTCCAGTTTTACCCTTCTTTTACGTGACCTGCTCTGCTATTGAGCTATTATCAAAATTTATTGTCTGTTTAATGACTACTTAGTGTCTATGTATTGCCTGCTATTGAACTATTATTAGAACTTATTGTCTGTTTACTGACCACTTAATGTCTATGTATTGTCTAGTGTTTGCAAGTTTGATTTTGGATCTGGTTTCTTCAAACGTTTTGCAGAATACCTGTGGCGTTGTAAACGTTTCTTCAAACGTTTAAAATGTTTGATTAAAAATTTTCCAAATCCAATTATTGAAATTCATGTTTGGATCTATCTTTTCATATTTTAAACACAGGCCACAGCCTTGCATTTTGGATCTATGTTTCTGGATCTTAAAATCAGATCCAATCCTTGCATTTTTGGATCTATGATTTTAGATCTTAGATGGAAAACAAAAAAAATTGAAAGAAGAAAAAAGAGGACGAACGGGGATGATGTAGGATGAGGAGGAAAAGATCGGGAGAGGAAGAGGAAGAAGAAGAAGAAGCAGACGAGGAGGATGAAGAAGAGCCTTCACCTGTCAATTACCTTAGCCGCGCTGCTGCATCGCAAAAACCTAGCCACCATCGCCATCGTCGAGCTCTAGCCACCGCCGTCACCGAACCCCATCGGCGTCGATCGATCCAAAGCGGGAAGGGGAAAGGAGAGAAGTATCGATAGGCAAGGGACATTTGATGCGGAGATCCCTTTGATGCGCAGGGGCAGTTTGATGCGCAGGGGGGATTTAAAACAAAGGGGGGCAATTTGGTCAAAGCAGGTGTAGTTAGGTCTTATGCTAATCTATAGTCTTAATTTTGGAAAATTAGTATGATTAGGTCTTATTTGTTGAAATCCCCCAATTTTCTCTTTAATATGGGGAAATTTGTCTCTCTTATAAGGGACTAACAAATGATGGGGAAGATTTCCACTTTCATCTTCTCTCTCATGAGTTCTTAAACTAATAAACATTTTCATATAGTTGTCGCTTATGTTATGACAAATTGACAATCGATATATATCAAACTCTATCACTCGAAAAGGATGAAATATTCCTACTGTGACGTATTTTAGTCAATCATGTAAAGCTCCATATATGTGGCGTTATTGAGGGTTTAGAAAATGTGGATAAGGGATTTTAATACATGATATGAAAAGAAAATCATTAGACATTACCACTAATTGTGCTTTTTAAAGTAATTTTTCAAAACTCTAACAATTAAATTCAATATTTCATTACCATTAGCAACAATACTAATTATTATTACGTAGCAAATTCTAACAGATGGTGTAAATGTTTTTTTTTTTAATTTTTACTTTGAATATTTTTTGTATCGATTTTTTTTTATATTCACTAATTGTACTCCATTTTTGAAATGGTGTAAGATTGTAAAAAAAAACTTAAATTTTTATATTTAATTATATCGTGAATAAATAAAAATACATATGGATCAACTGTTTTTTCCCGTGCGTATGCACGGGTACTGTGCTAGTTATGTTGAAATGTTTTAAAATTAAAACATGGATATATGGGAACATATCAACATAAACCATTCATAATTAATAAAACGCAAATGAATTTCTCCATCTGAAACGAAAATATATGAAGATTGTACTTTAGCATTTTAAACAACAGACTCTTTGAAATTATGTCAGCCCAAAATTAGCCGATTAGCATTTCTTTTCATGTAGATACAAATTATGTTGTCTAAAGTTCAAGTTTGCATCTTATATATGTGAAGATTTCATCTTGCATTGGTAGCTTAAAATATGCCAATTTGTGGTGATAAGGGATAACTACTACTAGTATACATTTTTGCGCACAAATAATTCATGCACAAATATAACGACGATCCGAATAAATCCTATTCCAAATAGGCAAATACGGAGTATATAGTACGTAGTAACACTGTAACACACTAATTTATTTGACAAATGAAACTTCAAGAGGTTAATTTTCTAATTAATGAGCCAGCCGGTCTTTATACTTATTTTCTTACTCTATCTATTTTTATACAAAAACAAAAAAAACAATTTTAAAAAATGTGTAACCAAGTTTATTGGACCACTGTAATGGTGTAGCATGGTGAACTCCGGCTCAAACAAAGCATCCTCCAAATTCCAAAACACGTGTAAAATAGTCCATGAACAAACGATTTGAGTAAAAATGACGTGTACAACTAGAGTGTACACCACTACACCAAGCATGATTGAACAAAAAAAAGGTTAAACCGTGGTTTTAAATATTTCATAATGATATTTTTACATGCATGTTGGGTTTTGAAAACTCAAACTTGTCAAATTAGTACTACGTATTATCCTCAACCAAACATGCTAATTGATTGGGAAATGATTAAGAGAGGGAGATTATTACATTGGATAAGATTTAAATGGACTAAGAGTATGGTCTTGAATCGTGAGTTTAAACAAATTTGTTAGGATTTGATCAAATTAACTCTCTGGGTTTATTCCATTTACAAGTTAATTTAACTACCAAAATAAACACAAACCTTCCCATCCTCTCAAAGGAAAGAGAGAATTAAAAAAGAGGGAACAAATTAACTAGCTAGTAACAAAACAGAGTAGAAGGATATAAAATTGAAATGAAAAGAAACTACTAAAAGAAGAAAGAAAATAAAACACATACTCCCTCCGTCCCATTTTAGTTAACCAAAATTGACTTTTCAAGTCAATGACGTCTAACTTTGATCATATGAAAATGATATATACGTAATTGTTCTTTGTTAAAAATATTATCATAAAAGTAAAAAATTATTAAATGTTGCATAAATATATCATTTTTATCATCTTTGACTGGAAAAGTCAAAGATGACTAAGTAAATTGGGACAGAGGTAGTAACACGTAATATGCATAAGAGAGAATAAGGTGCAGACAAGTAGGAAAAAGCCACAAAAAATGGAGATGCAATGAAATTAGTGTTAGTATGTACTCCATATATGAAGTTGATTTGCTTTTACATGAACAAACTTGTTGGGATTGGATCAAACTATTCCTCCATGCAATATGTTCCCTTTTAAAGTTAATCGCCAAAATAAACACAAATTTTCCCAAACCAATTCAATGCAAAAAGAGAATAAAAACCACAAAGAAATTAACTAGCTAAGCTAGTGATAAAGGAGAGCCATCACAGCACACCATGACACCAGGCCACCAAACGCAGTTGCAAACGTACAATAGCCAAAAAAGGAATTGCAGACAAAAGGAGAGTTCCAAAATAAAGAGCAGTTTATACGAAGTATATATTTATCACACTAGTGACACTACTACCATAAAAAGGCAAAAGCAGTTAATAAACTCAAAAACAGTAAATATGGAAATCAGTCATATAAAAAACTCAAAAGCAGTTAATAACTATATGTTGATGATCTGAGTTTCAGTTTGCAATCTCATCAAAACTACTAGGATAGCAGCCGAGGTTTTACAAAGGAGAGGATTCACAAAATCCAGGAATAAAATTCCTTTAACTAATACGTAGTATATATTTTTTTTTCAAGTAAATGAGACTGCTGTTCTACACATAGGGCATGTCTTCTTTTGCCGCAGCCATTTGGCTATGCAGTCACCGTGGAACTTGTGGGAGCACGGCGACAACGACGTCATCATCGCCCCCGAGGTAAACTCGTCCAAGCAGATGCAACAAGCCTCGCCTTCTTCGCCGGAAAACCGCTCTTTCGTAAGACTTGATATTTCGCTCTCCGACATCCCTTCAAATGGAGCAGGGGTGTCGTCCAAATCGAGATCATCATCAAAAACCAATGCCGTCCTAACCGGGGGCAGCACTCGTCCCCTCCTAAGCCGAGGCGGCGGTGATCCCCTCCTACGCCGAGGTGGCAGCGAAGGCGGTTCCCTTCTACCCGGGCCATCGGGGTAGGAGGTCAAAACCAGACTGTCGTCCACAAACGGAGCATGCTGCTGCAGACGGGGCGGCAGTTCTGACCTCCTACCCCGTGGAGCATAAGTCGTCGTCTCAACTTCAGACGACCCCCCCTCCGCCCGGAAAAGACGGGACAGCGCCAGCCGGAGAGTGGGAAACATTGTTCTGGATAGAAAACACAGCCAGCGGCGGCGGCGGCAGAAGCTGCGAAAGGAATGTGCAAGTGGTCTCAATGGTGTTGGTGAGGATCAAGCCGTAAGGCCAGCTTCCGGTGGTGGATAAGGCAAAGGGAACCATAGACATGGCCAGTCTGGTGCAGAGCCCAGGAGGCAGACCCAAGTGTGCGGCCAATAGGAATCTGATGAAGCCAAACGCGTTTTCCTGGGAAGACATATCACGGCGAGGATCGAACGGGACCTGCACACGACGTTCTCCCAAATTGTTGACGGCGGCACCGAACGGCGGCGGCGAGGATGCTTTGACGATCATACGGAAACAGATTAGGTTGACGGCAGGGTTAGGGAGCGGAGAGACTCTCATGTTTAAAGTGGTAGCCATTCTTGCAGATTTTGTCAATTGTTTGAATGTATGTATTAGCCGCAGCTAATCTTATATACTATCGTACTTCGTATACTGCTCAAGTGCTTAGCTTGTAGTGCTCCTTATATTATACGGATGGTGTTTAGTTTCCTATTTTTGATGGACTATTGGTGTTTAGTTTCCTATTTTTGATGGACTATTTCCAAATTCATTTACGATATACGATATTATTAATCAAGCGTTTATTTCCAACCCACTTCCATTTTGTTTCCAAATCTAAAATCGTATCGATTGCATTTATGTCTTTTGCTTGATAGATAAGTAAGTTGTACCATTTCAGATATTTTCAGTTTCATTCAAATAAAAATATATGGGGTAATTCCTAGGTGTGGGAAAAACCGAACCGAAATCCGGAAACCGATCCTGGACCGACCCGAATTATGATCCTAGTTCGGGCTTTTTCTTTTTAACCGGCCCGAATTAAAAAAAAACGGACCGAACCCGAAATTCCAGACTCATTAATGGGCCTTAAAATCTATAACCCGGCCCGGACCAATAAAAACCCGAAACAATAAGCTTTTATATAAAATTAATATAATATATGAATATAAATTTATAAATATTTCCTAATACGTAGTATATGATTATAATCACGGTGGATAAAAAATGATTTAGTAACTTTTAGTGACTACAAATCTGTTCAATTTGTTTAGCGTAATGACCATGAAAATATATATTTATAGCAACTCTAGTCATATTTTATCTATAAATTTTATTTCGTAATATTTTTAAGAAACCTATATTATTTATTTATATGCATCTTAAATAAAATATTAAGATAATTATCTTCTTTGGATTTGAATTGTTGGCGGTTTTGGAGACTAATATTTGTTTTATTATTTGCGGTTTGTATTTTTGATTAATTTTATTTGAAAATAGGTGTTAAAATATAAAAGAACAATGATAATATTTCACGTTAGGGCTTTAACTGGCCCAACCCGAACCCAGACCGAACCCGGGCTACCAAAAACCCGACTCAGACCGAATATGATGAGCTTTGTTCCGGTCCCTAGTTTTCATAACCCGGGACCTTATAGATAATTTCTGGGTTTAGCAAAAACCCGACCCAGATCGGACTCATCCCACCCCTTGTAATTCCCCATCTAGGAGTAAAACATAACTAAAATGCAAAAATATGAGTCTAATGTTCCGTATGCTTTCATGGAGCAAAAAAACATGGGTTGACAATAATACCCTTAAGGAAATGTCTGATTGTTTTATTAATAATATAAAACACAGAACAAAACATTACGAGGACAACAAGACCAAGAAGTTGCAGCGGTACAGCCTAGGGCCTAGGCTGTGACTGCCACCCTCACCAGCTCCGGCGGCACCACTAGCCGCCACCCGCATTCGATGTCGTCGTCGCTGCATCTGACGTCGCCACTGCCATCGGTGCCTCCTTTGCCTCTGCCGCCAACAGCCGCCTGTGTTGTCGCCGCCGCCTTTGCTTTGCCGGCAGCCGCCACTTTTGGAGAGACCACTACAAATCTCTGGCAAAAAGTTTATCACAACTAATGACATGTTTGTTGCTTTGCCATCTTCTTAAAGGAGTGCCATGTATTAACATATATTCAGATTTGAAAAATGGCATATTGAGAGAAAATGTTGCTTTGCCATCTTCATAAAGGAGTGCCATGTAATAACATATTCAGATCTGAAATGGCATATTGAGAGAAAAAAATCATGGAATTTAAAAAAATATGGCATTTGTAGATAGAAAAACAGTACACTAAAAATAATATCACTGATGTAATTAGTGCCATAAAAGGCATGGCATGCCATTCTTTTCAAAAAAAAAAAATATGGCATTTGTGGATATAAAAAGAGGAAAGTGGCGCATGTCATGAAAGTGGCATTACTTTGCCATGTTCGGATAAAAAACATCTCATGGAATTTTCAGATTTAAAATGAATATAAATAATAATATTCATGTATTAAAATAAAATTATCAAAATTAATTGAAAAAGGGTGAAATCGGAATTAATTGAAAAAGGGTGAAATCGGACCATTTCCAAACAGTCCAACACCATTATATTTGAAGTCTTGCATTTTTTAATCTCAATTTTCTAGATCTAAAACATAAATATTCAATTTAGATTCTGAAAATATGAAAATAAAATCATTAGTTGAAATACAAAATCAAAATAAGATGAAAACAGAAGGCAAAGGAGGAGGAGGAGGCGAATTTATACTACGTAACATTTAATTTGTCTTTATTAAATATGTAGCACTCGATTTTTAAAATATCAAGCAATAATTAAATACCACACACTAGTTATACATTTCCATATAGTGTGAAGTGGGTCCAAATTAAAAATGTTTGACATCATAATTACACAATCCATATAATTCACTACAAAAAAACACGGAGTTAGTCATGGATTTAGTCACGGACCGTAGTATAAAAAATCCGTGACTAACTCCGCTAGTCACGGACTTTGTCCGTGACTAAATCCGTGACTGTTTGGGCGTGACTAATTCTAGTCACGGTCATTTTATCCGTGACTTAGCGTAGTCACGGCTTAGTCACGGACCGTTTCCGTGACTAACTTGTCACCGGAATAACCACACCGGCGACTTAGTCACGGGCCTTTTCCGTGACTAATATAGTCACGGACAAATCCGTGACTAAACTTTCAAATTTAAAAAAATGAACCGCCAAATGTTACGGTTTAAATTTTCAAATTTCAAATTTTAGTCACGGACTTGATCCGTGACTACTTTTTCATTTTTTTAAAAAAAAAATTAAATTTGAAAAATAACTTTTTACAAAATCGGTCTAGAATTTAGTCACGGCTCGGATCCGTGACTAAAGTTTTTTTTTTTTAAAAAAAAGTTTTTTTGTTTTATAAAAAAATAAATTTTTTTTTTAATTATTCTTTAGAAAAGTAAATTTTAAAAAATATTTGTAGAATAAAAGTAATAAACAGACTACTAGAACACACATTTCATAACCAAACAGACTGAAATAAAAGTAATAATAAGCACAATAGAATTATAGTAAATAAACAATGTTCAAATAAAAATGTATATCATTTACAAGCTCCTCCGGTTACCATTATGATAATATCTAGAATCATCATATAGGTAATCTTCTTCGGTCTCATCTTCTCGGTTGTCTCCAGCTTGGCCTTCTCGATTGCCACCGCGACTGCCTCCTCCGCGACTGCCACCTCCGCGACTGCCACCTGCTTGGCTGCCTCCAGATGTTTGAAACAGGTTGTGAAAATTGATATCCTGAATAGAACCAAATGAAGGCAACCCGGTAGCAGAGTTGGTACGGAAATAACCGCCCATGTGCGGAACTTGAGGTGTCTGCTCGGGGTGCAGTACATACGGCTGAGGCTGAGGCTGATTCCGAATTCCGGCGCTGAGGATCCGTTCCATCTCTTCCAGCCGGGCCCTTGTTTCTTCATCTTTTTTGCGTTGCTCCTCCAAGGTGCGCTGCTGCTCAGCCAAGGCCCGCTGCTGCTCCTCCATCTCCCGCTGCATTTGAGCGATACGCGGATCCTCTCCGCGCCTTGATCGGGAAGATGAAGCACCGCTGCGGTCGTACAAGATCCGTTGCCCCTCAGCCCCCATGCACGGGACCCGGCCCTTGTACACCCCAACTGCCTCAAAGATGGCATCATCCTCCACATCAGAATCAATCTCATCCTCCTGAGTCAAGCCTAATTCTGCCCGCCTCTTCTCAACATTTGTGTTATACTTTGACTACATGTACAAAAATTGTTAATTTAATGTTACTCAATTTGATTTTGAATGGAAATAAGTAACAAAATAGTGTTACTTACTTCGATTTCAGCGAGGCGGGGTGGCAGATCGGCATCGGACTCATCGCCGTGCTTTGTCCAGCAGTGCTTGATGACCTTGAGAATTGAGACCTTCTTCTTCTCAGGCCCCGACTACAATTTGGAAAAAAGGCTTAAGATCCATACTTAATTGTTAAAATAAAGGGTTGTAATTGTGTAAAGTTTTTTGAAAAATACTTACAAGATCTTCCTTATGTCTACTCTGAGGTTTGCGGCCCCCATGCCATTGGGTTTCTAAGGCTTTCTCGGACATCCGGTTTTTCTTACCGGATTGACTTCTTGCCAAGAAGTTTGGATCAGAAGACCAGTGACGGACGAGGTTAGCCCACACCTCATCCGAACACCATCCAGGCTTTACCCCGCTCGTTCGGGCACGCCTAAAAGTAGGACGAAGCCAATTTGAAATCCTAGCGTTATACGCTCTAAGAATAGCTGGACCTTGGGCTTCAGTCCATCGAAACCGACCCTTTATAAAAAACAATTAAATTAATTTATCTTTTATCAAATGTTACGTTAATACAATTACGCAGAGAAAATTCATTTTTTTTACCTTGAAAAGGTTCCACCAAAGTTCACGAACCTTGGGGTCTACTTCTGTGTATGCTGCCCAGTTTTCAAGAAAGTGTCCTCCAATTATGACTTTGATTTGGTCCAACACTTCTTGATCGCTTCAGAAAATTAAGATTATTTATTTATTAAAGTTTTGATTACATTATGATACATTGAAAAAATTATTTCACGTTAGATAAAATTCATAGTTACTTACTTCGCAACCATGTGGGGCGTCACCCAAAGCGCATTTTCATTGTTGCGCTCAGCTTCGGTTAAGGGCACATAGTTTGGGCGGGTACGCGAGGTTGATTGTTCATTGCTCATCTAAAATATATTAATTTATATTTTTAAATATTAGTCTAATCATTATAGAAGATCAAATTTTTATACATTTATCAATTGAAAATGTGTAAAACATATTAAACTGTGTGTAAGTTTAATATGAGGGGTGGTAATTTTATAAATTGTTATAAAATGTAACATGTTAAACTTTAGGCAAGTTTAAATTTTTTTTTATTAAACTGTTTTTTATCAAACTGTTTTTCATTAAACTGTTTAATAAAAAAACAGTATATTGTTAATGTGTTTTTAATAATCTATATTTTATATTTAACTTCGAAAAACAGTTTAGACCGTCTTAATTAATATTTTATAATTAACATGTTAAACTTTTTTGGAAGTTTAACATGAGGGGATATTTTTGAATGTTAGTATGATCATAATAGAAGATCAAATTTTTATACAAGTTTTATCAATTAAAAATGTGTAAAACATTTATTTTCGTACATGTTAAAAAATATATTTTTTTGAATTTTCGTACTATTTTTTAACTTTTCGTACTATGTTTTATAAAACCGTTTATATACAAAACCGTTTTTATACAAAACTGTTTTTATATAAAACTGTTTTATTGTTAAAAGTTTTATAAAAAAACAGTTTATATAAAAAAAAAATTTATACAAAAAAAGTTTTATATAAAAAAGTTTTATAAAAACAGTTTTATATAAACAGTTTTATAAAAAACTGTTTTTTTATTATTTCACTTTTTAATAAAAATTGTTGAATAAAAAATCTGTTTTTCATAAAAAATGAAAAACAGATTGTTTTAAACTTTAAAAATGATTAATATTTCACTTTTTAATAAAAAAAGTTTTTATTAAACGGTTTAAAAATAAGTAGTCTATTTTTATTAAACGGTTTATAATCTATATTTTATATTTTATTTTGGAAAGCAGTTTTTATTGTTTTTTATTAAAATCTGATTTTATTTGATTGCAATCTGTTAATATTATACTGTTTTTTAAACTGTTTTTTATTAAATTGTTTTTTATCAAACTGTTTTTTTTTAAACTGTTTTTTTTGTCAAACTGTTTTTCATTAAACTGTTTAATAAAAAACAGTATATTATTAAACTGTTTTTTATAATATATATTTTATATTTTATTTCGGAAAATAGTTTTTAATGTCTAAATTAATATTTTATAATTAACATGTTAAACTTTTTTGGAACTTTGACATGAGGGGGTATTTTTTAAATAATTCGGAAATAATAAATTTGATTGATGATAAAATAATAATAATCCTAACAATGTCTAAATAATTCATGCATAAGTCCGAAATTAAATCATGCATTTGATCGAAAAAACATGCATGTTGTTTAACCTAAAATTAAATCATATTTAGGCATGCATATTAAACTTATACACAAAAAATCAAATTGAATCAAACTATATCTAAAGCATGCGTATTAGAAATCAAACAAAAAAGAAAAAATAAATTTTATCAACTTTGAGCATGCAAATTAATATTGTAATTCGAAATTAACACAAAACTAATAATCGTGGAGAGATTAATATTGAGCATGCAAATTAATATTGTAATGTGAAATTAATATTACAATATTACTAAATTAATATTGTAATGCGAACATAATAATAACATGCATTTGTGTGTATAAACGTAAACACATATACACATATAATCATATTAAATGTATATACACATAAATATGTAATTGTAGAATACATCATTAGGGCATTCAATTATAAACATGCATTTGAGTACATAAACATGCATTTGTGTGTAAAAAATTAATTGAGAAAACATAACCTTGATGTGGAGAGAGAGGTGCGAAAAAAAAGGAGTGGTGGACGGTGGCGGTGAACGGCGGCAACCGGCGGCGGACAACGGCAGTGCACGGAGGACGGCGGCGGCGCTGCACTCAGGACGGCGGCGGCGCTGCACTCAGGACGGCGGCGGTGGAAGGGGAAGTTAGAAGGGAAAGAGTTTGAGAGGAAAATAGGGTTTGGAAGCGTAGGTTTGAAAAAAATCGCTAAGTGTTAGTTTTATATGACGGAGTAGTCACGGTTTTAGTCACGGCTATATCCGTGACTAAACCCTTCGTAATCAACGAAATCAGCCACGCGGCATTAACCGCCTTTGACCGGTCTAGTCACGGCTTTATCCGTGACTAAGACCGTGACTAATTCAAATTTTGAATTTAGTCACGGTTCTAGTCACGGATAAAACCGTGATCAGACCGGCGGCCCTGACACTTCTCCGCTGCCAGACTGACAGGTTAGTCACGGAATTATCCGTGACTAAGACCGTGACAACTTGAAATTTTTTTGTATAAATCATCTTTCTCCGGCCCAAGAGTGAACTGTAAAAAAAATGGCTAATAGAGGTCCAATTGACTGGGATTCGATGTGTAGAGATATGAAACGACTTAAGCTGATTACAGAGCTTATGGAGCCGAAAACCGTGGAAGCATACGAGAGAATCAAGGAGTTGATGTCTAGACCCCTTGAAAGTTTTGGCGATTATAAAGATGAAGAATCCGACTCGTTGGGCAAGTCAAAAGCAAGAAATTTGTGTCGGATGCTTCAACGTGCACAAGAAGTTTCAGAGTATATGGACCCGATCAACGAAGAAGCTCGAATGAAAATTCAGGAGTTGTGGGCTAGGCCTCTTGAAAGTTTCCGATTGAGGAATGAATAATGTTAGTTAGGTTAATGTGATAAATAAATCTATGTTAGTTGTTTGATAAATAATATGTGACAATTTCATTGTGTGTTTTGTATTTATCTTTGAAATTTGATAAATAAATCTCTGTTAGTTGTTTATTAATATCTAAATTTATTATAATATTCAGATTAGTAAAAGTAAATTATTTTTTTTTTTTTCGAATTTTGTTAATTTTCGAATAGACTTAGAATTATTAAAATTAATTTTTGAATTTCGAATTATTAAAAATTATTAAAATAAATTTTCGAATTTAGAAAAATCAAAAATAATATTTGAATTTTCGAATTTGAAAATAAAAGAATATAATATAGAGTAATTTCATATTTTGTATTGGGTAAATTTTAATTTTCAAACTTCGAATTGTGAAAAATTTTATTTTGAATTTATAATATGGATATAAAAAACTTGTTGTGGTTGAATTAATATGGAGTAATTTTTTGTTCATAAATAATAATGATAAAGATAGAAAAAAATTCAAATATTGTTGGAGTAATATAATGATGAAGAAATCTGCACAAATATTAGAAGTCAATAAAATTGAAATTACAACAGCACAATTATTCGCTATCAGAATCGTCATTTTCTACATATACAGTATCTTCTTCTGTATCTGAACCGTCTATCCATTCACCTTCTTCCTGATATTGAGCGTTTTGTTGTGCTACATACATTTCCTCAATTTCGCGCTCAGATGGAATGGTTGGGTCCGGAAGGTGCGTTTCTGGCATGACTTCAACACGTCCGCCATTTGGATCACTTAATTGGATGTCATAGTTGACCGTCTCAACAATAGGCGGAGGTTGGAAAAATTGTTGCTGAAAAGCATCTAGATCAACGTCCTTGTGTTGAGTTTGTGATTTTATTTTGTTCGGACGGACAGGACATGCACACACCCAAGGATTCTGTGTCCGCCTTGTTGAAGGATATTCTACATAATAAATCTGCGCTGCTTGTTGGGCGAGTATGAAAGGCTCATTTTTCGGGTACACACGAGACTGGTTGACGTCAATCATATTATACTTCGGATTTTTGCGCACGCCACGTGTGGGGTCGACCCATGTGCAACGGAACAGAACGCATGTCAATTTTTTCGCACCAGAAGGCATCTCAAGTTCCAGAATCTCCTGCAGGACACCAAAAAAATTGGTTTCCGAGTTATCATAACCGATGGTCGGGACACATAACCCGCTGTTCGTTGTTGGTCGGCCCTCTCCGTAATCGGCTGTGTGATATGTGTAACCGTTTATCACATATTGCCGCCACACTTTGGCACTGGCACTAGGGCCCCACGCTAATGATACTAACAAAGGGTCGACAATCCCACGACTATTGATCTGTAAATATAAACATGATAATAACATTAGGTAAATATTGAAAAATCTTACTTAATAATATATATATATAATTAATGTGTGTGTATATATATACCTGATACTTGTACCAATTTACAAAATCAGAGTCTACCAATGCATCAATTTGATTCTCAGGAAAGGCTGATAAAGAAGCTCTGAATTCACTGTGAATTAAAAAATAAAAAAATTATAAATTAACTACAAATTTAATTGATAAGTATTACAATTATAACTACAAATTTAACTTACTGATAAAACGGTGAGATTTCTGGACAATTCATGAGGATATAAGTATGTGCAATTTGCAATTCCCCACCCACGATGTATCGTTGTGTCGCAGCACCTTTACCTCTGCCTGGGTAATTGAAGATGGAAACTACATTTTCATATAAATCCTCGCCAATGTCATCGTTCCGGGCAGGTCTCTTCCTTCTGGTGATGACGTCACGCTCGAAGTAAAAAGACGAGAACGTTGAGATTTCTTGTTGAAGATACGCTTGACAAATTGAAGCCTCAACGTGTGCCTTGTTGGTCACTTTCTTTTTCAGCTCTCCTAGAAATCTGCAATAATGCAATATAACAACGGTACACATGTTAACAGTTATTGTGAAATAAATATTCTTTTTTTAAATGAAATTGTTACTAACCTTTCAAATCTGTACATCCAGCGATAGAAGACGGGCCCAGCAGTCAAAGCCTCATACGGAAGATGTATTATAAGATGTTCCATTGTATCGAAAAACGATGGAGGCATTATTTTTTCTAGATTACACATCAGAATGGGAACAGAATCTTGTAGTCTCCGGAGGGATGCCGCATCCAAAACGCTGGAACATATCGATTGAAACAACAAACTGATTTCAGTAATGCAGGACCATACGTGTTCAGGAAGCATCTCTTTTAGTGCAATTGGTAGAAGTCTTTGCATTATTACATGAGCATCGTGAGTTTTCATGCTCGTCGTCGTGGTAAGTTTGTTCATGTCTACGCATCTAGACAAGTTGGAGCAGTAGCCATCTGGAAACTTCTGAGACGCAAGCCATTGTAATATTGCTGCCTTTTGTGGTTCTGTGACCTGGTAGACTGCTTTTGGAACTTCCTTGCCCTGATATTCTAGATCAACAGAAAGTTCGGGTCTATCACACCAAATAGTCATATCTTTCCTAGCTGCAAGACCGTCTTTAGTTTTGCCTTTCAAATCCATCACTGTGTTAAATATATTGTCAAAGACGTTCTTCTCAGTGTGCATGACATCTAAATTGTGACGGATGAGAAGGTCTTTCCAATAAGGCAACTCCCAGAATATGCTCCTCTTTGTCCACTTATGGGTATCACAATACCCATATGGCTCTTGGTTTGGCTCTTCCATAGCCGTAGGAAAACGTCGAACCCGGTTATAAATTTCTTCACCGGTCAATCTCGGGGGTGGGCTCTCTCGTACCGCTCTGCCTCTAATGAAAGACTTCTTGTCCTTTCGATATCGGTGCCTTTCCGGGAGAAACTTGCGGTGACAATCAAAGTAACTTCCTTTTTTGCTGTAACTAAGCCAGTTGGCACCTGATTTCTCCATACATATCGGACATCCCATCAAACCGTGTGTGCTCCATCCCGAAAGCATGCCATAGGCAGGGAAGTCGCTAATGGTCCAAATGATGGCAGCTTTCATGATAAACATTTTATCTGATGAAACATCATAAGTTGGTGTCCCAACGGCCCACAGTTCTTTCATCTCCTCGACAAGGGGTTGGAGATAAATGTCTATCTTTCGCCCAGGATCCTTGGAACCCGGACAAATTAAAGACAAAAATATGAAATGACTTTTCATGCACATGTCGGGAGGGAGATTGTAAGGAGTTAACATGACCGGCCAACATGAATAGTTCTTGCCAAACCTGCCAAAAGGAGCAAATCCATCTGAGCACAATCCCAGCCGCACATTTCGTGGCTCCATAGCAAACTGAGGATGACAGCGGTCAAAGTGTCTCCAGGCTTCACAGTCCGAAGGGTGAGCCATCATACCCTCGTTGGTTTCGTGCTCAACATGCCATGTCATGTGTTTCGCAATAGCAGTCGAAGCGTACATCCTCTGCAGTCGAGGAGCTATTGGGAGGTAATACAGTTTAGACAGTGCAGACCTATGTCGTGGTTTCTTTTTACCTTGACGAACAGGTTTGTATCTGTCTCCACCACAGAACTTGCAGAACTCAAGTGCCTCATCCTCCTTCCAGAACAACATACATCCTTCCGGGCACGCATCAATTTCAACACAAGGTAGCCCCAACTTAGACATTAACTGCTTCATGTGGTAATATGAATCCGGAAGGGTATGATCTCGCGGTAGCATCCCTCCTACTGACTGCAAGACTCTATTCATGCAAGTTTCAGGGAGACTGTATTCGGCTTTTATGTTCATGAATTCAGTAACGGCGGATAGCTGAGAGTATCCCTCACAATCAGCATACAGAGGTTGGTCGGCAGCTTTTAGAACATCCTGAAATCTCTCAGCCAAACCTTCATCCACATAAGGTTGATAAAATGTCGGATTTTCATCCGCATCTGGTTGATACGAGGTTGAGGCTTCAGGGGGTCGTTAGGTGGTTGTGGGGGGTTGAACTGAGACATCGGTACACCGTATGCGTCATATACCATTTGTTGGTCCCACCTCATTTCAGCACGGTCTCCCCACGCACTCATCTCTGGAGGGACGTAACGAGACGAACCTACCGTTTGTGGTATAACAGATGGATCCAAAGGTTCGCCGTGAGAAGTCCAATTATAATAATTGGGAACAAAACCGACCGCGTACAAATCATACCCAACTTCGTGTGGGTCTTTAAATTTGAGATTTTTACACTTTGAACATGGACATCTTATTTTATCACCACTCATATAAGCCGGATGTTCAAGTGCAAATTCAATAAATTCCCCAACTCCCTCGAGAAAATTTGATTGCATTCCGTACAATACCGCATCTTTATCATACATCCAACTTCTATTTTGTTTATACATTATGCCTGAATATTATAATAAAAAAGTATACACGTTCAAATACTAACAATAATACTAACAAATTTTAAGTGAGTTATTTCACTAAATAATCAACTAACTAATTTTCACTAAATTAAATGAAATGCACACAATTCACAACAATAATTCACAAAATATAAGTAATTACCTAATACTTAAATTTAACTAATATTACAAAAAATTTAAGTAATTTATTAACACTACATTTAAATTAAACATACGTTTAACTAAATTTAACTAATTCATTTAGTTAAATTTAACTAAATTTAACTAGTTCATTCCGTCCTCTTTTAATGCATCACTACGTTTAAACCTACGTTTAGCTAACTAATATAACACAATTAACACATCACTAGCTACGTTTAAACCTACGTTTAGCTAACGAATTTTAATTAAATTATTTTTGTAAACCTACATTTAAACCTACACTAAATTATTACGTTAATGACATTTAATGTTATCAGTACTACACAATTAACAATTCCAATTCACTAAATTAAATAATATGACCAAATTAAACCCAATAATTTGAACATGTATATAAGGTCATTTGAATTAATAAATAATACACAATTACAATAACAATTCACAATACACTTAATTAACACATTACTAACGTACGTTTAACTAACTAATTTCACTTAACATAAAGATCACTACGTTTAAAACTACGTTTAGCTAACTAATTTTAATTAAATTATTTTATAAACCTAACAGTTTAACTAATTTTATGACATTAATACGCTTACAGTTGAATATGTTGTTAATTAATTAACAACATCACTAATTTAATAGTTTTAATAATTTAAATTGAACCAACTAATTCTAAATAAAAATAATAATTCAAATAACATACCTTAACTGCATAAATGGGGAAAATGATAGAAGACAGACTACATCCTTCGATCTTTCAAACAGATACTGTATATACTAGGAATGAATTGGTGTGGTTTTGTTGAATGAACTGCTCCTGCATATATAAAAAATTTAGTCACGGACTTAGTCACGGATTTGTCCGTCACTAAGCAAAACCGTGTCCATTACGCGTCCGATCCGTGTTAATGACGTGTAAATGACGTGTAAATCAAAGTAAATCAAAGTAGTCACGGACATAGTCACGGCCATGTCCGTGACTAAATTTATCCGTACATAATACCGTTGCGGATTGATTTATTGGGGATGCAAAATTAATTTTTAAATTTAGTCACGGCTGTAGTCACAGATGTAACCGTGACTATGTCGCCGGAGTAAAACAAGCCAGGCCGGAAAATCAAACGAGCAATCGGAGGATGTTAGTCACGGACAAAAAACCGTGACTACGTGTAGTTACGGCTGTAGTCACGGTAAAATCCGTGACTAATTTTTTTTTTAAATTTTCGTGACTAGTCCGTGACTAGTCCGTGACTAGGCTAGTCACGGACCAAATCCGTGACTACGGTCCGTGACTAAACGAGTGTTTTTTTGTAGTGAATTCTGACATTTTTTAAAGAATTTAGTTTTAAAAAAAGATAAAATTTAAAATATATATTCTAGCATTAATTCAAATAATATGTACCAACTATGTAAATTGAACAAGCAACATAATATTATTATAAAAACTAATAATCTCATACATGCTTTTGTAATACTTCATCCGTCCCTTAAAATTTGGCCAAATTTAGTCAGTACGTGGATGAATAAAGTAAAAATTGTGTGGTTGAAGTTTGTGCAGATGAGGTAGAATGAACTAGCACCACCAATTATTTACTTAAAAGAGAAAGTGACAAAACTAATGCGACAACGCAAAAAGGAAAGTTGGCAAATGTACAAATATAGCCATTTCAGACAAAAGTATGATTCAAAAATTGAGTCTTTATTCAGGTAAGATTAATGCAGTTAAACTAGGCATAACTCATTTGAAATGTATTTGTGAATTTGTTCTTTTTAATAAAGCAATACCCAATTGTTGCAAGATCATCATCCATGAAGGTCTTCATATATAACGTCCAAGTATTCAATCACATTCTTTTCATTGTTTGTAGTCATGAGAGAAGATAGAAGAGACAACATGCGCATCATGGAGGAACTAGCGAAGCTAGTTTCAAGCTTGGTCCATGCAATAGTCAATGGGGATTATGGTCATCAAGGCAGTTGACTGAATAGCCAGCAGAATGATATGATACAGTCTTGACGCGTCCAAAAATCATAATATTTGGATTGGTATAGTCACGACATATTTTTTCCCTTGTGACTTGTGAGAGGTTATTTGTGATTTCTGAGAGAAGTAATTACTTTCACCTTTGGATAACTTGATAGGAATTTGAAATGAAAGATTTAGTGAGATTAGTGTAGAGGAAAAATGTTTGACATGCGAACAACAACATTTGTATATGTTGATAATGTGAAATATTATGGGAAGTAATGGCTTACCCATTGTGGTAGCCTTAGGCATATATTTATACTAATCAAGGTAAAGGAATTACACAATGGTCCTTAGTAATTAATAATAATAATAATAATAATAATAATAATAATAATAATAATAATAATAATAATAATAATAATAATAATAATAATAATAATAATAATAATAATAATAATAATAATAATAATAATAATAATAATAATAATAATAATAATAATAATAATAATAATAATAATAATAATAATAATAATAATAATAATAATAATAATAATAATAATAATAATAATAATAATAATAATAATAATAATAATAATAATAATAATAATAATAATAATAATAATAATAATAATAATAATAATAATAATAATAATAATAATAATAATAATAATAATAATAATAATAATAATAATAATAATAATAATAATAATAATAATAATAATAATAATAATAATAATAATAATAATAATAATAATAATAATAATAATAATAATAATAATAATAATAATAATAATAATAATAATAATAATAATAATAATAATAATAATAATAATAATAATAATAATAATAATAATAATAATAATAATAATAATAATAATAATAATAATAATAATAATAATAATAATAATAATAATAATAATAATAATAATAATAATAATAATAATAATAATAATAATAATAATAATAATAATAATAATAATAATAATAATAATAATAATAATAATAATAATAATAATAATAATAATAATAATAATAATAATAATAATAATAATAATAATAATAATAATAATAATAATAATAATAATAATAATAATAATAATAATAATAATAATAATAATAATAATAATAATAATAATAATAATAATAATAATAATAATAATAATAATAATAATAATAATAATAATAATAATAATAATAATAATAATAATAATAATATAACTACGTTATTACACCCCCTCAATCTGTGCAGGGGAAACCACGTGCAGATTGGAACGTAAAAACTCAAAGCGCTGACTAGTGAGATTCTTCGTGAAAATATCCGCAAGCTGGAACTGAGTAGGAATGTATCTGACAACAAGATCCCCATGAGCTACTCATTCACGTACAAAATGATAGCCAATTTTAATATGTTTGTTGCGATCATGCTGAATAGGATTAACTGCAAGGTAAGAAACAGAAACATTATCACAAAAAAGCTTGACCGGATCCGAGACCAAGATGCCCATATCTGCCAAAAGAGAACGAATAAACAGTGTATCCTGAATAGTATATGCCACAGCCCGATATTCAGCTTCAGTGGAGGATTTTGAGACAGTAGGCTGCTTCTTGGACCTCCAAGAAATAAGATTTTCACCCAAAAAAATAGCATAGCCTGTGGTGGAGCGACAACTATCGGGACAACCAGCCCAATCCGCATCGGAGTAAGCAACCACTACCGAAATCTTCTGACCTGACCGAAGCCATAAACCATGTGTCAAAGTGCCCTGTAAGTACCTGTAAATACGCTTAACAGCAGCTAAGTGAGTAGTACGTGGAGCATGCATAAACTGAGAAACCAGGTGAACGACATAGGTAATATCAGGTCGGGTAATAGTCAAGTACTGTAACGCACCTACCATACTACGTGTCACGCCCCGGACCTCCCCGGACACGTCAACAACCCGCCATACAATACGAATAGTCAACCGCAGTCCAACACATTCATATTATACAAGGCGTCTAGAATATCATTCACACGCAAGCCATCCATAAACAACATAATAAGCAATCGAATACGTAGCGGAAAACATAGTTTGAAAACAAATGCCACACGTGGCTAACATGAGCACGCAGGCTCTATAGTAAAATATTCATGAGCATGTTTACTAATGTTTAAAAACCGAATGGAGGAAGCACGAACCAAGTCTTCCCTCCTAGATGATCTCTCGAGCAACGAGCACAGGAAGCAAGCTCTAGCCTCAACCTGAAAAATGGTGGTGGGACGCCCCCGAAGGGGTCAGCACTCTATAGGGCTATAAAGTGCTGGTGTGGATGGCATCTAATAGATATACAACAAGTATTTCAAACACAAGACCCTCAAATAGGGTGATAATATAATCTAGGCCGTAACCCCAAGTTACCCCTTTTTAAAATATACTTACTTTATATATAAAGTCAAGTAGTCGGCCCGTAGGCCCAAGGTTTGTTTATCAAACATAGCCCAAAACCCCGTGACCCCTAGTCACAACAATTCATAGGGTTCAACCCTAACACATATATTTGCATTCTCGAGTCCAACTCGACTACATCACCATGCACCTTAATTAACATAAGCTAACTACTCCACCGTGCATTTCTTGAGTCCAATTCAACTACATCACCATGCACAACAATCACCCCATCATGTCTACCCAATGCAATTCTATGAGCACGGCTCAAGTACATCCCCTTGCATTGGCATAGACCCCAATTCCTAAGCACTCGCTATGCCTAGAATTGTAATATCAATAATCTATTTTGGGACATCCTTACGGACTGCCCAACCATGGTCTTAGCATCACATTACATCAATTTAGTCACTTGCATCACAATCAAGTTCATCAATTACAATCAAATCCTTAGATTCAATTCCTCAATAATTACAACAATCATTAACTAGTATTTCAATACTATTAAGATTATTCTTATCCATCATATATTCCATTTGTAAAACCCTACATATTTAGAGATATGTAGCAGCAACTTAATCATTCAATGTAATACATAAATAATCATTTATGTATCTACACAATTCACACATGAGTAAAATGCCTATTTCACACAATAGTTCATTTAACTCCATTTTTATCAATACTTTACCAAATCATTTCCCATTTCATTATTTGGAAAATAGATCAATATTCCATCAATAATTTATCATCATAATCCATGGAAAACATTATTTAGGCATTTAGGTAATCTCATGCTTAACCTACAAGTTGTAAGCAACTAGATGTCGATCCTCACCTCAAATGAGCTTTAAAACTTTCCTTCTCGATCCAATGACCAAAGCCTCGGCCAAGGAAGCTTGAGAACTGATTCCTTGCTTATAAATGAGTGTCAAACAGCCTCCTCAAAATGATAGTTCAACCCTTAATCGTTGGTACGAAAACAGCCCCTAGAATGGGTGTTTTCCGGTTAACTCGTTTCCTAGTTTTCCAAGATTTGCTCTAGGTTAGTATCTAACCTTTACATCAATAAAATAACTTTATGGGGACATATTATACACTTTGATTAGTGTACAATAGTTCCACCAATCGTTCATATCATTTGGAAAATGAATGGAAAGGTTTTGGGGTTAACAACTCACTTTAGAAGAGTAGATCCGTTTCTGCGAGGTTGCGTTTTTCTCGGACGATTTGGAAGCCTTCCACTACTCCGATTGATGCAAAACAGACCTTCACGGATTCCTCGTCTTGAGAACTTTCTTTTGGTATCTCGCACGCCTTATTTGGATTGGTATAACTCAAGATATCAACCAAACAACTTCATCACTCTCACTGCTCGAGTTTACAGACAGCAGTTCACTCCAGCTCGATTTGTGTATGATAGACTCTCTCCTCTCGAAAAGAGACCACTCAAATATGAAACTGCACTTCAAGGGCTATCCAAGGACACCTCATACACGTTATTTGGATGAGTATAGCTCCTATAATGAGAGGAGACAAATACCACACCAATTTGTGCGAAAATAAGGATGGTGGCCCCAAAATTTGATTCCAATTGTGTCATGTGCAGTTCTTCTCCATGTGGTGCGGCCAAGGTGAGTCTTCTCACATATTTTCTTTGTCTTTCAGGTACTCAAGCCACATGGAATGCTCCCCAATTGATCTCAATCAATTTGAGGTCCAAAATGTCTACCAATACTTCCAAAAAATGGGAAGATGGGTCCTATTGTTTTATCTTTGTCAAAGATGTCTTTTTGTACTCATCCTAATTTATTTAGAACAAGTCAACTTATTACATCACATTATTGATCTCCAATATGTGTAGGCTCATCACAATAATTTACTTGATGGGTATCATAGAAGGAAAATCCTACTCCTATTATTTAGCCCAATAATGTCAAAGATGGGCTATAGGCATTTGTATTCCTCTCTAATCATTCTATCACTTATTTTGAAATTTGTCATACATATTATTGGACTACTATCCGTGTGGGTCACTCCCGATTGGGTCTAGGATGCCATTCTCGAATACTTGCTATTTTTAGCAGGTTGGGCTCAAAATAACGTTTGGGCCGTCCGACCTTACTCGGATTGTCTTGAAAGATTATGTATCACTATTTAGATAATGTTGGGCTCTTTTATTTATTAATAAGACCCAAATAGTATTTACATGCCCGACACTAATATACGAGTTCGAACAGTACAATAATCGATCATTAATTACGTAAAACATTAATCGTTTTACAATTGTTTGGGAATCAGAAATCCAATACATAAACTTTGAATTTTTAAATCAAATTTTCAAGGACGTTCGGGTGCGGTGTCACAAGTTCACCCCCCCTTAACAGGAATTTCGTCCCCGAAATTCACAGCTCTACTCGAATAGGAAAGCATACTGCTTCCTCATCAAAGCCTTTGTTTCCCATGTCTCTTCTTCGACCCGATCGCTCTTCCAAAGTACTTTAACCATTGGGACTTCTTTGCTCCTCAGTTTCTTCACCTTTCTATCGGTGACCTTGATTGGTTGCATAGCGTAGTTCAGATCCTCACGTACCTCTACAGGCGGCCTTTCCAATATGTGAGAGGGATCATGTACATACTTCTTAAGCATGGATACATGAAACACATTATGTATCTTCTCTAATTCAGGAGTTAACTGCAGGCGATATGCTACGGCCCCAATCCTCTCTATAATTCTGAATGGACCTATGTATCGTGGATTAAGCTTTCCTCGAGTTTGAAATCGAATGATTCCTTTCCAAGGAGAAACTTTCAAGAATACCTCGTCATCAACCTTAAACTCTAAGGTTCTCCGACGTTTATCTGCATAACTCTTTTGTCTATCCTGAGCCGCTTTGAGTCTCTCTCGAATCAACTTCACCTTTGACTTGGTGATCTCAACCAACTCGGTAGCCTCGAGTTTGGCCATGCCAACCTCGTCCCAGCATAACGGTGTACGGCACCTCCTCCCATATAATGCCTCGTATGGAGGCATGCCGATGCTTGCCTGATAACTGTTGTTATAGGCAAACTCCACAAGTGCTAAGTGGTTGTCCCAACTTCCTTGGAACTCCAATGCACAAGCCCTCAGCATGTCTTCTAAGATCTGTATGACTCTTTCAGACTGCCCATCCGTCTGTGGGTGGAAAGCAGTACTGAACTTCAACCTTGTTCCCATAGACTCCTGAAATTTCGGCCAAAAACGTGATGCGAATCGTGGGTCTCTATCGGATACAATGGTCACTGGGACCCCATGCAGCCTCACGATCTCATCCGTATACAATTTGGCTAACCTCTCAAGTGGGTAGGTAGTGTTGATAGGCAAGAAGTGTGCACTCTTCGTGAGCCTATCTACAACGACCCAAACTGCATCATAGTTCCTGATTGTCCGTGGTAAACCTACCAAGAAATCCATAGTCACGTGTTCCCACTTCCATTCAGGAATGGAAAGTGGTTGCAATAAGCCTCCTGGATGCTGATGTTCCGCCTTAACTTGTTGACAAGTAAGGCATCGACTGATGTATTCGGCTATTTCCCTCTTCATTCCAGACCACCAGTAACTTTCTTTCAAATCTCGGTACATTTTCGTGCCCCCTGGGTGCATGGCATAAGCCGATGAATGAGCCTCCTCTAAGATGGACTTACGGAGCTCCTCATCTGACGGTACACACACTCGGTCACGAAATAACAAGAGACCATCATCTCTTTCCCTGAAATCCTCCACCGGTCCCGCTTGCATGCGTTCCCGGACCTTCACAAGTTCTGCGTCAGTCTCTTGACCCTTCTTGATCTCATCAAGTAAGGTCGGTCTCACCTCAAATCGTGCCAATAGGGCACCATCGCTAGATACATCCAATTGGGCCCTCAATGCCCTCAAACTAGTCAACAATGCCCCAGACGAACTCTTCCGACTGAGGGCATCTGCTACAACGTTTGCCTTACCTGGATGGTACTCAATAACTAGATGGTAGTCCTTTATCAACTCCATCCACCGTCTCTGTCTCGTGTTTAACTCTTTCTGAGTAAACACGTACTTCAAGCTCTTATGATCAGTATATATGTGACATGTCTCTCCATAGAGATAATGTCTCCAAATCTTCAGTGCAAACACCACTGCCCCCAGCTCCAGATCATGGGTATGATAATTTACCTCATGCTTCTTCAACTGTCGTGAAGCATAGGCAATTACCCTCCCCTCCTGCATCAACACACACCCAAACCCTTGGATGCTCGCGTCACTATAGACATCGTACCCCACACCTTGTTTGGGTAATGCAAGTACCGGTGCCTCGGTCAATCTCTTCTTCAGTTCGATGAATCCTTTCTCACATTTGTCATCCCATATAAACTTAGCTCCCTTTCGAGTGAGCTTCGTCAACGGCGACGCCAAAGCAGAGAACCTTTCCACGAACTTTCTGTACTAGCCTGCCAATCCAAGGAAACTACGAATTTCCTTGACATTCTTTGGTCTCTCCCATTTGGTAATGGCCTCTATCTTCTTGTTATCAACAGCAATTCCCGATCCCGAAACCACATGCCCGAGAAAGCCAATTTCCTTTAGCCAAAATTCACATTTAGAAAATGTGGCATAAAGTTGCTTCTCCCGTAGTGTCTCAAGAACAAGTATCAAGTGCTCCTCGTGCTCTTCTTCACTCTTTGAGTAAATCAAGATGTCATCTATGAACACAATCACGAATCGATCCAAGTATTTATGGAATACTCGGTTCATCAAGTCCATGAATGCCGCTGGGGCGTTTGTTAACCCAAACGACATAACAAGGAACTCAAAATGCCCATACCTTGTGCGGAAAGCACTCTTTGGTATGTCATCTTCCCTAATCTTCAATTGATGGTAACCCGACCTCAAGTCAATCTTTGAAAACACGGTTGCTCCTCGTAGTTGATCAAACAGGTCATCAATTCTAGGCAAAGGATACCTATTCTTGATTGTGACCTTGTTCAGTTGACAATAGTCAATGCACATTCGAAGTGTCCCATCTTTCTTTTTCACAAAAAGGACCGGTGCTCCCCACGGGGAGTGGCTTGGTCTAATGAAACCATTATCCAAAAGCTCTTGCAATTGGGTTTTCAACTCGTTAAGTTCAGCGGGTGCCATACGGTATGGCGGTATGGAGATTGGTTTGGTGCCGGGCTCGACCTCGATCACAAATTCAATCTCCCTATCAGGTGGAAGCCCCGGCAGGTTCTTTGGGAAGACATCCGGGTACTTACAAACCACCCTCACGTCGTCGATGTTCGTTTCCTCCTTGGTTTTATCAACCACGTATGCTAGATAAGCGTGGCATCCCTTTCTCATCATACTTCTCGCTCTCACAGCGGATATGATACAGCTGTTTGATTTGCCTCGGTCCCCCTCGAAGCGTAGGGTACCCCCATCATTGCCTTCGAGTTCCAAAACCTTTGTGTAGCAATCTACCCTAGCATGATGCTTTTCTAGCCAATCCATCCCCAGGATTGCATCGAACTCCATCATACTTAGCGGTACGAAATCACACGTCAAGGTTTGGCCACCGATTTCCACCATACAAGATGGATAGTAATTGGTTCTTTCAACGTCTTCCCCTAGTGGTGTTGATACCACTAAAGTTTGCGTCATTGGTATTGATTGTATCTCTAAGCCCTCGGTGAACGCCTCACTTACGAATGAACGTTGCGCTCCGGTATCGATAAGGATTCGTGCATGCTTCCCATTAATCTTTAGTGTTCCTACATTTATAAGTCATGTGAGATACCTTTCCTACCATTCTTATACATTTAGAGAGGTTTATTATGTTCACACACGTGTTTGGGATCAAGAACGGGTCTTAACGTTGCAATATGACGCGAAAAAGTCGACTTTGGGCTGCCCAGGAGGTACGCACGGCGTGCCTAGGAGGTACGCACGGCGTGCGTGTCTTATAACCTCAAAACGGAGCTACTGCCACCAACGCACGGACCAACGCACGGACAACACACGTCCGTGTGTATAGCAATTTCTTCCCGGTTGCTACTGCCACCAACGCACGGACCAACGCACGGACAACGCACGGCCGTGCGTATAGCAATTTCTTCCCGGTTGCTACTGCCACCAACGCACGGACCAACGCACGGACAACGCACGACCGTGCGTATGGTCCAGCCTGGTGTGTGTTGGCGGAAATCAGCCGTCTTTCGCCCGATTTCGCTCCGTTTGATCCCAAAACTTCGTGCAATGATCCCAACGACTAGCAACCTCAATTTATGGACTAATCAAGGGTAAAACACAAGTATACAAAAGGTAATACCTGCAACGGAATCCGGGTTAGCTTGAGCATTCGCCTCCGTCATCGCATAGACTCTAGCTTGAGTCTTTCCTTGATTCACGGACGGCGCGTTGCTCGCACTTGCTCCCCCTTGCCCCCTGGACGCGTGTGAAGCCCCGGCTTGATTCCGTGTCCCGGTAGTACCACTACTTGGCCCTGATGTCCTCGTTCCGCCCAGTTGTGGGCAACTCATCTTCATGTGCCCGGTGCTCCCGCATTGGTAGCATCTAGGAGGGTCATGGCATTTCCCTAGGTGGTTCCTCTTGCAATTCTTGCAACGAGTCACCCCCGAGGCTTGTGATTGTCCGCCCGGGCCTTGACCTCCCCTAGATGGCAGTGGGGGTGTCCGAAAAGATCCCCCTCCTCCGTGGTTCCCCTTTTTGTTAGGACCCTGAGGTCCATGGTTCTCCCACTTTCTCTTCTTCGCCTCTTCGGCGTTTTTCAACTTTCTTTCTTCCCATTCCTTCTCTCCTTTCAATCCTTGCTCGACCACCTGGCTAAAGGTCATGTTAGGCAACTGTGTTGCCCTCTCACGCACCTCTAAGTCTAAGGCATCCCAGAAGTGATTTACCATCCGGTTCTCGTCACAGACATACTCCGGTATGAACTCCGCGAGCTCCCTGAATTTGTGTTCAAGTTGCCTCACCGTCATTTTACCACCTTGGGTCAGGAGGGTATACTCTCTCCTCTTAGTGTTCACCTCAAAATCAGAATAGTATTGGGCAAAGAACTCCTGTCGGAAATTCTCCCAAGTCACGGTATTGCCATACTTTCCCTTGGCTCTGTCCCACCATGTGGATGTCATCCCTTCAAGCAATCTCACCGCCACCCTTAGTTTAAATTCGGGGGTGAGTTGCATATCAAGGGCTGCTTCGTTCAACCTCTTGATCCATTCCGCGACGACCGAGATGTCACCTGCTCCGTTGAAGGGTTTGCACCCCAAGTCTCTCGCCTCTTTGAGAAATTTTGAGATCCTTATGATTGGACCTCCATCACCCCGGCCCCCATGTGGTTCAATGTGGGCCCTAGAGTCGCCATGGCTTCTTCCTCTTGAAGCCCCACCCGAAGTTCGCCCTCCTCGGCGCCTTCAGCGTTCCCTCCTTTCCTCGCGCTCCCGCTGATATTGCTGGAGCAGCGCCTCAATTCTTGCTAGGGAGTCATCCTCCCCTTCTTCATCACTTACATCATCGTCATCCCCTTCGTAAGGGGTCTCAACCGGCTCGGTTTCCGGTTGGTAAGTCGAGTCCTCATAGGACCAGTAGGTTTCACTTTCTGTGTCGACATGGCCGTCACTCACGGTCTGTGATCGGCCTCCACGGCCAGCTCCTCTAGATGCCCTAGAGGTCCTTCGACTGCCCTGTCCAGTCTCCACTGGTACACGGCCAGTCGGGTTTCTCCTAGTAATCCTGCCACCACGGTCCATTTCTGAAAGAAATTTGGAAAGAGTCGTTAGACTCGTATCAAATGTCAATTGACGGATAGGTACTTAAGACACATTTTGGCTCGAGTCACCGCCATACCAATTGTTAAGGGTACCATCTTAACAATTAGAGACCTTGCAACCCAAGTACCAAAAGCTCTCCAAGTACAAAACTTCTATGCTCATGGTTTTCAAAATCTTTTCAAAAAGAGAATTTTGAGACTTCATTATGAAGTTTATGGACTAAGGCTCTGATACCAATTAAATTGTCACGCCCCGGACCTCCCCGGACACGTCAACAACCCGCCATACAATACGAATAGTCAACCGCAGTCCAACACATTCATATTATACAAGGCGTCTAGAATATCATTCACACGCAAGCCATCCATAAACAACATAATAAGCAATCGAATACGTAGCGGAAAACATAGTTTGAAAACAAATGCCACACGTGGCTAACATGAGCACGCAGGCTCTATAGTAAAATATTCATGAGCATGTTTACTAATGTTTAAAAACCGAATGGAGGAAGCACGAACCAAGTCTTCCCTCCTAGATGATCTCTCGAGCAACGAGCACAGGAAGCAAGTTCTAGCCTCAACCTGAAAATGGTGGTGGGACGCCCCCGAAGAGGTCAGCACTCTATAGGGCTATAAAGTGCTGGTGTGGATGGCATCTAATAGATATACAACAAGTATTTCAAACACAAGACCCTCAAATAGGGTGATAATATAATCTAGGCCGTAACCCCAAGTTACCCCTTTTTAAAATATACTTACTTTATATATAAAGTCAAGTAGTCGGCCCGTAGGCCCAAGGTTTGTTTATCAAACATAGCCCAAAACCCCGTGACCCCTAGTCACAACAATTCATAGGGTTCAACCCTAACACATATATTTGCATTCTCGAGTCCAACTCGACTACATCACCATGCACCTTAATTAACATAAGCTAACTACACCACCATGCATTTCTTGAGTCCAACTCAACTACATCACCATGCACAACAATCACCCCATCATGTCTACCCAATGCAATTCTATGAGCACGGCTCAAGTACATCCCCTTGCATTGGCATAGACCCCAATTCCTAAGCACTCGCTATGCCTAGAATTGTAATATCAATAATCTATTTTGGGACATCCTTACGGACTGCCCAACCATGGTCTTAGCATCACATTACATCAATTTAGTCACTTGCATCACAATCAAGTTCATCAATTACAATCAAATCCTTAGATTCAATTCCTCAATAATTACAACAATCATTAACTAGTATTTCAATACTATTAAGATTATTCTTATCCATCATATATTCCATTTGTAAAACCCTACATATTTAGAGATATGTAGCAGCAACTTAATCATTCAATGTAATACATAAATAATCATTTATGTATCTACACAATTCACACATCAGTAAAATGCCTATTTCACACAATAGTTCATTTAACTCCATTTTTATCAATACTTTACCAAATCATTTCCCATTTCATTATTTGGAAAATAGATCAATATTCCATCAATAATTTATCATCATAATCCATGGAAAACATTATTTAGGCATTTAGGTAATCTCATGCTTAACCTACAAGTTGTAAGCAACTAGATGTCGATCCTCACCTCAAATGAGCTTTAAAACTTTCCTTCTCGATCCAATGACCAAAGCCTCGCCCAAGGAAGCTTGAGAACTGATTCCTTGCTTAGAAATGAGTGTCAAACAGCCTCCTCAAAGTGATAGTTCAACCCTTAATCGTTGGTACGAAAACAGCCCCTAGAATGGGTGTTTTCCGGTTAACTCGTTTCCTAGTTTTCCAAGATTTGCTCTAGGTTAGTATCTAACCTTTACATCAATAAAATAACTTTATGGGGACATATTATACACTTTGATTAGTGTAAAATAGTTCCACCAATCGTTCATATCATTTGGAAAATGAATGGAAAGGTTTTGGGGTTAACAACTCACTTTAGAAGAGTAGATCCGTTTCTGCGAGGTTGCGTTTTTCTCGGACGATTTGGAAGCCTTCCACTACTCCGATTGATGCAAAACAGACCTTCACGGATTCCTCGTCTTGAGAACTTTCTTTTGGTATCTCGCACGCCTTATTTGGATTGGTATAACTCAAGATATCAACCAAACAACTTCAGCACTCTCACTGCTCGAGTTTACAGACAGCAGTTCACTCCAGCTCGATTTGTGTATGATAGACTCTCTCCTCTCGAAAAGAGACCACTCAAATATGAAACTGCACTTCAAGGGCTATCCAAGGACACCTCATACTCGTTATTTGGATGAGTATAGCTCCTATAATGAGAGGAGACAAACACCACACCAATTTGTGCGAAAATAAGGATGGTGGCCCCAAAATTTGATTCCAATTGTGTCATGTGCAGTTCTTCTCCATGTGGTGCGGCCAAGGTGAGTCTTCTCACATATTTTCTTTGTCTTGCAGGTACTCAAGCCACATGGAATGCTCCCCAATTGATCTCAATCAATTTGAGGTCCAAAATGTCTACCAATACTTCCAAAAAATGGGAAGATGGGTCCTATTGTTTTATCTTTGTCAAAGATGTCTTTTTGTACTCATCCTAATTTATTTAGAACAAGTCAACTTATTACATCACATTATTGATCTCCAATATGTGTAGGTTCATCACAATAATTTACTTGATGGGTATCATAGAAGGAAAATCTTACTCCCATTATTTAGCCCAATAATGTCAAAGATGGGCTATAGGCATTTGTATTCCTCTCTAATCATTCTATCACTTATTTTGACATTTGTCATACATATTATTGGACTACTATCCGTGTGGGTCACTCCCGATTGGGTCTAGGATGCCATTCTCGAATACTTGCTATTTTTAGCAGGTTGGGCTCAAAATAACGTTTGGGCCGTCCGACCTTACTCGGATTGTCTTGAAAGATTATGTATCACTATTTAGATAATGTTGGGCTCTTTTATTTATTAATAAGACCCAAATAGTATTTGCATGCCCGACACTAATATACGAGTTCGAACAGTACAATAATCGATTATTAATTACGTAAAACATTAATCGTTTTACAATTGTTTGGGAATCAGAAATCCAATACATAAACTTTGAATTTTTAAATCAAATTTTCAAGGACGTTCGGGTGCGGTGTCACACTACGGTACTCAGTAGCATCACTCAAAAGTTCCCCATCAGTGAGAGATAAAGTGGTACGGGAAGGGAGGGTTTTTTTGACAGACTTAACTGTATGAAGATGAAAACGGCGTAAAAGGTAAGAAGTATATTTGTGCTGAGACAAAAATAAACCCTTGGGATTGCGGTGTGCTTGAATACCCAAAAAATAGTGCAAATTACCCAGATCTTTCATAGCAAATTGTTTGGACAAAATAAGGATAAACTGGTCAACAAGGGACGTAGAGCTACCTGTGATAAGAATATCATCCACATATAGTAAGATATATAGAATGCGATGCTGAGATCGAAAAATAAACATGGATGAGTCAGACCGACTCTGAGAAAAACCTTGAGAGAGAAGAAAGCCACTGAAACGGTGAAACCAAGCTCTAGGGGCCTACTTAAGACCATAGAGAGCTTTACGGAGACGACAAATATGAGAAGGATAGGAAGGATGAATAAAACCTAGAGGCTGACGCATGTAGACTTCTTCTGTGAGGTGACCATGTAGGAAAGCATTTTTGACATCAAGTTGACGCACAGTCCACCCAAGAGAAATAGCAACAGAAAGAACCAAACGAACAGTAGTGGGTTTTACCACAGGACTAAAGGTCTCAGAAAAATCTATCCCAACCTGTTGATTAAACCCTTGAGCAACCAAACAAGCCTTATGGCACTCTATGGAACCATCAGAACGATATTTAGTCTTGTAAACCCATTTGCACCCAACCACATTTTTATTCGAGTCATAGGAACTAAATCCCAAGTTTTATTAGTAATTAGTGCATTAAATTCATCCGCCATGGCAGCCCGCCAAATTAAAGATTTATTTGCTTGAGAAAAACAAGTGGGATCACTGGGAAGAGCTAAAGTATTAAGAGTAAAAATATTCTTGGGTTTAAAAATGCCATCTTTAGCTCTAGTGCGCATGGGGTGAATATTGGGAGCCATTCGTGGAGGGGTGGCATGTAAGGGCTGATCGGTGAGGGGTGAGGCCGAAGAGGTGTGAGGTGAGGATAGTTCACTGCCAGAAGGAGAGTGAGGTGTAAGTGGCGTGGTGGGAGGTGAGGCTTCGGCTGAGGAGTCTGGGGTGGTGTTTAAGGGTGTCGGGTGAGGTTGTATGGGTGTAGTGGCGGTGGAGAGAGTAGGAGAGGCGGCTGGGGTGTGCTGTAATGTGCCTACGGCTGGGGATGGTAAGACTGGACCATCTAATGAATGCCCGACTGGGCGGGCAGTGATGGTTGGACTCCAAGGTTGGAGGGAATGGTTTGGAGAGGTCAGTGAGGATGTGAGGGTAGGATAAGGAAAAATGTGTTCAAAAAATTGAACATCCCTGCTTATGTAGACACGGCCAGTCCGGGGATCCAGACAACGGTAGCCTTTATACCCCGGAGCATACCCAAGAAAAACACAACGCACAGACCATGGAGATAACTTATTAGAGGAACTAGCGACAATGTTGGGAAAACATGCACAACCAAACACTCGCATAAAATTGTAATTAGGGGGTTTGTTAAAAAGTTTTTCATATGGAGACAGACCATGCAAAGTAGGTGTTGGCAGACGATTAATAATAAAAGTAGCAGTATAGAGAGCATCAACCCAAAAAGAGGAAGGAAGATGAGAGTCTAAAAGCATGGTTCGAGACATTTCAAGTAAATGCCACACCATTCTGTGCAGGAGTGTCCGGACAAGATTTTCGAAAAAGAATTCCATGAGTCAAAAATGAGAGTGAAAAAGAGAATTTACAAACTCACCCCCACCATCACTTTGAAAACATTTGATTTTGCAATTAAATACATTTTCTACAAGTTTCTGAAAGTGACAAAAATTAGTAAAAACTTCAGACTTATAACGAAGAGGGTAAATCTAAGTAAAACGAGAGAAATCATCTATAAAAGAAACATAATATTTAAATCCTAAATTTGACAAAGTAGGCGACTGCCAAACATCAGAGTGAATAAGCTGTAAAGGAGCAGTAGTCGTATGCAAAACATCCTGAAAGGGAAGACGGTGGGACTTGCCCAGTTTACAAGAAACACACTCATGAGACAAATTACTAGTACCAAAAATTAAATTATTTTTCCTAAGAAGAGATAAAACACGATCTCCACAATGTCCAAGTCGTTTGTGCAAGACTGGGCCTGGAACTAGCGAGGTCTTTAAAGCAGGAGCAAAGGTGGCCGGGTGGACAGCTTGAAAGGGGTAGACAGAGTCTTTACTGGAGGCCTGGAGTAGAATGGCTCCCGTGTGATTGTCCTTAACAGAAAAATAATTTTTATCAAAAATTACTGAACAATCATTATCCGCACATAAACGCTGAATAGATAACAAATTATATTTAAGGTGCGGTACATGAAAGACAGTATTTAATTTAAGTGGGCGGCCAAGGGTAGATAAATTTACAGAACCAATTTTAAAAACTGGAATTTTATTTCCATTTGCAACTTGAACAGAAAAAGAGTCCGGTGAAATGGATTTACTAGAGAGGATACCTTCGTGTGGTGTCATATGAGCCAATGCCCCTGAATCAGGATACCAAACAGACTCATTCGACTCACCCGTAGGAAAAGCCGCCAGTGCTAGGGTAGAAGGATTAGTGAAGCGAGCACAATGAAGGGCAGAGTGACCCGGAGAAAAACATAGCTGACAAACTACAGGGGGTGGAGGAGACTGAAAATTATTCTCAGCTGACGGAAAACCTGTAGAATAAGTGTGAGTACCATAATAAAATAAAGCATTAGTACTGATAAGTCCGTATTTTGACACGTATTTGATGCGTGTTGAGATCGGCTTTTGATGATTTTCCTAGCTTTAAGGTGTTACAAGTCTCAATTTTAGCTCAAGTTATGTTAACTGGGCGTTGGTTCGAGTTTGTGTTGTTTGTAGTCAAAATCAGGGAATTTGAGCCCGGCACCGGCACTTGAGGAACAATCGGGATGAGTTGAGAAGCATTTGAGATTGATTTGAGAGCAATGGAGGTCACCGGGAGGTTCACAATGAAGATTTGAAGGTAAACCGAGCTCTAGGATTGGCTTCGGGATCAAAAGAAGATGAATGAAGCTAGAAAATGACGATCAGGATAACCTTTGGTCAATCGTTCAAGAATATTTCTTTGTAGAAGCATCCGAAGGACACAATTCAAGTTTTATATGAAAGCCAACTTCAAGGGCTACAAATCATATGAAGACACCATTACGAGAATATGAGAGCAAGAAGGAGAAAACAGACGATGAAGTCAGATGATCTCTGCTGCGATTTCAGAGTGATACCTTCCACCGTTTTGATCATATCTCTTGATTGGATGATTCAAATCACATTTGGCAAATTGGGTTGGATAGAGGACTTCATTATCTAAAACTTTCATGAAGGGAGTTTTGTCAAATTCGGAAGTTTGACGCACGCCGTGCGTAGAGGAACGCACGACCGTGCGTCTGAGGCGAGAAAGCAAGGCAGCTACTGCCAGCCACGCACGGCCGTGCGTTGTCCCCGTGTGTTGCTCCTGGAATCCTAATTTCGCCCGAATTTGTTCCGTTTTTCCTATTTAAACAGCCTGTAAACCCCGTTTTCGAGGGGGGAGCTTAGAGAGAGTGCCTAGCACGAATTTTAGAGGGTTTTTCAGCCTTGTTCATCAATGTTTTGGTATTCTTTGTAAGTTCCATCTTTTTAATTAATGACAATTACTTCTATTCTTCCCAATTCTATTGATTCTTCAATTATGAATTGTGAGTAGTTTAATTAGGGATTGGGATTGATGAAGGGGTTGATCATGATGTATGGCTAGTTTCTTGATGGATTAATTGCATGAATGCCGTTTAATTTTTGTTTGAATAATTTAACTGATATCTCTTGTAACCTAGAACGCGCGCTAGAATTACAATTGCTTGTAGAATAAATTAAGAGAGATCTAGTTTATTCTAGGACACCTTCACACACACTTAATCGTTCGCTAAGAGATTAGTAGCGATTAAGGGGCCGTAAGCTCGCTCGTCTTGGCAATAATTTAGGATCCTGTCGCATGAGAGATCAGCCTGGTCCCCTAAATTATTGTACTCTACGCCGCGAGAGCGGTAAGAACTTAGTAATGATTAGCTAGGCTCAATTGAATTAATTTCATGTAATTAGGCCTGATCTGCCAGAAATCTGGTTACCCCAGAATCAATCCCTGTTCCCTTCGTCATTAATTAGAAAGAACCCCCTAGTTTAATCGTTTTATTCGCATTTTTATTTTCCAGCAACCAATCTCGCAAGACGCATTTTTTATTTATTTTTAATCGCTGAATTTAATTAATTCTTGATTCCCTTTTGTCCGTCCCTGTGGAGACGATACTCGTACTTACACCACTATATTACGATCTATTTTAAGTGCGAGAAAACACACATCAAGTACCTGATAAAACACGACTAGAATTACAAATAGCCGTACCTGGAACCCCGAGAATGGACTGCCCACGTGGACCCGGTGGCCAACCCTGCAGGGGTACCTGCTGGCCGTATCCAGCAGCATGTGGGCCGCCATAACCAGCCCCATTTTGGCCACCATGAGGACCCCCGTACTGTCCTTGACCTCTACCGCGATGACCCCAGCCCCTGCCACCACGGTGTTGGCCTCGCCCACCATGATTACGCGGCTGCTGCCCCCCTCCACGAGTTACTGGACGAACAGCATTGGCAGCAGGTTCTGCCACAGCAAAAGCCTGATGCTCAGGTGGATTTTCCTCACTCCGTAGGTAGATTGCACACTGTTCTAAAGCCAAGAGATGTGGGCGTAGGCTGTCCAAAGTAAAGTAGGACGGGAATAAGGTAATGGAGGTGATGAGTGATTCATAACCCCTTCCCAATCTAGTGATAGTAGCTTGAAGAAGGTCATGGTTACTGACGGGGCAATTGATCAAAGCCAAATTATCCGCAAGAACTTTGACTTCCCATAGATAATCATCCATGGACTGAGATTCTTTCTTCTTAAGAGAGTTTAAAAGTCGTTTGAGTTCCATGGATCGTGCTAAACTAGCTTGCACAAAACGAGTTTCCAAGCGCTCCCATATTAAGGCAGAAAATCGTAAATCATGCACTTCAAGTAAAATATTACAGGATAAAGTAGCAAACAATAATGACCGAACCGTTTGGTCAATCTTCAACCAAGAATGGTATTCCGGGTTGGGAATTTCTCTACGAACATTGTCAAAAACAGTAGGTGGGGGGGCTGCAATTGTACCATCTAGGATGCCTAATAAGCCATGAGAGATCATGAGAGACTCAAATTGAGTACGCCATGGCAAAAAGTCCTCAACCGCATCCAAACGAGTAGTGACAATATTTGTAATGTTGGGAGTTGAGAATGACAATTGGGATGATAAGGTGGAAAGAGAAGCAGGCGTTACCGTAAACCCGGACAATCTGGACGGTGAGGCACTTTCTGGCGGTTGCATCCCAGGCTGGCCAGAGAAGGTTGGGCCAGAGAAAGGTACTGAGACATGCTGGCCAAGGATCGGTGATGTTGCTGCGCCATAATGAGTATTCTGTGGGAAGGCAGAGGGTGCCCAAGAGAATGGCTCGGGCATATGAAACAGCCTGTATGAAGCGGAGGTCGGTGGAGGAGGCAACATGAAGCGTGAAGGCGAAGGAAGAGAGGAAGACGCCGTGCCGGAGGAAGAGCCGTGCTCGAAGGTTGTAGCTGTAGAAGTGGAGAAATTTGTCCCGAACAAAACAGCGGGCTGTGAACTGGAGATGACCGATGGCTGCGAACTGGATGGCAGCGTTGTCTGCGAACTGGAGATGACCTGCGGCTGCACCGTAGAAGAGGGCGCCGCTGAGGTGTTCGCTGCAGTATTCATCGAGAATATGAGTTAGGGTTTTGGAACCAAAGCGTCTGATACCATGTGAAATATTATGGGAAGTAATGGCTTACCCATTGTGGTAGCCTTAGGCATATATTTATACTAATCAAGGTAAAGGAATTACACAATGGTCCTTAGTAATAATAATAATATAACTACGTTATTAGATAAATGCATGGCCAAGGTTTAATTTGTCAATAAAAAAAATATTGAAGCTCTGATACCATAAAAAAATTAAAATAAATAAACTCTTTTATAGAGTTTGTATTTAACCTTAAATGTTTCTTCTAATGTTTAGCTTACGTATATAATTGACTCGTAGCTAGACATACAGAACAACGCCTCTGTATAAATAATTGGACATATATCAATTAAACACATGAAAGATTATATATTTTCATTCTGTTCTTTTTTTGGCATGATATCAGAGCCCTTGAAAATTTGATTTACCATTCCTTTTTCTTCTTTATTTTTCGCACATCACTATAGTCCGAGTGCAGCCGTGCGGTAGTTGATATCTCCATAGATACAACTGAATCGGATGTGTTGTTCTTGTCTCACCCTTTTTCTTCACCCATCAGATATCCTGGTTAATTGTTCACTTCAGTTGTGTTGAAACCACACAACTGTACTAAATGGTCCGTTAATATGAGATACACCTTACACAACTATACATATTTCCTCCAATATACTTCATAGTGCCAATATCGATATTTGCACTTCAAGCATTTGTCACACGGCTAATATAAAAATAGACAAATGATTTAAAATTGTTAAAATAAAAAAATAAAAAGACTAAAAAATAAAGTGCAAATGTAATACTTCCGGTATTATAAAAAACAGAGAAAATGGTTAAATAAGCTTTTCTACTATTTGACCTATTATTCAAAGTGAATTATTTGAGTTTCCTATTATGCTAACGAGAAACTTTGACTAATCTTCTTCATTTTTTGAGCGATTTGGATACAGTATCTTATTGACATTTTTTTTTTGATATATGAATGAACTATATCCATCTTAGCAATAAAAAGAAATATTTACTCCTGCATTTTTTATAAACTTTTAAATATGTTGGTCATTGGGCTTTCTTTGATGTCAAAAATTTCATGCGCCATTGGTCCCGTCATCTAAAAGTGTTACTCAAAAGTTTTTGATTCCACAATTATCATTGATCCTGTCAGATAGCAGAATTTCTGTCACTAAATCTAATTATCATTTCATTTTTGTCATCATGATATACAAAAGTCAAATACAATCATTGCATCAAATGTGTATATATCTTTCAAAATATGTTTTGACGCACGATCGATTCTATGTTATGATGCCATGGGTCACTTCAAAAAATGGCTTGAAGATTTTTATAAGTGATGATCAGGGTCGTGCTATCAACACCACTAATAGTGTGGCCTACAAAGAAGTTTTTGAAATTTTACGATCTTTTGGTAAAGTATGAACATATATGATTTTTTTTTGTTTTATAGTTTTATGAGACCCTTAATAATTATACCATTATTAAATACATTATCACATAGAGTTTATTGTTATATCTTATCGTTTATTTAAATTTTTATTTGCAATTTTTCATATGAACCAAATTTTTATTTTCTTATAGCTACTACTCCCTCCGTCCCAGGGAGAAGTTCCCGGGTCGACTTTCACACATATTTAGGAAATAAAGTTACTGAGGGGTAAATTTTACTGTTTGGCACTGTTTCGACACTGTTTGGCACTGTTTCGACACTGTTTGACACTGTTTTGCACTGTTTGACACTGTTTTGATGTAGGATAACTTTCCATTTAGGGAAATGGGAACTTTTTGTTGGGACTACTAAAAAGGGAAAGTGGGAACTTCTCCCTGGGACGGAGGGAGTATTATATACGGAGTAAAACTCAAAGCTATGACATACAAACTAGCTTGAAAATATATTCTTTTATTTGATAAAAATACACATTACCTCATCATACTAAAATATACTTCATATTTCAAATAAATTATTATTTTATTCTAGATACATCCCGTGCATCGCTCGGGTATTTTGTCTAGTGTTATATAAAAGTCTTGATGTATCATTTTGAATTCCAATTATTTCTTTTTAATTAATATAAAGTTCTCTATTTCGGCCGTGCATCGCACGGGTGAGAATACTAGTTTAAAATATTTTAAAGCTCCTAAAGTGCAGCATGCAGTTAATTTGTAATTCGATTACTAAATCAATGTAACTTTCTTTTGTGCGTGGCTGCTTTGTATTAATTTTAAAGGACACAACTTTTCTAAAAGGACATACTCATACGATACATCTGGTGTTTCAAATTAGGTACTTATAGCCATGCGATGTATAAATGTATTGTTTGGAGTAAGATGCATAACCATTTGGAAATGTTTCCTTCTACTCTATAAAAGAGGAAGGGTGTTGAGCAAAGGGACGTATGGAATTTGGCTTTGCCTTATCCGTTATTATTTTCCCTTATTTTATTATTACTATATTATCTTAGTGATAGTGATCGATAGAATACTTAGACCACTTTATATACAAATTACTTGTTAAGTGTTATTTTATCAGTAGCTAAAATGTACTTGTACGCCTTTTTTATCCCAAAAGTTCTAAGTAGTATCTTGTAACTCAATTACTGTGATAAGGGTGGGTAGTAAACTTTTAGGAAAACGTATTTTATATGTGACTAGAAGTGATATCGGTCAAGTTACATTTTACACCCTTATACTGGGCCGGTCCTAAGAAAACATGGGCCCTGTGCAAAAACAAAATGTGGGCCTTTTCTGAAATAGGTAGAAATATAATTATGAATATAATGAATATTTCATAAATATCTAATACTTTATTTATTTAATAATGACATGCAATACAAAAAAAAATATTATTATGATTACAAAATAATATCAACAATTGTAGTTGATGGTATTGGGTTTAAAATCTTATGGGTTATATCAATAATTGTATGATATAGAAATGCATATTGAAGGAATGTTAACATTGATCAAGTAGTTGAGGTGGTTTGCAGTTCGCATGCGTGAGAAGGAATTCAGGGTTTGAATCCCCTTGGCTATATAAGGCTTTTTAATGAAGCAGTGGGTTCACTACTGGGCTTTGATTAGTTTTTAATAATAGGTGGATTATTAAAATTTTGGGCCTTCATAATTTACGGGCCTTGTGCGGTTGGGCTGCTGGCACTTGGCCTGGGACGGCCCTGCCCTTATATTTATTATTAATTATTATCCGCCAGTTCTACCATTCTAAGGATTGTGTATTTAAGTTAGGTAATTCACCTTAAAATACCTTTTCTTGGATCTATATAGCTTCTAAGCTCAACACGTTTCCCTCCAATTTTATTTTTGTTGGTATTGGCGCCCAATTCCCATAAGCCCAACTCATTTGGAGTACCCGGCCCATGCCTTTATTTTTCCGTTCGCACCACGCTGATTACTTCGGTACTGCTCGATTCCTTTCCTTCTTGCTGGTGCGATACGGTTGATAGCTTTCCTTCTTGGACGATTACCATGTATGGACATTTCGAGCTTAGCCTATTTATTCCTTCCTTGTGGTCTGCGATTGAGAGTTGGCCGAACCCTTCTTTCTCACCCTAATTTCCGTTTGTGCTCCTCCTGTGGGGCTTTACTCGAACCCATTTCGAGTAGCATGAGCGGACACACTGCAGTACGAGTCTACATTGTTGCAGGGTTAGCAAACATGAGTGCTTATATATGGCGTTTTTGTTCTTTGTCTCACCCTAGTGTAGTATTGAACGCTATGATTGTAATGCTTCTACTTTTAGTTGTTATGTTTCTTGTTAAGATCTGATTATCAATAAAATGGTTATTTGATTTTTAAAAAAAATCTTGTCAAAGGAGTTATAACTTGGGAGTTATTTCATGTTTATTATTGGTCAGCCGCATGCTCAATCCTATTTTTTAATTACAGTTAAGTGAACAATAGCTATATCTCTTTGGCCATGGTTTTATTTTTCCTATTAGTATTTCAGAATTATAAAGAAGTTGGTGCATGGGCAATGACTATTTATTTATCTACTCTGTATCTTTTTATGGATCCGGGGTGTCTGCCTTACTTCAGAGTAAGGCACTCTGCCCGGCTTCTCTACGTCGTCCGATCAATATTTCGATGGTTGAAGATTTCGAAGTCCGAATCTCGAGGCGTGACCTTCCCCATCCGACGGCTCCCATGCGACAAGGTACTCTGCCGCATGGCACTGCCGTACGGCAGAGGATCCCCATCCCTTTTTTATAATACAAGAATATCCCAAACAATATAGCCCGACCACCCGCCTAGGTCAAATCTAGAGTCAAGCTATTCCACTTCGTAAGAGAAAGTGGGCTCAAAATTGCATCAAAACACTATTTATAGCAGATGCAGAAGGTCAACCTCATGTGGTAAATCAATTCTCAACTATGAATCTAATGGGAGAGAACTACTAATTCCGTTTAGGGGTTAGCAAAGTATCCAGTTTGCTCATGAAACAAACAAAAAAAAATCTCTATAAAGTATGTTTAAAGCGCTAATGAGATTATTCGTGACCCCCGAACTAAATTGATGGAGTATATGGCCCAGGAATCCCCGGCCCATAGACTCCTACTTCTCCCACAAAGGCCCGTTAAGCCCTAGGAGCATCCGAGGCCCAAATACGGTGGCCCAGGTTCAAGGAAGCCCGAGATACACACGGGGGGTGCCTTCGGCCACCTTGGCCGAAGGCTCCAGAACTCACAGCATGAACTTTTTGGCATACAAAGTTACTGGGAGAAAACGGCGGAAAACAGGACCCTTCGGCACTGTTGAGCCCTCGGCATCAGAAAAGCCTTCGGCTACATAGGGGCCCTCGGCCACATGAAGCCCTCGGCTACGTGAGGAGCCTTCGGCCAAACAGGCTCAATCATCGAAGATTCCCTTTGGGGACAGCCAACCACCGCATTTAATACGACGTCACATCCACCCACCGCATTCAATGCGGTGAACATGCCACTGCCAGTGCCACCCGGTTGATGTGACCCCTCGGCCGTTGGATTGTTGACACGTGTACTCTCATCGCATTTATTGCTGCTATAATAGAAGCCCTTATTCTCCTTGTAAACCACGCTGAGTTCATTTAATACAATCGACTATCTCTCCTCCTATTTTGCTCTGACTTCTCTCTAGTTATTCCCGCAATAACCCCTCGGATAAGACACCCCCGGGTGGACTATCCATCATAAATAATTAAGGTGCGTGTGCATCAAAACATTTTATTTAATGATTAGATTAAATGCATTCGATATTATTTGCAGTTCTACATAAGAGTTTTGTTTAACATAAGATTTATATGGATGTGGATTTTTAAGGTGTCTGTGATATGAATTTATTGCAATCAATAATTCTCCTTTTACATAATAGCAATACTTTTCTAAAAATGTCTTTCCCAATCAATTCTTGAATTCATTTGAAATCATATACTTATCGATTTATCTTAGCTTCATTAATATACGTTTTGGTGGGTATAAGGTGATTATAAGAGTGGGTACATCAAACATTGTTGTAAATATTAATCATGAGTGCGATGAATGGGACATATACTGGTATTGATATATGCTTGCTCAGTTGCTCCCATCTTCGCAGCACCAACTAGAATATTTGTTAAAATCTTTTCACGAGTAACATCATATTTATGTACGTGTTATGATGTTGTAGGGTGATCAGGGGCGGACTCAGGAAATCCATCTTGGAGATTCAAAATATTTTTTGGGGGCGAAAATTATATTTTGAGAGGGCGAAAATTATTTTTCGTATATATATATATATATATACCCTAAAAAATTGTTGGTGATTGACTAAGTTATCTAAGGATGTTTTCTTTTGGACTGTTTTCAGTCCCAGACCAGACCAGACCAGACCAGATCAGACTTGACTTCTGTAGTTATAAAATACACAAAGAGCAGACGTTTACCAGACCAGGCCAGACCAGACCAGCAAATTTCAGTCCAAAAGAAAACATGATAATACTGAGATTGATAACCTCAACACAATAGTAGCATTTAATCTCTTAACTCCTTTATGCAATCAACTGAGATTGATAACCTCAACACAACAGTTTCGGTTTAGCCAACACAATTACTCCAGGCCATCTTAAGTTTATTAACCATGATCGTGCATTAATAAACCGAAGTTACTTACTTGTGAAACCATCAACGATTAACCATCGGTTCGTTGATTGTTTCTAGTAATAATTAATGTTGAGATGTTAACTAATTGTCATTTAGCAACACTCCCCGACATTAATATAGAAATGAGATTAAGGGAAAAATTAATATTCAAGGGAAGAAGTAAGAAAATAACTCACAACTTTAACATTAATCATGTTTCAAGAGCAAAACTAAGAAATGGAAGTTTAGCTCCTCATTTGGAGATTAAACAATGCTAGAAAAATATAAAGAAAATACTATTCTAAGTTGAGCTTAAGTATATGGAAGAAGGGGTTAAATGAGAAGGAAATGGGTGTATTTATAGGTATTTTGAGGTGGCTGACTCTGATACCCGACCGGTTATCCTTAAACTGCCTGAACGGTGCTGAAGACATATCCAACCGGACAGGGTTTTATTGTACCAACCCGACCGGGTTGATCGAGTATCAAATCGGATATTTTCCACGTTCTCTTGATCTTCGACACGTTCTCGTGTTCTTGTCAACTCAACCCGACCGGGTTTCGGCGTGTAGCTTCCTTTTGGCTTCATATGTCACTTCCCACCCGACTGGGTTATGTTCCAACCCGACCGGGTTTGTTATCAGAATTTATTTCCATCTTTCATCTTGCCTTCCTTTGGTACCTATAATACTCCCTTGCATCCCTTATGGTACTTACAACAAAATACACACTAAAAATACAAATTACAACCTACAAAATAAATCTAGAGAGTACATCACAAACTAATTAAACAATTAAAAACATGAATCAAACAATACTAAAATAACAAATTTATGCACTAGGAAATAGTGCATATCAAGTAGAGAGGAGCAATCGTTTGCCATACAATGAACACCATTTGTACATGTTGATGAATACATGGCTAAGGATCTAGTATTATATGTTCAATAAAAAAATATTGAAGCTCTAGCTAATACCATAAAGATGTAAAAAGTCATAATATGTTTGTGTACAAAGTCATTTTTGTGTACATTAGAGTAGACCTATTATGCATATAAATCAAAATATTTGTGAATGGCCTGATTTTGCGCCACTATGTATTTTTGAAAAATTACCAATTTCAAAATCTCATCTGAGAATCACATAATAAAAAGTACTAGGAGATTAATTAGATCAAGTCTTCGCAAGTATTAAAAGATTAATTGATGAGTGTTAAAAGATTAATAGGTTCTCAACATCATATATATTACTCTCTATGACTTAATTATGAGTATGTTGATGAGTAGAACTTAGAATGATCCTAAAGTACATACACTCTTCTTATAAAATAGGCACATGAGAGCATCATATTATTTAATAAATCATGTCACTTTAACGGTGATCACTATAGTCATACGGAGTATCACTTATTTTTAAGTTTGTATTTATAACATTTTCTTGAACTTAAAAATATGCTATATGTATTGTTTACACTCTCCAAAACGCAAAAAGAGTTTTCAAAAGTTACGTTCTTAAGAAATTGTTTGAGCAATTTAAATTTATTTTTTTGAGCAAATATTAATCTCGTTAGGTGGAGATCATCACATGCTAATTAATAAGATAAACTAATAATCCCTCTGTTTCAATAATTTGGATGACGAAGTTTGACTTCATAAAGATTAAGAAAAAAATAGAGTTAATAACTCCAAATAGAACTAAACTAACTTCTAAATGCACAAATAGGACTATGTTAGGGGTGTTTGGATCTAATTCTCAAAACTGATTCTGCTTCTTCAGAGAGCAGAAGCAGAAGTTGGAGTGTTTGGGTGAAATTCCAGAAGCACTTCTAGTGCTCTAATTTACTCTCAGAATCAGATTTTTTAGAAGTTGGGGGGTACTAGCTTCTGAAAACTGATTCTGATTCTACTTCTGCTTTAAAAAAGAAGCAGAAGCAGAATCAGTTCCAAACACTCCCTTAGTTATCTTCCCAAAATAGGACTAAAGTATATCCTATTTACCTATTATACCCTTACCATAACCTAATAGGATAATCATATTTTAATTTGTAATAAACAAAAAAAAAATAATAAAAAATAATTTAACTCGTACAAAAAATCGTAAAAACTATTAAAAAACGTAAATTATTTTTAAAAAATACTAAAATAATAAAAAATAAAAAATAAGTTTTTTAAAATAAATAAAAAATAGATAAAACACCTTTAAAAATATAAAAAATATGGAGGGCTCTCCCACAGTCTCGGCTACTGCCCAGCATAGTTACATCATATCTGCTAAAAATGCCATGTTGTGTCAAAATTACCATTTTTATCTGAAAATGCCATAAAATGACATTTTTACTCTTTGAAAATGTCAAAACTTTCCTGAAAACTGCCATCAATATGGCATTTTGGACAAACCTTGGATTTTTTGTGGTGATCAGAGATGGAGGTGTTGGGAGGTTGCTAAGGTGGCAGCATAGGCCCACATATTTTTTTGATTTTTCATTTTTTATTTATTTTATTTTGACTTTTTTTAGTTTTTTATTTTTTTCGTTTTTTATTTTTTTATTTTAAATTAATATTTATTTTGTGTTTTTATTTTTATTTTTTATATTTTTATTATAAATAAAATTACGTTATTACTTTTATATTTTATTTATAAATGAAATATGAATTGTATCAAAACAAAGCAAGGGTAGAATTGGAAAGCTAGTTCTATTTATGGAATTTTGAAATTATGGTCCCGTTTGAAAATTAAAGTTTGATTTAGTCCCTTTTGAGGAATTCTCCTAAAAATTTACTGAGAGTAAATTTCACTGTAAAATATACTATTTTGGCATTGTTTGACACTGTTTTGCACTGTTTGCACTGTTTTGATATTAGATTTGTTTACCAAATAAGGAAATAAGGAAGTGTGACACATTTTGAAACATCCAAAAAAGTAAAGTTTGTCAAAGAATTTGAAACGTGGGCGACACACTTTTTAAGAAAAGTGAGTCTATTTAATTAATATTTAATATTTAATTTTTTTTTGATACATCAGAAAGGATATTTAATATTGAATTTATAAATTAAGAATAAAGTAAAAAAAAATCATATCACGTAAATTGGTCAAATTAGGTATGAGTAAGTTCTTTTTTAGCTAAGAATCAATGAAAAAATCTCTGTGTACATAAATATAAATTACACAAAGTGTATACAAAACTCGTATAGTTGCATCTCTTCACCCGTATTATTGTGATATTGTGATATTGGAGACAGCAGAGAAAACGTTATCGGCCTGCCCGGCGTTAACAGTCGGCCTCCACTCTACACAGCTGTAATCTATCTGTATATTTTTATAATTACGGAAGCTCTACTCTGATCCGTATTATTCATTCAATCAATTCTTCAACTTTAATTTATATTTTCCGTTTCTATCTTTGTGAGCTTGAGCTACCGAGTTGGAAAAATACAATCTTAAATCCCGCGTTCATACTTGATGTGCTTACACACACATTGAGATCAATTAGCTCAGATTGAAGAAGCTCTAGCTAGCAACAATGGATTTAAGAAACGGTTGCTTTCTTTCCATTTTCACTGTGATTTGTTGTCTTTCTCTATTCGCAGGCTGTTCTTCTTCCAGTTTTATCTCAGGTGTGCATATATTTACAGAACACTAGGTTTTATTAAAGTTTTTCCTGTATTTTTTTGGGAATTTGTTTGTGGGATTGTAGACCTTGTTTTATTCGGGGATTTCGTAGATATGAGGATGGAATAATTAAATTTATTTTGAGTAATTTGTAGAAATAACAGTACTGTAGTAAATTATCCCCAAACCAAACAGGCTCATAGACATAGTGAACTTTGATCTGCTGTAGTTTCATTTGCCATCTATTTACCTTCTTTGATCTAATACACTTTTCCTTTTCTTGTGATTGACGACTTCTCAAGATTTCAATTACTTCATCATAATTGGATATGTTTTTATGGTGTAGATGGTGTTTTTGTCTCTCAATCTTCCACGGGGAGGCACCTGCTTCAGAATAAAAAAGGTGCTATTTCCAGAACCTTTCAATTTATGATATCCTGACCGACCATTATGAAGCTCACTTTGTTCTGTATTATTTTTGCATAAACTACATGATTTTTGGGGTATGTTTAGAATTAAAACTGTTTATCATGATTTATTGGCTTGTTTTCCCCCATGGTTTATGCATATTATAATAGAACTACACAATTATAGATGTGTTATCTTTCTGATGGCTTATTGTAACCGGGTATAGAGATACAACAAAACAACAACATCCAAGCCTTAATTCCAAAAGATTTTGGGGTTGGCTAATTATAGAGATAAGTAATGTAAATCCTAGAGAAAGAAAGTAGAGAGTATAAATGTCTTTTCACTATTGTAATGATGGCCGAGAACTGACAATTCTTTCCACAATCCGGAGAGGTTATTTATCATAGTAGGAAAATCTTGTACAGTAAGTTATATCAAGCCTATGGAAAGAATATACATAACTTTGATTATCTAGATGCTTGCATCTAGATAATCCAAGCCCTGGTTTCTTTACTAGACTATATAGGCCTTCAATGTTTAAGTTGATCATCCAGGTCCATTTCCTTCATTTGATCCTTTGGGCCCAGAGGAGGTAATACACTCCATCTCTTCCAATATTTTTGGGGTTTTTGGTGGATTTCTCAAAGTGAGAATCATATCACTATTCATCTTTCATTACTTACTCTTGAGCATCAGTTTGATCCTCATTCCATTCCTCTAAACTTTCCACCCTTGGTCATCTTATTGTCACAACAATATCACTATTCATCTTTCATTACTTACTCTTGAGCATCAGTTTGATCCTCACTCCATTCCTCTTAAACTTTCCACCCTTGGTCATCTTATTGTCACAACATAGTACGTCTCTATCACTCAATCATGGGTCATCCGGAAACAGTTTCTTTGTGCTTTAGTACTGGGTTAGAGTGCGTACATCTGACCCCCCTTACCCCCTTGTAGGTGGGAGCCATTGCGGCACTTGGGTGATGTTGTTTGTTAAGTGATTGGTTCACCATATTAAAGTTTTGAAAACTGGTGTGACTGAGCTCCAAGCTTTAGCATTTTTGGTTCCCTGCTACACGCAGCGGTCGCCCACTAAAGATTTCACTGGAAAAATATTATGACCATTGTTGCGCCATAAACATAAGCTACAAATTCCATGGTAGTCAAAATCGCGAGTCAGATCGTAGGATCGTCCGATTATACGATCTAAAACCAGACTGACGATCCCGTTTGTACTAAGAATCGTAGATTAAGGAGAATCGGTAGAATCGCCGAGTAGGAGCGCTCACTCGTAGGAACGTACAGAATCGGCGAGTCGTTTGCGACGGTGGAAGGAAAAAAACAGACAATGACTGAAGCATCATCACCTTCGATTTGCTTGTTCTGCTACTCCCTTCGAAGCAGAATCACCGACGACTTCCATTCTGAGGCCCGACTGAGTCGAAGCCTCCACCTCTACGTAGAAGACTCGAAGCCGACTTCATCTCCCGGTTCCAAAAGTGCGCTCAGCTAATTTGTTTTTTAGCTTGTACTATCGTACTCCGTATATGTTATAATGTTATATACTCGTATTAATTATGTTATACGATAGTATATTAATATTGATACTTTAATTTATTTACTACTCCGTAGCATTTTATTAGTAAATCCTTTCAAAAAACATTTTATTAGTAAATAATTACGCATGATGCTTTGTGTGTCTACTGTAAATTAATTGATTACTTTAAATTTAATAAAGTGGATTGTTTGTGTGCTTTCTGTAAATTAATTTATTAGATGTTAATTTAACAAATTATTGATGCTTTAATTACTTTATAACATACGGAGTATTGTAAGTTAATTTTTAGATGTTTAATTATATAATTATGAGTCAACTCTTTTTGTTTCAAGTCTTTAAGTACCCAAAATATTTGATATTATATTATAAACATCTCCTTTGATCATTATTTATCAATTATATTTATTTTCTAACTATATGTATACATATTACACATACACACACACATATATATGCATATGTATATGTAAGTATATATTTTGTAGGATCTTACGATCCGAGTCACGATCCTACGATTTACGATCCTTATTCCAATATCCGATCCTACGTAGGATCTCGAGTTTGACTACCTTGGCTACAATGTTCTGCCACAGTGCCACTGAAGGTTGACTAGTTCTACTGAAGGTTGACTAGTTCCAACTGCTACATGGCTTTATCAAATCTGCCACCAGAGGAATATATTATTATGTGATATTTGGATATGTAAATTGTGGGAATACGATTAGTCTTCTATTTGTGGTAGTACCGCATGTAGTTGAGTTATTATTGATAATATTGCAATAATGTTTCTTTTCTTTTTTCTTTTACTAGCATGTTGCACATGTGTACATTGAATGCAAAGTTCTGATTGTTTTGAAAAACGATGGTCGAGAAAAGCTCTGGATATATTATACTTCATGGTCACTAACTCAATATTTTACCTACTCTGAAATTTGCAGCATGCCCAGTTAATTTTGAGTTTCAGAATTACACTGTGATCACCAGCCAATGCAAAGGACCAAAATACCCGCCCAAGCTCTGTTGTGGTGCATTTGTACAATTTGCATGTCCTTATGCCGACCAGTTAAATGACTTGACAAATGAGTGTGCATCTGCCATGTTTAGCTATATCAACATCAATGGCAAGTACCCACCTGGTCTCTTTGCCAATGAGTGTAAAGGAGATAAGAATGGCCTCGAATGCCCCGCACAACCTCCATCAGATTCACATGACCACAGTGGCACTCTTTTCAATAGTAAACCATCTTGCATAATAGTGCTTCTTGTGGCATTTCCAATTCTATTAGCATGGTTTATCTGAAGCTTTATCTTTTAGTAAAATCTTTAAGGCAACGTGTGTGTATTCAACTCAATTCAACAATGTGCATGGTATACATGTGAAATGAGGAGAGATGGTCACTCCAAAAGGAAGAGTAAAAGCAATTTTTCTCTTTTCCTTTCTACAATTTTCTATGTTTTTATAACATTTTTTCTACAATGTCAAGCACAATTTGTTGTTAAATTGTGGAGAAAAGTTACCTAAGAAGGTAGAAAATGATGGAAAGCAAGAGAAATTTTATCTGACTCATTTTTATAAATTTATCTCTCTTGTCACATGTAGGTGCATATTGTTGCACTAGAGGTGTTCTAAGGCATGGAGTAAAAATCCTTGAGAGATTTATTTCGAGCTCATTGATTAGTAGGCTACATTTGGTTTCATTGTAATGTAATGGATCACGTAATTAAATACAAAATGTAATGTAATTGGATATTGCTATGTTTGATTATTTAAGTAACGTAACCCTCCATTTTAATTAAAGATATTCTTCTTATCTGGTTGTTCCCATAAAAGGCTACATTCCTTAACTACTGATTAATAAAAGTCATTATTTCCCAAGTTCTATTGTTTTGTATAGTTTTTACTTGGACTGTACTTTGACTCGGGTCAGATTAGACCAAACCGGATTTGGATAATTATAAAAATACAAAGTGTGCAGACATTACCAGATCAAACCAGATCAGCAAATTAAAGTTCAAGTAAAAACATTCTTAATCTGTCTATTTCTTATGGGAACTTTACTGTGAGATTCATGTACTATTAAGTAATTGTCATAACAATTGGATTTTGTTCTTATGAATCAACTAATTGACTTCATATATTTTAATCACATAAATTTGACAACTCCCTTCAATTTTGAAAATTGTAAACCCGTAGGCCAGAGCTGTAAAGCTGTATTTAACTTTCTATGGACACAAATTGGGGCTCAAACAAATAATTTTAATTTTACATTAGTTACATACTTAGTATCAAGGCCGGTCTTGAAACATTATGGGCTGTGCAATGTAAATATAGGACACTAGAGGATATAGATATTATACAAATGCAAAGTTTCATCAAGCAATGCAAAATTCAATAAATCGATATATAAGTTTGTCAATGAAAATACGGAGTATATAATAGGGAGTAATTAATAGTCGAAATAGACTTTTATAAATTAAAATTTATAGTTAACAATATAATATTTCTAATCACAATTATAAATTGCACATATACATAATGACCGAAAAGTTTCCATAACTTGTTCTTGAAGTGCATTGTCTTTTAAATTTTCATTTTAAACACTCCGTATACAATAAAATAAATGGGGAAAAGGGCAAATAAGCCCTCGAACTAACCAAAAAAGTGCAAATAAGCCCTTATATCAAAGGCTCTGTCCGGCCTTCGTCATTTGGGGAGGTTCCCGGTGGAATTTTTTTGATGAACTTGTTTGAGCATCTTCTTCATTAAATCTAGTTTAGTCATACCAAACTTCAGCTAAAAATTCAACTGGGAAGGCAGTCAAATGATTTTCTGAAATATACTGCGTTGTTTGACTGCGCAGTTATCTTCAAAAATTCATTTAACTACCTTCCCGATTGAATAATTAGCTGAAATCTGGTATGACTAAATTAGACTTAATGAAGAAGATCAAAAAAATTCATCAAAAAAAATCCACCGGGAACCTCCCCAAATGGCGATGGCCGGATAGAACCTCTTATATAAGGACTTATTTGCACTTTTTGGTTAGTTCGAGGGCTTATTTGCCCCTTTTCCCAAATAAATGTATGGGCTCTACGCAAATTACCATCCAGGCCAGCCCTGGATCAAACTTACAAAGATGCCATTTTGAAATTTGAATAATTGATTTCGTTACGAGTATTATTTATGTCAAAAGGGTTCAAATGGATGATAAAAAAGTTAGATACAATCAAGTGTACAACTATATATTGTTTTGAATTAGATATTTTTGTAAATAAGGACAGCCCCTTTAAAATGTAGTTGTAGTATTTATAATAGCAATAGCTCTTAATTTTATCGTTTCAATGACAAAAAAAAGGTTTCAAAATGAATAATTCTAAACTTAGATATGATGAAGTCTACAATTGGGTCATTTGGGTACCGAGTCATATTTTATAAAACCAAACTGAGGAATAGGGGTGGCCTCGGGCCGGGCCAACCGGCCCGGATGGGTACTGTTTGTACCCGGCCCAGCCCGGGAACCGGTCTGGGTATCGGTTCGGGCCTATCCGACCCGGTCGTATAGCGGTCCGGGCTCGGGCCCTGTAAATCATGAACTGGCCGGGCTGGGCCCGGTCCGGGCCATAACGACTAGAATTTAAAAAAAAAAAAAATAAATGGCCTCCTAGACGTTGGGACTATTCCCAAACAGCTCTATAGCCATTGGAGGCCTAGGAGGGGGGGGGGGGGGGGGTCCGGGGGGTTTTGGGGGTGGGGTTACCAAAAAATCCTATTTATACTCATATTTTCTATACATTTTTTACACCATCTTCATAGAATCCTACTCTCTAATTCTCTAATTCACTCATACTCAATAACTCAAATATTCAATATTCTCCATCTTCATCTTCTCCAATTCTCTCTACACATATATATTATTTATATAATTATTATATCTACTTATATATTAATTATCTACTTATATACATATATTATATTACTAATATTTATTATCTACTTAATATATACTTATTATCTTCTTAATATTTACTTTGATATCTACTTATTATCTATACTTATTGTTATTTACTGATATATATCTACTTATATATTACTTATCTACTTATATATATACATATATTATATTACTAATATTTATTATCTACTTAATATATACTTATTATCTTCTTAATATTTACTTTGATATCTACTTATCATCTATACTTATTGTTATTTACTTATATATATTAAAGTATTAAATATAAGTGTATTACTCATCTTATAGTAATATACTTATATATTATATACTATAAACATTATATTATATATTAGTTATACAATTATATTAGTTACACTTGAATTCATAGTAATTAAATTTATCCTACTTACTTATAAACTCACACTCCCAATTATTATTATACACACTCATTCATTTTTTCTATTACTTACATTTTTTATTAATTGTTACATTTATCATTAAAGTATAAAACTAGTTAATTGTTACATTTTTCATTTCCCTATTAGTTAATTTGTTAATTGTTACATTTCTCATTAAAGTATAAAACTAGTTAATTGTTACATTTGTCATTATAGTATTAGTTAATAAATACTTGTCTTGTTTAATTTTTTAAGATTTAAAGTAGTTATTTGTTACATTTCTCATTATCCTTTAAGTTAATTAATATTTAATACTTGTTGTGTTTAATACTTTAATACTCAAAGTATAAAACTAGTTAATTGTTACATTTCTCATTATCCTATAAGTTAATTAATATTTAATACTTGTTGTGTTTAATACTTTAATACTCAAAGTATTAAAACTAGTTAATTGCTACATTTCTCATTATCCTATTAATTAATTAAAATTTAATACTTGTTGCATTTAATACTTTAATACTTAAAGTATTAAAACTAGTTAATTGTGTAATTTCTCATTATCCTATTAGTTAATTAAAATTTAATACTTCTTTCGTTTAATACTTTAAACTTGTTCAAGATTTAAACTACTTCATTGGCTCATTGCTACGTTTTTCAATTATTAAAAAAAACTAGTTAATTGTTACATTTTAGTATATTAGTTGTTATTTTAATAAGCACACTTGTTATTTTAATAAACACACTCAAAGTATTCGAATGTCATTACTCCTATTTTAATAAATTAAATACACTTGTTATTTTATTAAAGTACTTGGAAATTTACTATGATTTTATTAGTTGCATTTTGTTACATTTTAAAGATGGTCCGTGGTAGACATTATGTAGATATGGGTAATCTCCAACGCAACCGAAGGAAGGAGATTGCGACAATTCATCCTAATTTACGCAAAGGCAAAGGTAAAGGGCGGGCCGGATCTTCTTCTCAAAGTGGAGATTATTTTGAAACGGATTACCAACGGCGAGATGGGGGTGCGATGTCCGATGAGCAACTACAAGACCTATTGGCGCAAAATGATGGCCGTTTTTTCCATCAACAAAACATCCCGGAGTCCATTGACGAAGAGGAGCACGAGGATGAGGATGCAGAGGAGGACGCGGGGGGCGATGGGACTCACGGCACCCCGGATAATGAGCAAGAGTTGGAGGACGAGGGTGGTTCATCCCTATTATAAGAAAATCTAAATCTCCTATTATAGAAAATAATTTTACAAAAAGGAAAGATAAAAAACCGAGAAATGGTACGCAAGTTGCAATCATTACAATAAGGAGTATAGCTTGGGAACTTCCGGCGGATACGGGAGCCTCACAAGGCATCTTAAGTCCGCGCACTCGGTGGAGTATGCGAAAATATCGAAAGACAAGGGGAAGCAAACTCAAATATCGAGGTTTGCAAATGACCAACCTTTTGGTAATTTCTCATACAATGATGCACAAAATTTGACTGGTATGGCTAACTTACTTGTTGAAGAAAATTTGCCTTATTTGTTTGCTGAAAGTCTTCCTCTTAAAGATTATGCACAAACTTGTTTAAATCCTCAATTTAGAGGTTATAGTCGCAAAACGGTTAAGAAAGAAATTATAAGGCTTTATCGTGCGGAAAAGGCAAGGTTACAAAATTTTTTTGCAAACTTTGATGGGCGTGTTACTATTTGTTCTGACATATGAGAGGATACTTATCATAATTTACATTATTTGGGTCTGACTGCACATTTTATTGATGATGATTGGAATATACATAAACGTGTTCTTGCTTTTCGTGAATTTAATGATTGTCACACCGCTGAACATATTTATATTTTGATTGAGCGTATTTTAATTGAGTATAATTTGATTGATAAGGTGTTTGCTATAGGTTTTGATAATGCTACTAATAATATTGCTACTGTACCTAGATTGCGTGAATTGTGTGGTTCTAATAATTTGATGGATAGATTTTTTCATCAACGATGTGCATGCCATGTTATAAATTTATGTGTGCAAGACGGTCTAAAAGCATTAGGAGATGCTATGGAGGTAGTCAAGGGGGGTATTAGACGTATTTGGGCTAATGGTCGACTTAAATTAAAATGGAAAAATTATTTGACTGAAAGAGGTGTGAAATATGTTGCTTTTTCTAAAGATTTGTCTATTCGTTGGAATAGTACTTATAAATTAATTAAAGTTTTTCTTAGATATAAAGAACATTTTCCTGCTTTTTTAAAATAATATGATAACTATATTTTAAACTCCGCTCACATCGACACTTGCGAAAAAATTTGTAATGTTTTGATATCTTTTAATAATGCAACTGAAAGTTTTAGTCATGTTTATAAACCTACCTCAAACCAATTTATTCGTGAAGTTGTTAATCTCGCCGGTGCTTTTAATGAATTTGAGAATGACGCTTACGCGAGTTATTTTTGTGGTTTTATGAAGGAAAAGTTTTTAAAATATTATGCACATATTCCGCATGTTTATGGTATATCATTTATTCTCGATCCTCGTTTTAGAATTGGTAATTTGGAAGAATGTTTCAAGTTCTATTATCTTGCTTTTTTTGGTCCATATCCAATGTATGACGATAACCCGATAGATCCGCAAATAGAATACAACGAGGTTAGTACTTTATTAATTTTATGCATTATTTAATGAGTTTCATGCACAATATGGCAATGCGCCCCCTCCCTCGACACAAACGTCTTCATCTAAAGGAAAATCAATTTTTAAATCTGCATTTGGCAATCTTATGAAAAAAATAAAACAACTCACGGCCTCACGCTACTGAACAAAACTCAGTTAATGAGATTGCATTGTATTTGACATATGACGTTGATTTTGAAGAAAATGATGACTTTGACGTTCTGAAGTGGTGGAAGTCAAAAGAAAGAATGCTCCCGATTTTAGCACGGATGGCTAAGCAAATGCTATCAATGCCGGTTTCAACAGTTGCCGTGGAACAAGAATTTAGTTCGTCCGGCAACGTCCTAACGGCATCTAGAACGAGTTTGAACGCAGAGTCTCTTGAGACGCTTATATGCTACCACGATTGGTTGAAGGCCATACGTAGAACTCAAGAAATTAGCATCACCCCCTCTCAAGACTTTATGATGAATCAACAACCGATGGTGGCTCTACCTATGCCGGAGATTCCGATTGATTAGTATTTTATAATTTATTATAAAATGTATTTCATGTTTTAATTTTTCCATCAATTCTCTATTGTAATTTGTAAACTTGTAGTTCATATTTCAAATAAATATACATTCATTTTTTTTAAATGTAGCACTTCTCAAATTAATTAATTGGTTACAAACTTACAACTTAGAATTAATTATATTTTTATTTATTAGAAAATGTATTTCATATTGTATTTTTGTCTTTAATTCTCAAATGTAGTTCCTATTTCACATAAATGCACTTGAAGCTTGTTTTTAATATGCAAAAGTTGTATAAATAAGTAGAAAAGGAAAAAATTTATAGAGGCCCGACCCGGCGGGTGGCCCGGCCCGGGACCCAGGCGGGTGACTCGGCCCACACCGGCACCGGCCTCAAAGCGGTCCGGGCTCGAGCCTGGTCCCAACATTCATAGGCCCGACCCGGCCCGGGCCCGGCCTGGGTCCACGCCTACTGAGGAAAAACAATTATTAATATCGGCTTAAAACAGTTACTAAAATCAAAATCGCATAACCAACTTTATTTGCGGATAAAAAAGGGAAATTATCCCGAATATACTTAAATATCACTTTTATCACTCTCCAATTTATTTTTCAAAAAGTAGACTACCCAACTTTTTCTTTCAAAAAAAGACATGTTCGGCACCTCCGCATCCACTGCTTGCGTTGGAGTTCCGTATCCTAATTCCGTATGAGCAGTGGAGTTCTACGCACAAACACTAAGAATTACGTAGTATTAGTTTTTTTTTTAAATAGGATAAAAATATAAATATTTACTAAAACATCAAAAGGATGTAAATAATTGGAAAGATAGTTAAAGTCTTAAAAATAATAAGTAACTAAAGAAAAAAATTAAAAGTAAAAAGAAAATCAAAAAAGTTGTAATACAAATGCCAATTGAACCTATAAGTTAAATAAAAAAAGCGACGACCAAAATGTAAAATAAGTTAAAATATTCTAAGATATAAAATATATGAAAAGTAGATAGATTTTTTATGAAAGAGTGATTTTTTTAAATTGGACTATAGGGCTATAGGCTGAGTAACCAATGTTTCACATTCAAATAAACACACAAATTTTAAAACATTTGAAAAAATTGTATTAATTTTTTTAAAATTAGAAACATTGATGTAAACTGTACTATAAAACGTGTGAAGTACGGAGTATTAAAATATGAAAACCTAAAATTGCAGACAGAATATGTAAAATAAGTAAACATGTTTTGAATCTATTATAATATGAAAAGCATTTAAAGCTTTTTATAGAAAGAGTAAATTTTTAAAAAGCCGGAATATATTAAAACTAAAAATCTAAGAAATTTTAATAAATATATAAATTTGAAAATTTTGAAAAATGTAATATACAATCAGATAAAATGAAAACCAAAAATAAATTCTTAAAATATAAAACAGTACATAAAAACATGTAAAAATAAGAAACTCATAAATAAAAACGTGAAAAATAAAAACAAAATGAAAAAAACATACTTGAAAAAATTGAAAAAAGGTAAAAAAAAAAATGTGACTTTTGTAACTCAATACTTTTAAAATGGTCTCAAAATCTAATAATTGTTATTATCATTTCCATGTTAGTTTTTGTTTCCTATTGTTTGTTTGTGTTTATTTTTGTTTATATCTTTGAAATTTTTTGTTTTTTATTGTTTCTTCAGGTTTCTTGTTATATTTGAGTTGGCATTCATAAATCCAAATTGATTATTTTAGCTGATTGTATGCAAATCTATATATTACTTTTTATTGCAAAGAAGCATCAGAGGTGAGTGGAAATATAAATAAATATTAAATATTAAAATGAACTATAAATAACACTAAGCAACATGTTGCAACAAAAAGTAACGCATTACAACAAAAAGCAACATTTTGCAACAAAAAGCAACACATACCATACAACAAAATGAAACAAAAAACAACATATAAATGTACCAAAATAGATATATAATTTCATCTATTGTTTCAATTCAGTACATTTACAATATTATTTGACTTTGCTTCTTCTTTTTACAGTATTATACTATTTGACATTGTTTCTTCACATTCTTCTTCCATATATGCATTTTAAATTTTTAACACACAATCCATCAGGTTTGTCTCCTTGTGTTTCTTTACTCGTTGATCTTCTCGGTTTTATTATCATCTCCATGCCATGTCTTCTGTCATGCACCTACAATTAGAATGCGCTGCCATGAAAATATGATCATGGGACTCATGAGCTTATAAGAAAAAGTAGCAAGTACATTTCAAAACCAAGACATGGTAGGAGAGTTTTTTTTAGACAAATGCATATCAAACCTTCCGGTAATAGCTTTATATTAATAAATTCATAGTGTTGAAATGTAATATAAAGACATTACGAAAGTAGGTAACAAAATATAGCAGCCACCTAGGGGCAACTTTTGTTGCAGCACCCCCCCCCCCCCTCCCGATGCCAACCTTACCAGTCACCAGGTGTTCAATCCTAGTTCCACACCTAATAAAACATAGATGCATTTTGAAGACAATTGAAAATCACATCCTTAGCAACACGGCCATATTTAAATGCAATGTACTTTCTGAATGCTGCAGTTAGCTTTCCAGTTCCTGTCTTCCTCCCTCATAGTTCCTCTCTTCCTCCCTTATAATGAAAAGAAATCAACATCTTTGAGCACTCCAACCGTTTACCATGAATATATCCAATATACTTCTCAAAAGTTATGTCCCAGCAGCCAATCAGACTGCTTTGAACTATAAAGATCACCCCAACCGCTAACAGAGAGGGCAAGAACCTCAGAATCTCATACTCAACAAGAGACATGCTAGCAAAAGGCATAAAAAATCAAACACGCATAAACAGAAGATCACAAAACAATGTCCCTAATAAACTGGTGATCATTATTACTTACTAATCAGTATACTTGAGATTTAGCAACAATGATTCATTAATTAGTGTTGCTTGAGTATTCTTGTGTTCATTCAAAGTATGTTTGTATAGAAGATTAGTATATAATGGTAGTGACTTTTCATGAGGGTGACATAGTGTCCTTAGACCCACTCCCTACGTGGACTGCCACTCAAACAATGAATACTCAACATTTGCATCATCTATTGAAGTATTGCTCAGCTTCATCTCTAGGGGAAACACTACACTAGTGTACCGTTGTTTATAAAAAGATTTTAGACATCAAAGCATATTTGTAAAAATATAAATAGCACATCAAGATATAAAATAAACCAAATCAAAATCAAGGAGAGCACATGAGCCAAAAGTAGAAAACATTAGTTAGAAGGAGAATTTAAACCACAACTAAAGCTTATTTAGAAAACAATACACTACACTCAATTCAATATCATAACAAAAAGTAAAATGTAATAATTGAGAGGCATTAGTAACAGTACGTATAACAATTTTACAAATCAATACAACTAAGCAATTTGAGGCTTTTGGATTAAGCAATTCATAACTCAGATAACAAAAATAATTCAAAACAAGCATCTTCAGGCTTCGGAATTACAAATTTACAAATTCACGTATAAATTTGAGATTACCTTCGAATAATAGGTTAGAAGCTCAAAAGTTTAGAAATCCAGATAATTCGTTCGTCTGCTAGGAGCAGTTTGGCGATCTGGCGAGGCATGCAATCAAGCTATGAGGACATAAAAGTGACCGGCGAATTAGTGTCGAAAGTCGCAGTGACTGGCGATTGTGGCCAGGTAGCATCGATGCTTCAAAGTCACAAAGGAGCCAGAAAACAAATGATTAGACACTATAGGCTGGAGCTGGGGGATTGGGGAAAAGAGAAGAGAGTGGAGGTCGAAGAATGAGACGGGGGAGAAGAGAGTCGAAAGAGAAGAGACGGAGAATATCGATATGTTTTAAAATTAGAACTTACGCTACTTTTGAAATAAAAAAAGTTTTTGAAAAGTTGAAAGTTGAGATATGAAAAGAAAATTACGAGTGAACATTAATGAAATCCAAGTAACAAGAGTGGCTGATTCCGGATATTTCCACTAAAAAAAACTGGTGGACATCTGATTGAAAAACCAGTTGCTCTACCCATATTTACATATATGACAAAAGTGATGCAAAGTCATTTTTCCGATACAAGCACAATCATTCAATTCATCAAAATTTATATCGAAAAATTAAACTGACCCCATTTTGAATTAACCTTTATATAATGGTTTGATATCAATTTTTGATATGTTAAATAACGAAACTACTGGCCAAAAAAATAGTTCCAAACTATTTTTGTTATATATTTATGTAATATATTTTATTAAAAATTATTTACAAAGTAAATATTATCATTGATTTATATGTGATAGTTGATATTTGAAGTTGTTTTCTCATGCTAATCACTTACTTTGAACTAAATTATAAGTTATAAGTTTATAACCATATTTGAGAGTACGAAAAGAATTTCTCAAAGATCATCATTAACTGTCCAAAATTACTTTCTCCATCCCTGTTTAATCTTCCCGCTTTTCTTTTTAGACATCCTTTTAAAAAATCATCTTTCTTTATTTGATAAACAAAACAATGTGAAACAGTGTCAAAAAGTGTCAAACAATTTTATTTTCTTAATATGTGTGCATTTTGGAGTGGGATGATTAAATAGGGACGGAGGGAGTAGGAAGCATCTCCAAGTCTCGTACATAAAGTGAAACAGCTTAAAAATGCTGAAACTGGATCTGATTCAAATTAGACAATGGAATGAGGAAACGTAGTGTGAGAACAGGGAAGAGATTTTATAAGCAATCTCTGGTGTTACGTGTAATCTTTATCTGCTATTTACAAGATATGGATCTGATTGAATTCCTGAACTAAAATCAAAATTGACATCAGAGACACTCAGTTAGTTGGTCTAGTCCAGGTTGTTTCCGTTGTTACAACATTTCCATAGTACACCTGCTTCGAGGACTCGTCCCAGTAAACCTGAAGCAGAAATAACATTGAAGATACTCTCGCAATATAGATCCAAAGATGAATAATTAGAACCAATCACCTGGAAGATATCTAGGCTAGTGGGAAGCAACTCACCTGCCACCCCGCCGGAAGACCTTTCGAGAGTGCATTAAGATCAGGCTGTTGATTTTCTCCAGTACCATCAGTAGAAGAAGGCCCCGGTTCAGCCTCTTTCAACTTCTCAGATTTTTTTCGCTTCACGCGCTCCCGCCTATGAAGTCACATTAGCATAACAAGAAACTGTTATTGATGGTGATCAAAAAGGTTAGAGTTAGGGCTGGGCAAAAATGGATTGGTTTGACTGAACTGAACTGAACCGAAAATTGGTGGTTTGGTTTGAGTTTGCTCAAGTAAACCGTTTGGTAGCAATTTGCTCAAATCAAATGGTTTGGTTTGGTTTAAAACTGAAAAACCGTAAACCGAACCGACATCGAACAACTTGTAATATATATATATATAAATACTTTGTATTTCTCTTCACTATTCATCTTTAGGATATAAATAAATAGTTTAGACATGAAAAATACAAATTTAGCATATATCATTTTAACTTTTACACATTTCATACATTCACTATGACAAAGTTAGCTTATACGACATATTTGTATTTGTTATGTTATGTACTCTACTTGTATTTTAGATATTTGGTGATAACAATAGCAAATTGCATTTATATATTTTACATGATTCATTTGAATAAAATTTTTAAAATTACAATATTTGCACCAATGACTCATTTAGTTTTCTTTAAATATTTTATGTGACATTATAAATCATAATCAACTATAAATTTATTTTCTGTGAGGAGTGAATCTTTTTCTAGTGATTGAAAAAAGTTAGAAGTTTTAATTTATACGTGGTAATATTTTATTATTATTATTTCTATCTTTTATTTCCTTTTATTTTATTTAAATAATAAATAAAAGAAGATAAGATGGACTACTACTTCCATTTTCTAATTCTAAGATATAGAACTTGATCAAATAAAATAATAAACATAAGAAACTGAATCAAATCAAACTAAATTGAACCTAATAATTTTCACTTTAGTAAACCGAACTTCAAACGAACCGAAACCGAACCAAAGCCGAACTGAAACAAATGGTTTTAGTTTGGTACAAATTCTCCCAAACCGAAACCAAATCGAAACCGAAGAAAACCGAACCGTAAACCAAATCGCCCACCCCTAGTAAGAGAAGATAGCTGATGTACGAGCAGGGAAGTTGTTTGGTTTATATATTTTCATGCGTGCCAATGTCACACAATAAAGCATGACATATTTATTGACTTTCCACCGCATGCCACACAAATGAATGGAGAGGGGGGGAAAAGAAGTTAAATATTCACTTGTATCATGGGTCCTATGTGACTGAGAAATGTGATATTTCGTGTACAAACTAAGGGGCTGTTTACTTTTTTTTCTCTATGAAGTCCAATTTAGATTACTCTCCGGTCTCCACATTAAGTGATCTTTGGGTAATAGACCAATTTGAGGTTATGTCTGGCTATCTTTACGAGTAATCCCCACTCATTAACATAGAAATGGTTGAATAGATGTCCGTATAGGAAGAAAAATATATCAGATCTACGTGATTGAACTAGTTTTGGCAGAAAATTAGGTCAGTTTTATGGCTGAACGATATTGTCCCAGTTAAGTCCATTAATCACAAGTAAAGAGCTCTTAAAAATAACACAAGGAATGGAGAGTTGTACCAATCACCACCCAGTGGCTGAAAGTTAGCATTGTCTTTTGCTTCCCCACTGGCGATTTGCTTTGCTCGCCATTCCTGTACCCAAACCAAAGTTAGGATCTAGATTTACAAGCTTAATAGGCTACATGGTAATCGGTCCTTGACACAGACCTCTATTTCACGGGTTCGTTTCTTTTCTAATTTTTCATAGGCACTTGCAGGTTCCTCTTCCTCTGCATGCAGCTCTTCTTTGGCAGCCTTCCACTAAAAATTACAAAAGAAGTGGACTAATATTCTGACAAGGGGGCCATTTTTGTATTGTTCTAAGCATCATCTGCAGATATAATATGAAAACACACTGAAAGGGTAGAATATTACCTTGTCAACCATATTGGAGACCTTCTTATTCGACCTTAATGTCGAGCCTACGGCAACAGTGCGCTTTTTATTGCGATAAACTGGAGAAGATATACAAGAAAAGCATATCAGATACATTGAGGGGTATTAGACAGTACAAGCAGTGTAGTTGTTTTACAATCTATACAAATTAAGTAAGGCCGTTCCTAGAAGCCTGTGACCCAACATGTTGGCAAGACATAAAATTTCTTGTCTGCAAAATGACCAAAAAGCACATCCAAATAAGGCCGATGGTTCGAGCAGCCCATCACAGAACCAATCAGGCTGACATCACCAACAACCATTGATACGAAGTGTATCCCCCGGTCAATAGTAATTCAAAGTTTACCTTTGGATGGGGCACCAGAAGCTGTTGTCACAGAGTTAGAAGGTGCAGTGATAGAAGAAGTTGAAGAGATCACGATATTCTCTGGTGCAATAACAGTGCTTGAGTCTTGGAGGGTTGCTTGACCAGCAGGGACGTTTAAAGAGATCCCAATAAGCCCAACATTAGAAACATCATCACATTTGTTTTGATTTGGCAAAACAGAGCTATTCTCAATATGAGTGCCAAGTGATTCAGTTGGACCAGGAAGAGCTTCATGAATAGATCCACTGGGATGTACAGATGAATCTGCAGCCACAGAAACAGGGGCATAGTGTTCTGACCCCCCTTGAAAACCATAATATGCACCAGGGTTAACAATGTTAGCCTCCATCGGATCAGAACTGTATGCATTTGCCACTGCTTGGTAATACAGATGTTGATGTGAAACAGCTACCTGACCCGCAGCATGTGAGTATAAGTTACTTGATGCATTGTCCATTTGGTTATAGTATCCATATTCAGAAACTGGATAAGATACCGCATAAGGAAAAGGTTGTACAGACTGCAAATCACAAGGATGAGAAAATGTCGCTTCAGGAGGCTCATCAGGTGGTGGGGGGGGAATTGGCTCGTCATCAGGGGGAGGAGGAGGAACCCAGTCGTCATCGGGTGGAGGTGGTGGAACAATAGATGCAAGCTCCATAAAAGATGATCCCTCATTTGATGGTAAGACTCGTGCTACATCCTTCTCATGTGCTAGATAATTCTGGCCAAGTGATGAATTCGCAATAGTTGAATCACAAGGAGGTACATCTTCAACTTCCATATCAACGTCCATATCAACTTCTTCCCCCGGATGCACTGTTTTAGTAGTCAACTCTTCATGTGCTGCATGTTCAACAAATTCACCTTCTTCATAGGAATTGCTCCCAGAATTAGTAGTGGCACCACCATTTGAAGCTTCAACGTGGGCATCTTTTCTGCTTTCTGGACTTCCAGCATACTCAACAGCATATAACTCCCTACAGGAATGGTGGATGGAAATCTTTCCATTTTCATTCGCTTTGATTTCATCAATAGTCTCATGGTGTGAAGTATGTAAAGCATTGGCTTCACAGCTATTTAAGGAATTAGACAGCACAGAAATTTCATCAATGGCTGCTTGCAGCAGTTTGAGCCGTTTTTCGGAGTGCACCCAAAATGGAAGCAAGGACAGTCCATTACATGCTAAAGACCTAATATCAGCAAGCCTGATATCAACTTCTACCATGTAGTTTGATATTTGATCATAACCTTGTGAAGACTTTTGAGACCTGAAATATTTTATTGATGTAAAAGTTGCAAAAGAAAACAAAATATAGAAGATCTTTGTCGGAAATTCCAAATTGTTCAAGAAACATTTGATGAAATGCAAATATGAAAATGTAAAAGAGAAGCATATACAACCATACCCTTGCATTGTCTTCAATTTATGTAATAGAGATTTACAATGCTCCACAAGGTTAGAGGAGAAATCTGCCTCCATTTCAATTTCTACAGCACTCACCACATCTCCATGCTTCTCAGCATCTTCACCCGACTTACGTAAATGATATGGAAGATCATCCCCTGATTGTTTCAACAAAGCACCCACAGGAGAAGAAAGATCATGAAGAGAATCATGTTGTCTGGCCATTTTTTCCATGTCGCTTGGGTCTGCATCACCATCCACTCTTTTCTCTTGTAGAGCACTATATTTGCTTGCTTCATTATTCATGTCCATCTTGTACTCGTCATTAGGGCCATCACATGTGTCTCCAGGGTTAGAAACTTCCAGTTTTGTATTCAAACTTGCATGATATTCATATGTTTTAAACCTAGTATCCTCCGAATCAATGTCATATGTTGCTTTCTCATCATTCCCCAAATCAGTTTTTGGAAATAAAACGCTGGGCACTTCCCAGGATGTTTCTCCAGTTGAAACATTCCAATAATAGTACTGATTGCTCTCTTCGTCTAAAAGAACCTTCCAACCCAAAAATACATCACCTACAGTTTTCGCATCAAATGTTGCAGGGGCAGTACTTTGACACAGTTCATCCATTTCTTTTGAACTACTTTCAACAGGGTAAACTGCAGTGCTTTCTTTATGCTCACACTCTTCTGATGTCTGCAAAATGTTCTCAGAAGCGAAGTTGTTTTGGTTTGCTTCATCTCCACCATCCATATGTGCAGAGCTGATAACACCATTGGCATCTTTCCTTTCTTCTCTAGAGGATACTTTTCCCTAACCAAATACATTGGAACATTAAGTGTTTACTGAGCACATATTTCAGTCACTGACAATCAGAAAATATCACTTAAAAATGCGTCACAATTTGGTACAATTGTGTCAAGAAATTATCACGGTTAGAAACTTGAAGTATAGATTTAGCAATACCAAAACAAGCAGCTTTCCAATCTTATAATCAAGTACAGCTGTACAGCAAGACATTCTAGAGTACGTGCTTAGATAATAAACCATAAGCTCAAGACGGTTGTCTAGTACAAGGTAACTGCAAAGTTCATTAGTTCCCTGTGACAGTCAAAGTATTTATCTTTTCCTATGCCTCCTTATCTTATTTCTCATCTTTTTTTATAAATGACAAGGGCAGGAATAGCCATCTGCCTGGATGAAGTGTATACCACCGCCCTTGGAAGTTGGAACTGCATTAACTATTCTAGTATGACTGAAGGAAAAACTTCCAGCAAGTAATCAAATGAAGTCCCAACTCATAAACCATTAAATGGCACTCCTACCAAAACCGTGAGTTTCATCATTGGCTATCATATGAACTAGCTTGTGAATGGATAAGCACTTATTTACAAGATCCCCACACTTTCTCTGCCTACATTAGACAATTAAGAACTGGCAAGTACTAGGCTATGTTACCTGTTCATCATGAGCAACCACAGAGTCCTCTGAGCCTTCACCTAAAGGACCTTCACTTGAATCCTCATCCAATTCATCATCACTATACTGCCCTAGCAACATAAGAGGATTTTGTGGCTGATGACCTATATACACAAAATAAGAACATGTCAAATATCTGGTGAATTCCGATGCAACTACCAGCAAGTCACTCACCAAAAAGAATGCAGGTACACTAGGAAAAATTATTATAATTTGGGACCAAAGAGTAAAGGAATAAAATAATCAATAATTGATAAAATTTGCATTTATAAGTGGCGTGTATATCCTTAGCACACCTCCTGAAAGAAGTCCGAGACTGTCAGTAAGTCATTAAACAAATAAGGCAAGAAACATACGAACCGAGAGGAGAAAATACTCTTCACTTAATCTCCACAAGCCTTTGATGCCGCAAAAGAAGGACAAGAAAGGTAAGAAGTTATTCAATATTCACTGTGGCAAGGCACTGATGTATACTGATGGCCAATTGATTGTTCCCAATACCACAGCCTGGTTATAGACTGAAAACATACCCTTTTGTAGAACGAACATGTGTTATACAAATAAAAGCAATAATTTCCACCAATATTATGCTGTCACATCATGTCTTCTCTACAAAGATGTCCTTTTGAAGAAAGCTGACAGAACCCACCTGAAGGTGATGGTGAATTGGGTAACTCAGCATGATTATTGGAATCTAGCTGCCCACTGACTACATCTTGGGAAGAGCCACCCAAATCTCCTACAGAACAATATCCAAAAAGCACACTGTTACCAATATTTTCATTTGCGAATAAACATTATGGCCATATGGGTTAGCTGCAAATATTGATATTTCAGCATTTTGCATTTCAAACTTACTGGGAAACAGAAGGGAAGAGTATAATCTACATCCATGCCATACAAAATTTGTATAAATCAAATGGATCAGAACAATAACTTATCATCCCATGAGAAGAAAACCATATTTACCAAAGAATAATGTATTCTAAGTTTCACCTAGAGGCCAACCACATCTAAATGCTTAGAAGGCATCTTATGCTTCATCCATTCCAAACTAATTGTTTCAGTTGTCATTTAATGATCAAATCAATTCCCTTTCAAATTTCAACTGTATGAAATTTGTCATATTCAAATCCTACATTTGTAATTCATTAGAGTATTTAACTTATGATATAAATAAAATATGCAAATTTTAATCAATAATGCTACTTTAATATTACTTGTATATAGAAAGAGTGATACTACTTTTCGGCAAAATTGAAGATGAAATTGAAATATAGCGGTTTCACAAACTAACACCCAAAAGATTAAACTTTATCAATAATCTTAATCCGGTGTCTGAGCAGAATTTATATTTCCGCCTTCTCGGTTGGACAGGCACGGATGGCGAGCCGACTGGGAAGTCAGCGTAGACGCTCAATTTATCAAAATAAAATCTGAGAATACTGATGAAAATAGCATACCAGAGGGTTCTGCGAAGAGATCGAGCTTTACTCTGCGACCGGTGGCGTTCATGGCGGCGAGCCGACGCTCTTTTCTCTTCCCCATTCTTTAAGGGCGATTTGACGAAGGTTTGAGGTTTCAACTTTCAAGCAAAAGGTTTTCAACCAAATGTTTCTTAGGGCTAATGATGCACATACATGGTTCATACGGAATATATGCAAAGAATTCTTCTTGGTGTACAACCCGTGGGTGGATTTTGGAACCGGGAACAGAACCGATTGGAACCGAACCGTTAACAATATTTAGGAACCGAACCGTTAACAATTAATGCCTCATTTGTAGGAACCGAACCGAAACAGGTTATAACGGTTCGGTTTCCGGTTCCTATAAAAAATATGTGCATGGAACCGTTATGGAACCATTATTAAAAAAAAATAAAAAAAAAATAATATTAGTAGAAGTAGTAGTAACAACAATAATAATAATAATAATAATATAATAGCAATAATAACCACTGCCACGACAACAACAATAATAAGACAATATAAGATATTTAACTAACAGTTCTAATTTAATCAACGGAAAAGAAGTAATAAATATTGTACATGAGGTTGATATAATACATTAAACTCCTTTCTACAAATCAAGTTTTGTTCCATCACATAAATTTTATAAATATAAAATAACCCAAATAACTTGTAGTTGATTGCACATATTTTACTTTACTATTTTCATGATATTTCTAATTACTAGATTTATTATGAATCAATAGAATGTAATAATGTTTTTTTTTTATCTATACATGCAAACTTTATGTCTTTTTTTTATGTTTTGAAAGACTTGAAGTAGGCGTCCTATTCTTGCTACTATGATGACGAGTAACCTTCATCGCTCCGACACTACAACGATTTTTAATGTTTCATTTATTACATGAAAATTTAAATCACTTTTGTTCTATTAAGTGTTCAAAGTAAATTAGTTAAGTTTGAGTTTTGATGTTTGAAGTAATTAGAGCTTCAAATAAAATTTTAATACTCGTGTTTTGAATTTTCGACGTGTTTAAAATTATGTGTTAATTCTTAGATGAGAAAAAATTATTCTAGGAACCGGTAAAAGGAAGAACCGAACCGTTTACTACCAGTTCGGTTCCATAACGGTTCTTGATTTTTTATATAGGAACCGAACCGATTTAATTAGTTAAAACTTTTATAATGGTTCCACTTATTTTGAGTAAGAACCGAACCGGTCTCAGCCCTAGTACACCCTGGGTTACACCCTGGGGTACACCCCATTTATTTGCCCTTCACACAGACAAAAAACATGAAAACACAGACACTTTCAATTAAACTGTTAGTGTGAGTTTGCGGATCTGCCAGGCTAGTTGCACGCAAACCAATGTCGGTGTGCACAGACACTAGTTCTCTGTGTAGACAAAAAAGTATCGGTGCGAACAAAATTGGTTTGCAAGTTCTGAGGGTTGGGAAACCAGTGTCGGTGTACACAGACATTAGTTGTCGGTGTAGAAAAAAGTTTTTGTACATATGCAATTTTTGTCGGTGTACACACACATTAGTTGTCTGTGTAGAAACAAAAGTGTCTGTGCATATACAATTTTCGTCGGTGTACACAGACACTGAAAGCAAATCAGTGTCGGTGTGCATAATAAAACGTAAAAAGAGAGAAGGAAAGAAAACCGACGAAAATTGTATATGTACAGACACTTTTTTCTACACAGACAACTAATGTCTGTGTACACCGACACTAGTTTCCCACCCCCTGAACATGCAAACCAACTTTGTTCGCACCGACACTTTTTTGTCTACACAGACAACTAGTGTCTGTGCATACCGACATTGGTTTGCGTGCAACCAGCCTGACAGTTCTGCAAACTCACACCGACAGTTTAATCGAAAGTGTCTGTATTTTTACGTTTTTTGTCTGTGTGAAGGGCAAATAAATGGGGTGGACCCCGGGGTGTAACCCAAGGTGTGCCTTAAGAATTTTCCTATATGCAAATGTTTCTTAGAGCGTTTTGGTGAAAGTGCAGAAGCAGAAGTTGGAGTGTTTTGGTGAAAGTGCAGAATTGATCCTGCTGTTCTAATTTACACTTAGAATCAATTTTTTTAGAAGTTGGGGGAGACGAGCTTCTGAAAATTGATTTTGATTCTGTTTCTTCTTTAAAAAAGAATCAGAAACAGAATCAGTTCCAAACACCTCCATAAGTGAGGGTCAAAAAACAACAGTTTGTTTGGACGACATTTTGAGAGGCCTAGTTAGCTTTTTCCGTTTAAAACGCGTTTAAAACACGTACCATTTTTTGAACAAAAAAACGCGTTTAAAACGAAAAATAATGTCGGTCCGTTTAAAAAGGAAAAAAACTTCTACTTCCCATATAAAACGTATATTTCTCGTATTTTACAAAAAATAGAAACATGATTTAATCAATTGAATGAATACATCAAACGAATAGAAGATCAACAATAGCTTAAAAGCAAAAAAGAAAACACCATCCCCATGACCCCGTGTTTTTGTATTGTTACATTACAAAATATACAATTGTTAAATACTAAAATTAATTGCATGATGACTAAAGCTAGCAACTTAAAGACTAAAACCTAAAATACTACTACATTTTTTTGCTTATGTTCTTTTCCAAACAAGCATATCAAAATTAAGATTTTTCTAAACCTGACATTTTTACTGTAAACTTCTACACATAAACAATAATAAGCGTAACAGTCGCACAACTTTCTCATATGTCATCCGTCATCTAGGCTAAAATGATGAGCATAACTTGAGTGTTATATGATGACCATATAAAGATGATGATGATGTTAACTTGGTCTCATTGTATCATTATTACTTATTATGCCTTATTTTTTTACATTACTTTGCAAAATTATGTCTTAGACTTGATTACTGTTTTTACTTCTGTCATCGATTCATACAATTACAAATTATTATTTTTATGTAGTAATGTGATTTGCTACTTCAATATGTGTACACTCTTATTTCTTTTTATTATATGTTATTTTATGAAGTATATAATTTAAATGTTATTTTGGGCTTAATTACTATTCCTTTTTTGTGAATGCATTTTTTATGGAGTAATGAGATATTCTATTTGAATGTGTGTGTATTTTGATTATCCTTTATGTACTATATGTTTTTTATTCTCTTAAAACTACTAAAATAATTTAAGCATTCATAATAAGACCCGTATTTTTAATTCGAATTTTTCTAAGAGATGTCGTATTATACACGTATACGTATTTACACGCTTTTTAAAAGTCAACGTATTTTTGCCAAATATTTAACCGTATTTTTTGTTTGAATTACCGAATAAAACACGTACGTATTAAACCACGTTTAATTCATGTACCGTATTTAACTAACTATGTTGAGAGGATTAATGAAAGTTATTATGGGAATCTAATGGCCTCCAAAATTTTGTCTTATCAAAATTTTCGATATACAAAATTTATATATTGCCGTCTTACCAAAATTTAGGTGTCATGTATTTTGATATACTGAAATTTTGTTTTATCGTATTTTGGTATACCGAAGTCTCGGTTCAGTAACGTACGATATCGATAAATTACCATACATGTCAGCATGTGTCTCAATACTACAAATTATCATAAATTAACGAAATATACAAAATCAGTGTTCACTATAAACATGTTACAAAATAAAAATAATAATATATTGTTGTCATTGAACAATAATTATTATTACGTATTATATTTAAGCAGTTCAACATGTCATATATTAAAAAATAACATATTCTCCTAAAATAACTTAAACAATGGATATGTGGTTTCGTGCTTGCTACTCCATCAAGTTTTCTTGTTTAATTTTGTTGTTCTGAGTCTCAAAAAAACCAGTGGATGCCTTCTTAAAACTTTGTGAAGGAAAATATGGAGGAAAAACTTTAGTCGATGAAAAAAGTGATATCTCACGTTGTAAAGTGAGGATTGAGGACTACAGTGATGACACATAACCTTTGGAGTATCTCCAATGTGGATTTGTTTAATGAACTTGTTCTCCAACATTAGTGCACATGATTAATTTGATACCTCCATTCCTATACTCGGGGGAATATAATTATTAGCTTACCCTCATAACTGGTCTTTAAGTTAAAAATGTTTTGTATGAGTAACATTAAATGAGTGACAGAGTGAAATGTTATTTTGTAACGATGTTTATCATTCACAATCAAATCACATGCTACCATATATTATCATATCAAACATCGGTAATCAAGACTCATATTTTTCGAATAAAAGACTACAACCTTATTAATTCTTAGTTACTTAATGTCCAAACACAACGGATAAGTTTTGGGCATGTTTGTCGATAAGGTAATACGACAACCCATTCACCAACTAATATGCCGCTGGCCAAATGGACAGTAATAAAGGATGAAATTTTATTAGCTTTTAAACAAGATGTGTTTAATATTCCATCTCCTATATATTCTTGCTATTAATTGTTTTGATTGTGTTTTCATGTTTTTTAAAAATGGGTCAGGTTCCCCCCCGATTCGGTGTGCTTGTTTTCTCATTCTATTTTAAAGAAGGGATGTCATCTTTGAAGATGTATTGGTCTAGTCCCCCTCTTCATATTTGTAATTATTATTTTTATTATTGATAAAATATGGCAAATGTTCCCCGACATTTGCCCCACCGATAGGTTGTTTGCCTACCAGGTTAAAAAAGAAATGTCCAAACACAACTCGTACTCCATTGTTATTATTATTATTATTATTATTATTATTATTATTATTATTATTATTATTATTATTATTATTATTATTATCTCTAAGACATTTGCAACAACAAAAATCATGCATTGTGGAGAGTATTATAACAGAGGCATGATATGCTTCCTTTTTAAAAAAAAGAACGGTATATACTAACTTTTTACCTCTTTTTTTGTTTCAACAATTCAATTTTCACATTAATATATTAGTGTATTCAATCATATGTCTATTTTAAAAAGTTAATTTTTGCCGGCATGCGTTGTTTAAACATGTCAATGTAATTGGTTAAAAATAGGCTAAAGGGTCAAATAGGTCTCTGTACCGGTCGTATAAACTCATTTCGATCACTGAACTAAAAAATAGGTCCAACTCACACCCCGAACCGGCAAAAAAAAAGATTCAAATTTCATTTTTTAAGGTTAAAGAACCGGTAAAAAAGGTCCAATTCGCACCCTTAAACTTTTAAAAAGTGTCAAAATTGCAATAAATCGAAAATAAAAAACAGAAACAATAAAAAAAAATGAAAAAGTTACCGGTTGTTTACCCGTAAATAATAAAATTTGAACCATTTAATTTTTTGTCGGTTTGGGGTGTGATTTGAATCTTTTTTGAGTTCAGGGACTGAAATGAGCTTGCATGACCGGTACATGGTCTATTTGACCCTTAGCCTTAAAAATATAATTGGTTTTAGCTTTAATATAATAAAAACATGGTCAATGTATCATATTTCATCTATAAAAGTCGTTAGAATGTTATAGTTTCGAAGAACAAAAATCTTGTATGGGTGGGTGCTTTATAGATTAATGTACCAAAACATTAAACTTATTGTCAATTATTTGTACCGCTAGATCAAAGTTATTTTGTTTATATTTACTTTATGTATGAAAATGGAATATAGTCCATGTGCTAGTTCTTTTTTAGGGAAAAGATAATGATGATGATTATTATGAACACAAGACTTTAAAATAGATACATATGGAGGTTTGATCTGCGAGATATTGGTCAATACCCACACAATTACGAGTCCACAACTTAGTTATATCAATCCAATTATCATTTAAAATAACATGATCTCACAATGGTTAACGCAAAATACTTAATCATTTCACAATTGAGTTAAGCTATCTATGACTCGAATTAAATAAATTAAAATGATAAAAACACAATTAAGTTATGTGTTTATAAGATCTTTTATTGAACTAACTAATTGATTGAATATAATCTTTTTGTGTGCTTATGGATTTATGGGTAAGATACTTTATGATTTAATTGAATGGCCTCAACCCAACTATGAATTTTATATCATGACATAGATTGCAGAACAAGTTTTGGTACATGTTATTGATATGTCTCGAAGCACACACTTAATTTTAGTGTGATATGGTGACCCGCATTCTTAACTATGGGTTATATCTAAATACCTATAAATACACGCACGCATATATTGACACTCACTTGTGAATTATCTATTAAATTCATTTGACTAGACACTAATAATACATTGAGCCTTCATTTATAATGTGAAAAGTGTGAACAAAGGCCACATATTTCTTATGATTATCATGAGAAAAGGTCATCCAAAAATGAGAAGAAAAACAAATGAGGGACAAATATGCAGTCATTCAGTTTTCCAAGCATAAAAAACATGGCAGAATTCAGATATCGTGGTTTGTGAATCGTCACAATCTTTTTTATCACACACTATTTGACCATTTGAGTGACTATTGGCTTCTTCTACTTCATTCTGGTCAGCAGTATTACCTTGTTTAAAGATGAAAATACCTGGTCCAGCTGCACTAATGGTGTCATCGCTGAACACCCAATCATGAACATCCCAGAAAACATCTACAGGCACATCATCAACCATCACTATCTCATTCCCCCGAAATCTCCAGTTCAAATTCACCACACGAATTGAATCCATCCCATCCACAGTAATCCACATTTCGGGATCACCCCCCGAGAGGTTTGTCTCTATGATAATGTTATGCTCCCTTTTCCCCTTCCCCAACATTGTTCTAGTGCAAAAGCATCTCTTTGCATACACGCTCTCCTTCTTGTGCACCAAAGTTGCGTCAACTAAAGAAGGCCTTGATTTGCTTCTTTTGAAGGCTTCATTCTTTTGGTCACCTAACAATATCACCACCTCTCCTCGAGAGGACAATGCGACATAGTAATCAGAGACAGGTTCAGGACTGCTTGAGAACTTAGCGGCCCTTAAGTCCCAATAAACATCGACACGTACTTCATCTACCTTGAAGGACTTTAGTCCCTTTTTGCCCCAAAATTGCCACGTTTTTAGGTCAATCTTGCATGTGTAGTGGTTGTCTTCAGAAGGGTTTTCGACAATGATGAATAGTGTATGATTGATCAATGTTTTTGACCATGTGACCGTAATGGTACGGAACAAGTCTGCAATTTTGGCTAGGTGTATACATGTCACAAAGCTTTGTGCGGCTGGTTTAATTGTCCCACTCTCCTCCTTCTCTTCTGCTTCTACCTTTTGATCTCGTTGATTCATGGACGCCGCCAAATATGCCCATGGAAATTTGAGCATTGTCATATAATTTCCAACATAATCTCACATGCATCTTTCTCTCTTATTCAAATGTTCAAGCCTATCAGCTCTTTGATGTCCTGTCTAAACGAAGATATGCACACACATACAACGAGGTGACATTATTGAAATAGCAAAACATTCTATATAAATTCAAAACTTTTTGTCATAAACTTAATGAATTTTAATAGAAATGAAATGATCAATAATCAATGCCATTAAAACTCAATAGGAGGCAACCAAGTGGCCATCGCTCATCTGATTCATAGGAACCCATCTAAATGATCTGGTCACCTAGGACTATTTTTAGGACACGGCTATAACATATACCGGTTATTATCCTCCTCATACATTCCGCATTGCAGATTCAATCTTCATCACATATTGTTCTAATTACCTTATCTAAGATGTGGCCTTCAAAAACATAAACAGGAGAATGCAGCATTGCACATCAGGGTCTTGATCATGAATTCTAGCGCACTTTAATGATTTTGATGATCGATTGCATCTTGAATAAATTTACAAAACATGTATATATCAAAGAGATGAACAATGTATGTATATCATATCACTTTTCGCGTTAGGGTTCTTTTCGAGGTGATGAGCAGGCTAGAATAAACTCTTGAACAATTTACTTGTATATTATTCAAGGAAAAATAGGGATTTTTCATTGTTTTTACCTTCAACAACTTTGTGATAATTGAATGTTTGTCCTGCACTCACGCGTCTTTTATTTTACTACTAACTCTCAAAAATCTAATTGAAATAATAATATATATAGAGTATATATTATATAGCGGGTTCCCCCCTAAATTTGATTAGATTATTGGAGCTCATACTAAAAACAGAATACTTTTACTTTATACACATGGATAAAAAATGACTAACCAGGTAATAAACTTGAAAGAATATGATGTGACTTTTAGATTTTTATGTCACTAATAGATGTCATTATCGATGTCACAGAGTTCACTATCATTGTAAATTAAAACATGTCACTTTGACCGCCATATAATTTTACGGTGAATTTTCCCGATGAATTTAAAAAAAAAACTGAAAAGCAAAAAAAGTAAAAAACTTTGATGGTTTATTGGTAGGAGTTTCTGACGGCAGTTGGGCAGGTGTGGGTTGAGGCAGAGATTGATTATACATGACACTTTGAAAAAATGAATTAATTATACAAAATGTTAATCATATATTTAGAAGAAGAAAAACTAATCGCTTTTATTTATAAAAGGCTATATGTAATATTTGTGTCATTTTTCATTCAAAATTTACTAAAGGTACATATTATACAAGACAATTCATTTACTTTATGTAAGTCCGTCTATCTAAATTTTATTTTATTCACAATCTCATTAAATCTGATTCATTCTGGTTTCTAATCCAAATTCTATCAAAAATTATTTTAGAGGTAAAATTTTATATACGTCAATCTATTTCTACATATATAAGTCGATCGATTTAACACTTGTATTCACAACGTAATCATCTGGACTCGCTCATAATTTCAATTAACCCAATCCTTCTTTATTGTGTGTTAACACCAATTGGTCTCAAATTAATCAGAATAATCCCGAGTTCTAAACAATGGACCATAAATTATTGAGAGAAGTAAATCTGAGTCGTTCAATCAATATATTGAGTTCCTAACGCCATATGCCCGTAAATACACCATGATGCACAAGAAATTGCTCTTATTGTGTGTATGCTATAACTCAATTTCTCAACACAATTCCGACGAAAATCCTACTCATTAACCCCATCAGATTCCCAACAAAACTAAGAGGGCGTTTTACAGTGCATAACAAAGTGTTTTTCAACTTTTAATTTAAAAAAGAAAAGAAAAGGTATTTTTGAACAACTACTTCTACGTCAATTAATTAAGATGTTTAAATATCAAAAGGAAGTTACGTTCAAAAATATCAAAAGGAAGTTTTTAAGTGTTTTTTACTTTTTCTGTTACACGAAAATGACATATAGGACTAAATACTTCTTTTACCAAATATTCCAACTTTTAATCTTAGAAAATAACTTGTTTTCTCAAAAAAAAAAATGAACCACTTCTCAAAGATAAAAACAAACACAATCTCTAAATTTGCATTCAGCCCAAGTTCCACTTGAACCATTCTTGCTTGTCAATTCCAATTAGGGGTGGGTGTGGTCCGGTCCGGTACAATATTTTGTGGAACCCGTACTGTAACTATTGAAACAGTTCGGTTTGGTTCGGTTCGATCTTAGACCTAAACCCGTTCGGTACGGTTCCATTTTCAAATGGGACGGTATCATGTCATACTAATATCAAACAATGTCATTTTTTTCGGAAAATTAAAGTTTACCTACCTCCAAAAATACACACAATTTATCAATTTTCATATTACATAATTAATAAATTTTAGATAAAGTAAACTATATTAGTACAAAACATAAATTTGAGATTAACTCTAGTAGACTACAACTACAAACTATATGGGTTGAACATCATTTTTTGTTAAATCTATACCTAAAATAAATAAATAAAATAAGAAAATTCGGATCGAGCTTCACCCCAGGAAGATCCGCCCTTGGCAGCGAGCATCGATCCAATCTTCCCGCAAACTAGCAAGGGTCGTGAAAGTGCAAAGCCAGTAATCAAAGTAATGCTATACATGTACATATGATTATTAGTTATATACTTCGTATATAAATCATACATCGGCCCGGTTCGATTTGGTACCGGTTCTCATTTTATGAGAACCGATCATGGCATGGTTTGGAACCGGTACGGCTCGGTTCGGGACAAAAATTTTGAAAACCATTTCAAATCCCGTTTTTCGGTCCGGTACCATACCTATCAGGTTCGGTACCATGCCGGTTCGGTAATTTTGCCCACCCCTAATTCCAACCAAGTTCCATCACCACCGAGTGTGACTGTAGTTGGGATTTGGAAACTACACTGTTATATACGTTAATTGACATACACAGAACATACTCCAGCTGCACAACCCAGAAAAGGAAATGGAGAATAGTATGACTCCAAATACACAATCTAATTGTGGATTACTATTATTTCATATACTTCCTGCCGACATTAAAGGTCAACTAATTTGATAAGCTGATATAAAGTTTTTCTCTCAAAATCTAGTCAATCAAGTCATGTCTTAATTAAGACATACTCTCTCTGGTTTCAAATAAACTTCACACTTTGGCTTTATGGTGTTAAGAAAAATGGAACTTTTGTTTTTGGCTTTCTCATCATACCCCTCAAAAACTAAAGTAGATTAGATGTAGTGGAGAGAGTGAGAGTAAATTAGGTAATAAAGTAATGGTATAAGGGTAACTTTATATTAAAAACTTACCACAAGTAGAAGCGTGAACTTTATTTTAGATCAACTTAAAAAGGAAAATGTGAAGTTTATTTGGGACCAAAGATAGCATGTCTGAGTGACTAAGTTAAGATGTCTGTGTAAATTAAGTCATATTTGTATATGAGGTTGTTTATTCTATATCCTGAATAAACAGTCTGAGTCAAATAAAATTATCAATTTAGTATTATTCTTAGATAATAATATAAAAGAAAAACAACATTTATTAATGTAAATCTATACTGCAATCAATTTGAAAAAAATGATAGCAAAAGCATCTTGGTAAAGTCTTAATGGGAAGGATTGTTACTCTCAAGCTTAATGATTAGACAGATTTTTCACTGAATGATTAAGTCATGCTTCTAGTTAAGTCGCAAGTAAACATGATTTAATGGTTGAATGATTAAGTCGTCATTGCCATTAAGTTCACGAAGTCGAAAATAAACAGCTCATGACTCTAAAGTCAATGTACCCAATAGACTGATAAAGTGATCTTCATGCGCGGGCACAAGTTTGTGTTACGTCCAATTAAGGATGAACCCGATCATCATTCTCAACACTGTTTGGGACCGTCTCGAAACCCGAAATCGATTTTCTGGTCCCGATCTAGGACCGCCCCCCCACCTCAATTTTCGTTATCCGGCCCCGAGTGCATTTTTTGGGACCGAGACTTGTCGCTCCCCATCGATCATTTTTTTTTTTTTCATTTTGGCCTTGGAGGCTATTTTTGACCATTTGAAAAGCCTCCAAGGGCTAGTTGAGGGCTTGGGAGAGTTGGGGTTGGGGGTGGGGGACCCAAAAAACTATAAATACCAACTCATTTAAAAATAATCATACACCTGCATTCTACAACCAAGATTCTAATCTCTCGTTCCCTCTATTCTTATTATTCTCTCCACTCAAACAGTCATACATTCTTCATCTTTACATTTATATTTAATATATTAAATATAATTGTTTATTACATTAGAACAAAATTGAGCTCGCATTCTCTTGAAACGCTTGTGTGTTTCCACCAATAGACTCAAACTAAACATCGCATCGACCCACCATTTCATGGAGGAAACAATAACCAATCAAGGAAGTGACTTCGAAGCTCCTAAGAGTAAATAATTTCTAAATATTTTGTATTGTTCTTTACATAGATTTTTTAGCAATTACTTGTTTACATAAATAATTATATGTATTACATACACTTCTGTTTTTTAATGTATATACACCTTTGTTTATATTAAAATTTAAAACTAACTACTGGGCAATTTGAAAAAAAAATGCCCGAAACCGGGACCAGACCGGCGGGTCTACCCAATGTCTGTCCCAACACGGTTCGGGACTCGGTTATAGCAGGTTGGCCCCGAATCTCCCAATTTGTTGGCTGATCATCCTGTCTCGGCCCAGAACCAGGACCGGGGCGGGTCCATGCTAACGTCCAATTGATCCAAATATCCATGGTATAAGTATTCCGATATTTCTGAAAATTCAATCATAATTTCGTAATTTGTCTCTGAAAACATTTTGTATTAGAAAATACATCTAATATACTGGCAATATCTCATTTAACTTATAAATTATTTAAAAAAAAATACAAAGTGTAGTTCTTCTTCCAAAGATTTCCAACATCGAAATGTCCACCAATAATTTTATCCTTGCTGGAGTCATCCATCATGTCATTTTAGTAGTTGGTGAATCAGGAACACTTGAATCTTTCATGCTATTCTCACCATATCAACTAGGAGGTTGCCATGTTCCTGGTCTGAAGGATTCTCCGGATCCAGATGGCTCTGAAGACCTGCAAACAAGGTGAGAAGTTAATGCTCAAGAATCAAGATGTTTATGCACTTACAGGATAAGCTCAAGCTAGGAATTGCATGCAAGTCATGATGATTCGTGATAAATGAACTCACTCAGGTTGTTCTTTTATGTTATGTGGACTTTCCTCCACGTTTGCTTTTTGTCTGCAATCATATATACAAACTGGTTCTAAAAGCAGACACTGATCTACACATACATTATAATAGTAGTTTGTCAGTTAATAATTAATCATACGGAGTATATACGAAGTTTCCAATTTTAGTTTTCTAGGGATTCATTTATTTTTGTTGGCCGAAACACAGGCAAGACAGTACGTGAAGTGAAGTATATTACCTGATTAGCCATCTATAGAGGCAAAAACATATAAACATGCCCATTGTGATGTTCACAAAAATTCATGTCCCATTCCCAAAACGGCAAAACCCGCAACGTGAACAAAATGGAAGAGTGAATTATGGTGGTGCCCATGGAGTTCGGACAAACCTACATTTGTGCCCCTCAGGTTTGATAAGCATTCTTAAATGCTCTTGCTATTAGTATCCGTTAAGAATGAATTACGCTCATGCTCTGAGGGTAGGAGCACTTGAGGATGTCTGTCGAACCTTAAGAGCAGAACTGCAGGTTTATCAAAATCTGAGGGGTGCCATAATAATACACACAAGGAAGAACTTTTTATCAATTTTCATCGGTGATTACTAGAATTAGCAAGAATTTTGAAGGCAAAAGAAGTTATTTCCAGAAGTTGAAGCCAACCTGCTTTCGTCTTGTGCATTAGAGGGTTCTGCAGCTGTATAACCTTATCAAAGAAAGAAAAAGAAGAAACTAAAGTTAATAACCAAGCAACAATGGCCTTTTAAGCACTATCACCGACTATGAAAAAACTGACAATATATGATATATTTTATGCTAATCTAGAAGAGAATGGCAGTTGAAAGTATAACATGATTCCCAACTAAAGCTGTCCTGGTCCTCTTCATGTATTGATTTTCATGAAATTCATAGGCACGTTTATTAGGGTACTCTTATACAAGAGCATAATACCTTTAGAGGCATCGGTAAATTGCCCGACAAAATGTTTCAGGTCTGGACCAGCAAGTTTACCTGAGTACATATAATCAGTAATAAGCAAAGGCTGTTTGGCCATATATTCAAAGAAAAAGTAATTTGTTTCACATTCTAAACCAATACAAAGAACCAGTACTGAAATTGATGCTTACCCACACTTGATTTCTTGATCTTCCCTTCCCTGGCTAGTCGTTCCTCTTCCTCCTTCATACCTTGGTGCAATATAAAATTAATATATAATAGTATATATAAAGAAAACTGCACATAACGAGAACCCAGAACCCTTCTACAATTTGACATATTCTTGTTAACTCTTAATGTGTAAGAGTGAATGCGCTACCGGGTATTGAGAACTGACACGTACAATTAATTAATTAATTAATCATACTCACGAGCAACATTAAGTTTAAGACGCTCCCTTCTAGCATCTAGTTCGGCCATCTCCTGAAAAACACAAAAACAGCTCTCTAGTTAAATTAGGGTTCTCTTACTCAGGTGGTCATTCAAATGGCTATGCCCCAATCTAATAGACCTTAACTTATCCTAACGTTTGTTATTTCATTACTCGCTTTAGAGATGTTGACAGCAGGCTACAAGCTTATAATTATACGTTTAAAGTATTGATAACGGTAATAATATTCGTTGAGAATTTTGAGGGAGGTATTCAGAATTAACCTCAGACGTTGGTGCACTTTTCCGTTGTCCATTCAACCAGCATATCCATTCAACTGCACATATTTAAGAAAAACCCATTAAGTGAGGAATGTCCCCAATAGAGTCACCTGATAGTCCTGTTGAATAAAAAGAAGAAATAGTAATTTAGTTTTAGCAGTAATATTGTAGTTCCCTATTCTTATAGAGTTTAAGGTCTATGGAAAGTTTTGGTTTCCTATATCTACATGATTTAGGTCCAATATTTATCTACATAAGCATCGTAATAGTCTCTAGAACTTCTGAAGTTGAGCTCAAAGTCATATTAATACAAGCAATATTCCCTTTGATCCAATTTAAGGTTTCTGGACACTAGTCTTGTGGTCAACTTCACTATATTTTAAATATGTAATGTTTATATAATAATTATTTATCACATACTAATTCAGTTTTTGTGCTTCAATAAACTTTTAGTGTAGTGTCTAGATATGTAAATTTTAATACTAATCACAATACAAATTTTATAGACAGGAATTAATTTTCTCATTAATCAATCACCGTAAACTGAACCGAGATCCTTAAATGGGTAGGACGGGGAAGTTTATCATTCAACAAGTTCATTCGATAGAGGGACGCACGAGGGGCTTACATTCTTCAGTATTAGCTGAACAACTCAAATAAAACTTCATCGAGTATGCCAGCTTGACAAAAAATCTATTATACCAAAGTTGTTCTTTATATTTGATAATTTGATCAATAACCATGCGAAAAAAGTATTCTTCAATACTACTTCATTGGGGATAAGAGGACAAATTACTAATATTGCACCTCAGTGCTACTAAATGAAAATTTAACAAGTGCTGTACCCAAAATTGCTAATACAGTTTGGCCATTGACAAGCATAAACAGTAATAACCTAGAAAGTAACAAACAAAATAGAGAAAACAAATGGAAGCAGAATCAAACTGGTGTCATGTGAGTATACCTGGGATGGAGGTTGGATCATGCTCTCCTTTAAATACCACCCACCTTTTCTCTTTCACTGAAATACATCAACAACATAAAACAATGAGAATACTTTCGAGCATCTACAAACTGTGCGAAGAACAACAAATATAGCTCTTGCAGTGACATGTTTTTGGGCAATTAATCATCCTCAAAAGTCAAAACCATTCTTTGAGGAAGGTCATATAACTCTATGTCTTGATTCAGGTGCAGGTGTGCAGTCTTTAAGGTCAGAGTATGCAACAGGAATCAGGAGATGAACTCAACTGTTAAAGGTGATGAAAATATCAACAAGAGTTTGACTCAATTGCTGAAGAAACCAAGTGGAACTTGAGAGTTGTATTGAATAATGAATGAATTTACAATTGAACGTCATTCTCTTTACTTATACTAGTTCTAGCCAGGTAATGCCAGCTAACTAATGACAGCTAATCAATTATAACAACTTGTAACTAACTCCACAACAAACTAACTAATAGCAACAATTACAGAATAGAGGACCAATATCTTCTCTACTGGTGCTACTTTATGATCAAAACTAAATAGCTGTTAAGGTGAAACGCCTGGAGAGGCTGCTACTAATGCTTGAAGTAGCCACACTCGTCTCACAGCGTACACATTGTTAAATTTACATATCAACAAATGGCACGTGAATAAAACTGGAGTGTGAGTGTGTGTGTGTGTGTGTAGAAACTTGGTTTTATCCTAAAATACAACCTTATAAGAGTGTAGCTATGGACTTTGAGTTTGTATTTTTATATTTGATGAAAATGAGATGTAAAAACATATCCAACAAGATTGTGGCTTGTTGAAGTGGACCAATCTTGTTATTTATCATAGTTTTTAGAATATACACATTAGGGCTGTGACAATTGAATCTTGCAAAATTGCAAAATTTTCAGCTTTCAGTAAACACATTATTCAATCATTGAAGTTTTAGGGTATAACAAACATTAGATGCATTAAGCAGTAAAATAAAAAAAGCTTGGGCATTAACATTTCAGAGTAATCAGAAGATAAATATTGCAAGAGAGAAAAGAGACCCACTTACTAAAACCATCAATCTCCTCCTTTCTGGTAAAGTATCGATTCCCAGTTTTATCTACCCCTACCAAACTCCTGTTGCTCAGCATCCCCGCAAACTTTGCCCATATCCTTGACATGCTCTACCCTCGGCCTCTATGAAAATCAGTGACTAGTAAGATTTTCTTATGAAACGATGAAAATACGGATTGAAGAACAAGGAGCAGCAGAAGGTTCTTGAAATCATTAAAATGGTTGGACTTCGGAGGCTGTGTTTCACAAAGTGTGCGTGTGAAAGGAGAACATGTAGAGGAGTTTTGGAACTCCAAGCCAATGAGCCACTGTGAAAAAAGGTCGAACTAATGCAGTAGCCACCCAGGGTGAAATGTTTTGATAAAATTTGTTTTGTAAGACAGCTCAGTACATTTCAGAAAATTATTTGACTGTCTCCCGGTTGAATTTTTATCTGAAATTTGGTATGAGTGAACTAGACTTAATGAAGAAGATGCTAAAAAAAAATCATCAAAAAATTCCATCGGGAACCGCCCCTATATAAGGGATGAATTGCATTTTTTAAGTTAGTTCGAGGGCCTATTTGATCCTTTAGTCTAAAAACTATTAGTGGCAATGTCTTATAAAAAATTATTGGAGGGCCAAAGTTTCATATCTGCCCCCTAATAATCTCCTATTTTGACATTGACACACTATTATATGGAGTAAAAATGAAAACCATTGGGCCAAAAGATGTAAATGGAAGAAAAAGTAATTCTTCCCCATTTCAAAACATTTGACCTAAATTGATTTGCATGTAAAATAAAAGTGTAAAAAGTGTACAATTGTGTTTGTGCAGATGAGAGAAATAATTTTAAGCACATGTGCTATTATGACTTTAAATGAAAATGACAAAATATATAGGATGACAAAATAAAGAAATATACACTTGGTTGTTGTTTGTTGGTCCATACAACAGGTGTTTGTGGGTTGTGTTACGGGTACCACGTGTCTGGGTAGTGGAGTGTGTGGCGAAACAAACAGTGGTGTCTGGACTCACCTTACATTGTTGTAAATTATCACAACTTCACCCTTTTAATCTCACCCATTTGAATGACTCCCCATGATAAGAAAGAAAATGGAGGAGGAGGAGGAGGAGGAGGAGGAGGAGGAGAAAGGCATGTGTAGGGAGTGGCAACGAAAGGGGGCGATGAGGCAAACGACCATTGCAACGTCACACGAAGGCGAGGTTGGTGGCTATGTTCCAGTCACACCGGTGACATGGTCGTCGGCGACGCGAAGGAGGCAGTCGACGAAGGTCCTTCGCAGTAGTGCACGTGTGGTCGATGGTGACATGAATGAGACGGTCGACGAGGATCCTTCGTAGCGGCACAAGCGTCAGGCGCGACCGACGAAATTCGCCCTTCCTAGTGGATGCAGCGATGTGGATGCTCAGCGGATGCAACGACACATGTGAGATTAGGGTTGGTGTTAATCCCTCTATCTCGCTAAGTTTGTCACACCTTTTCATTTTGGTATATCTCGCTAAGTTTGTATTTCGTCAAATTTGGTAAAATTTGTGGACTCTAAATCATTCATACTTTATTGAGAAAAGTGTTGAAAAGGCATGTGGTTGGACCCGTTTTCATATAGGGTAATGCGTTTCATTCTTTATCAAACGACTGCTATGTCATCTTTCGATTTTGTTTTCAGTCACCCTTGTCATCGGAAAGTCCACCGAAAAACAAAAACAGATCCGAAAAATCCAAAGACGAAGGTGGTTTGGAATTCATCTTGACGAAGTGCACCTTCCAATATTTTCCTTTTAATTTTTCGGGCACTTTTGAAAATCGGAGATATTGCTAATCGTCTTCCTCAGTCGTTTTTAACGGTGTGACCCTCTTGTGATAACAGAGTTCAAACACATGAACCACTTTGATAAAAAAAAAATGGAACACATGACCCTATCTGAAAACGCGCCCAACCACATATATTTTTTCCGGACTTTTCCTTACTTTATTCTCACTTTATCTATTCAATATCAGACACATAAAATCACTCCTCTTGGTAACAACAACACCTCTTAATCTCTTATTGTATTAATGTTAGAGGGACGTATGTACCAGTATTTGTACGGGTCATTTTGGTCCTTTCACTTTTATTTTGTATGTTTATGTCCAAACAAAATATGATCATTTTTTTTGTCAATTGAGAACTTTACAATATTACTTTTATTACTCCTCTTGGTAACAACACCTCTTATTGTATTAGTGTTATTCGAGTTGGTCATTCTAGCGCTTTGCACATATTAATTTCCTTATTTTATCAAGTAAATAATTTACATATAACTTTTAAAATTGAACAGATGCATTAGTAATTTTAGAGATGTTTAACAGATCAAATGATAATTCTCTTTCCTTGCGGTTGATAACACTCTTTAGGTGCCACGACGATGGAAGATCAATCATAGCTAGCAGTACCAGACCGCAGCAGAAAGAGAATTATCATTCGATCTGTTAAACGCCTCTAAAATTACGAATACATTAGTTCAATGTTAAGAAGGGAAAATCACATTTTTGGTCCTTCAATTATCACCATATTGAAATGTCAGCCCGTGTTTATTAGATTGTAAATGTCATCCCCGAATTGACAGATGTGTTGTAAATGTCATCCTTGATTAATTTATTGATAGTCCAAAATTGAGGATGAATTATATACAACGGAGATGTCATTTACAACACATCTGTCAATTTGGGGGTGTCATTTACAATCTCACAAACACAGATCTGACAGTTTAATTTGGTGCAGGTGAGGGATCAAAAGTGTGATTTTCCCTTTTAAAAATTATATATAAATTATTTATTTGTTGAACGGGGTGCAAGGGCGAGAAATTTATCTTATTAGTTATTGTTATTTTGTTGTTTAGTTCATGTTAAAGTCCATGTTGCTAGATTTATCGGGATGTTTTTAAAATTCAGCTTATTTTTATGTCATTAGATGCATACGGATCTATAGGATCAGTGATAATTGTGTCAAGCTCGCTTTGTGGTTAACGATTTGTGTTGCTCTTTTTGGAGTGACCGTTTCTATGTCTAATCGTAGAGTTTATGGCCATAGTTGGTGGATGTTAGCTGATATCAAGTACTGAGTATGATTTTTTTTAATTGATGTAAAGATCGAAGAAAAATATCGGATGATAACTGATATCAGGACTTTTCCGTCATTTTGTCGTGCGACTTTGCTTTGAGTCTTCTTCATCGACAACAAGGTCTCTTGTTGGCCGGTTAATCAAATCAACTCCACATAAGTCAAGCCTCTTATATTAGATAAGAGTCGGGTGTGGCAGAAAACCATAGAAGGCAACCCCATCTTTTTCCCAATCGGCGATCGTAAAATAATGATTGGTACTTCGATAAACGTCATTAACATCTTCCTTGGAGGGTAAAGTAACGGGTTATTATGCTTCTATTTTTATTTAATTTCTACTTTCGAGGGTTATGGTTTTGATCTGACTTTTCTTTGGTTGAAAATTTTATCCGACTCATGTGAGCGTGAGATATGTTATCCTAGCAATGTCTAGATGTTGTGTATTCCTCGTTGGGGTAACCGATCGGGGTGGTGATTTTCATGATTCATGGTCGGCAAGGCTTATTGAACCAATTTTTCTGAGGCCTCAATTATTCGCTCTCCTCCTGAACCACCATCTTACTCTGGTAGAAAGATAACACTCTACTCGACCTCCTTTTTGGTGGGTGATCAAATTGGTGATTCAAGCGATTTCTGCTCGGTAGAGGTTCCTTTGTTGGTTGCTGGTCAAACCAATTCTTTCTTTATAATGGTCGGTGAAGCCAAATCTTTTATTTGTAATTGTTTACTCTTTATTTGGATCAGCAAATGCAGCAAAGCTGTCAGACTAGACTACATTATTACGGGGTCAGCGATTTGGAATAATTTGTATAATCTTTTTCAAATATATCAAAACTATATTAAAAATTCATAACTCTTATGACCTTTCACACGACGTCTGATGGTACCATGGATCCCAATCATGGCCCAAGACTGAATTAAAGCAAAGCTCATCGACATGATCAACCCATTAACTGAGATTAATAATAAATAATAGCCGTTGGGCCTAATTAGAAATCCAACCGCGAGAGGAACCCAGAACCAGGTCGGTCTGGACAGCAGACCTTGAGCCTGGGCAGAGTTCTAACGAGGTCAAACTCTTCCTAGAGCTCATGTGGCTGGCTATCATCTGTGCATAGCTATATGGCAGCGACAAGAAATGACGGAAGGAACGTGGACTTGAAGGAAACAATGATTGCACAACGTTCGAGACGTTACAACATTCTATTTCAATTAATTGCATTAAATGTATCAGTTTCATCCTAGAATACTAGAACCTAAGGTCTATGAATACTTCTTGTACACATCTTACCAAGGGTCTGAATTCCGAAATAATACTATTGTCTTATGCCGCCTAAATTTCATCTGCTCTCATAGATTAGCTCTCGTAGTTGAATTAGCTCCATCAACTTCAATATTGCATATATTATTATTTTTTAAATGAAGTTTCGTCTGCTAAAGAATTTTAGACCAAAAGATTTTCTTAATTAGATCCGAGTGTTAAATTAAATTCTCATGATTTGTTTTTACATCTTTCATTTATGTTTCCAAAATAAGTTTGAGGTAGCAACAATAAAATTAAACTCCAAGTCTCTTTATTTTTACATCGAAACATTTGAGCTTTTAAAAAAAGGCAAAATATAATGCATAATAATAAAAAGAAGGTTTTGATTGCACAATTTTTTAGTGGGTGAATATATTTATGGTGTTGGATTGCAGGATAAAACTGAACTAATTGAAAGAATACGTATAAATTAGTGGAAACTCTTATTTATTGACGAGAGGGCTGAAATTAGCCTTAATATACTCTTGATTGGTTGTATTATGTTTCATTCCGATCTTTTGCCATTGGTTGGCAACTTACCGACGATATATGGGTAGTTTTAAACCGAGTTTGATGGATTTTCGCTTTTATTGTTAAAATCATGCCAATGAGGATGAGAGACCCTATTTAATTCCTATTTGCAATCATTTCTTGAGAAAATAAGCAAGATGCATGTTATTTTAGTGGATCGGTCCATTGTCTTTTTAGCCTATTTGAAGATGTATATAATGGGGATTAGGCCTAAATATCCCATCTCATAGGTAATCATTAGTTGCGGACTTAGAAAGTGAATAACAGGAGTTGGGGGTCTTTACAAAATCTTTACACACAAGAATGATACATTTTTACATACTACGGTCCAATCAGTGTTCAACTTCTTCTATTGCTACGCTCTTATATTCACAACTAGTTGATTATACGCGCGTTGCGTGATTGAGTAAATGCCCAATGTATTTTTTAAATATGCTGACATTCATGTAATTTCCATGTTTATATTTGTGTTTTTAATTAGTTTAGAGTGATTATTACTTTGGAAATTACACACTTTTGGTGTAATAGTTTAGTTTGTAAAATATTTGTAATATGTTTAGATTAGGTTTATTCTGAGCTCAAAAAGGTCCAAGAACACTTTGGGGGACCATTGGTGAACATCACAAGTGGAAGGAAGGTGCAAAAATGCAAGACGAAAAGTGTGTAATTTCCAAAGTGTGTAATCTCATTTTTGGTCTGTACCCGGTCAGGTATGACCTATACCCGGTCGGGTACCCTTCTGAAAAATCAGATCAAATCAAATCCGGGAACAAGCATCATGCGGGAAGATTTTTAACACGTTCGGGTGTCATACCCGATCGGGTGACCGACAGACCCGGTCGGGTATGACCCCATTTTTCAGCTTCGAAGAAGCTACATTGTCACGCCCCGGACCTACCCGGACACGTCAACAACCCGCCGTACAATACGAATAGTCAACCGCAGTCCAACACATTCATATTATACAAGGCGTCATGAATATCATTCACACATATAACATCCATAAACAAACATAATAAGTAATTCATAAAGCAGCGGAAAACATTGTTTAAAACGAAAGGGGCCACACAGGGCTATTCATGAGCACGCAGGCTCTATAATAAAATATCCATGAGCAATTTTGTTAATGTTTCAAATAGAATGGAGGAAGCACGAACCAAGTCTTCTCTCCACGGATTCACCCGATCAACAAGCGCAGGATGTAAGCTCAAGCCTCAACCTGAAATGGTGGTGGGACGCCCCCGAAGGGGTCAGTACTCTATACGGCTATAAAGTACTGGTGTGGCAGGCATCTAATAGATATACAACAAGTATTTCAAACATAAGACCCTCAAATAGGGTGATAGTACATTATGATTGTAACCCTATGTTACCCCGTTTAAAAATATACTTACTTTATATAAGAGTCAAGTAGCCGGCCCGTGGGCCCATGTTCATTTGGAAATCACCATTCCCAACCCCGTGACTATAAGCCACGACAACTCCTAGAGTCCAACCCTAGTACATGACATTGTATTCTAGAGCTCGGCTCTACCACATCACCATACAATTCATATACCTCGGGTCAATTTCCCTACCTTGCGTTCTAGAGCTCGGCTCTATCACATCACCACGCAAGTCCTAGAGCTCGGCTCTAGCTATACAATACATAGACTCCAAGTCTACACCTTACATGCATTCTAGAGCTCGGCTCTATTACATCACCATGCATTAAGGTCCAATTCTCAAGCAACCCTATGCCTAGAATTGACATATCATTAAACTACCGTGGGTCATTCTTAAAGACTTCCCATAACTTAACCTTAGTTCCATACTAAGTTATTATATACACTTGAACTATATTCAAGTACCTTTCATACAATCCAATCCCTAGGATCAATTTAATCAACAAGTTCCAGTAATCACTAACTAGTATTTCAATACTATTAAGATTATTGTTATCATACCATTATCCTCATTATTTGTAATTCTCTACATATTTATAATTATGTAGCAGCAACTTAAGTATTCAATCTCAATACACAAATATTCATTTATGTATCCACATAATTCATACATGAGTAAAATGCCCATTTTCACAAAATAGTTCATTTATACTCATTTAATCTCATATTATTCATACCTTCTCAAATCATTTCAAATTTCATTCTTTGGCAACTATATCAATATTTCATCAATATATAATCATCATAATCCATGAAAAATCATGATTTAAGCATTTAGGTAATCTCATGCTTAACCTACAAGTTGTAAGCAATTAGATGTCAATCCTCACCTCAATTGAGCTTTAAACTTTCCCTTCTTGGTCCAATGGTCAAAGCTTTGGTCAAGGTGGATTTGGAACTGATTCCTTGCTCAAATATGAGTGTTAAACAGCCTCCTCAAAGTGCTAGTTCAACCCTTAATCGTTGATACGAAAACAGCCCCTAGAACGGGTGTTTCCCGGTCAACTCGTTTCCTAGTTTTTCCAAGATTTGTTCTAGGTTAGTATCTAACCTTTACATCAATAAAATAACTTTATAAGGACATATTATACACTTGGATTAGTGTATGATAGTCCCACCAATCGTTCATATCATTTGGAAAATGAAAAGTAAAGTTTTGGGGTTAAAACCCACTTTTAGAAGATTAAATCCTCTCCTGCGAGGTTGTGTTTTGCTCGGACGATTTGGAAGCCTTCCACAACTCCGATTCCTGCAAACCAGAACTTCACGGATTCCTCGTCTTGAGAGCTTTCTGTGGGTATCTCACACGCCTTAATTGGATTTGTAAAACTCGAGATATCGACCAAACAGTCTCAGCACTCTCACAGCTCGAGTTCACAGACCTCTGCTCGTTCCAGCTCGATTTTTGTAAGATAAGCCTTCTCTCCTCGAACAAAGACCACTCAATTGAGATAATAGACTTCAAAGGCTATCCAAGGACATATTATTCACGTTGTTTGGTCGAGTATAGCTTCTATAATGAGAGGAGACAAACAGCACACCAATTTGTGCGAAAATAAGGATGGTGGCCCAAGCTTTGATTCCTATCAAGTCATGTGCAGCTCCCCTCCATTATGGCCGGACAAGGTAGGTCTTCTAACCCATTTTTATTTGTTTTGCAGGTACTAATATCATGTGGAGTGGTTCCCAATTGATCCCATTAAATTTGGGGTCCAAAATATCTACCAATACTTCCAAAAATGGGAAGATGGGTCCTATTGTTTTATCTTTGTCAAAGATGTCTTTTTGTACTCATCCTAATTTATTTAGAACAAGTCAACTTCCTAAATCACATTATTGATCTCCAATATGTGTAGGCTCATCCCAATAATTTACTTGATGGATATTTTAGAAGGAAAATCCTACTCCCATTATTTAGCTCAATAATGCCAAAGATGGGGTTATAGACATTTGTATTCTCCTTTAATCATTCTTTCACTATTTAGGTAATGTTGGGCTTTTTTATTTATTAATAAGTCCCGAGTAAGTATTTGCGAAACCCGACACTAATGTACGAGTTTGAACAGTACGATATTCAACCATGCACTACGTAGAACATTGATCGTTTTACAAAATGTTTGGGAATCGGAAATCCAATACATAAGCTATGAATATTCAAATCAAATTTCCAAGGACATTCGGGTGCGGTGTCACATACATATTGTACCCGATCGAGTGAGCTGAAAGCCCGATCGGGTACACATCCCTGCATGTCCCAAACACCTATAATTACACCCCATTTCCTTCCCATTAAGAACACCAATTCACACATACTTCTAAGCTCAGTTTAGACAAGTTATTTCTTTATATTTTCTTCATGTTTAGTCTCCAAATGAGGAGCTAAACTCTTCCATCTTGGTTTTGCTACTTTGAAGCTTAATGAATTGTAAGTTGTGAGTTATTTTCTTTAATCTTCTTCCTTGAATATTAATTAATTCCTATTCCTATTTCATATTAATATTTTGAGCATTACTTAAAGGATCAACTAGTTTTGTTTCATATATTAATTAATACTAGAATCGATTGATTAATACGTTTGTTATTAATTCGGCCCTTTCACGGTAGTAAACTTGGGTTGTTAATGCATGCGTCTCATGGTTAATAACCTAAGGGGAATTAATTATATTGATTAAACCAATAAACCGCTTGTGTTGAGGTTATCAATCTCAATTGTTTTCATCTCCATTTTATTGCTACTATCGAGTGAATATAAGGCGCATGTTCTATATTAACTCGGTAGTAAGTTTTATTAATGAACGCGTCTCGTTATTAATAACTACCCTCGATGAATTGGATATACTCCTCGATTGAGTATTCGAGAGGAAGATAGTTAAAGATATAACCAGGATCGACGAACATTTCATTAAGTGGATAAAAGCAAAGTCAAGTCTTCTTCTCATTAATTAAAACTCATTTATATCATTCATCTTCATATTTAAAGAACACAAATTCATCTTAGTTCTTCAACTACTCCGAAAGCTTCATAAACATATCTTTCACAAAGAACGTTAGAGGAAAACCTTTTGAATCTACAAAAGTTTGCTTCTTGTAAAAGAATGGCGTCAAAGTAATCGGAGTGAAGTGAGGATAATTCAAGCAAGCTCGGTGAAAAGGCCAATCATCAGGACACAAGGATTGTTTCTCGGGGTAATAAGGACACTACATTTGAAAAGACATGAAGTGCTTCTTAGGTTCTAAGGATCCAAGCATTGTAACGTTTACAAAAAGCTTAGTGAAAAAATTGACTAGAGGAACACGTTCCTTGAACCACTATAAAAATCTCTAATGTCATTTACTTATTGCACTAGGATTCTAAGTTCTAATTGTCTTACTCAAAAGATCGTGAATTTTGTGTTCAACAGATCTCGTTCCAGGAGAAGCAGAAAGGCTTTTTACCCGACTAGAACTACATATTCCGCAGCAGGCCTTCTCTGTACAAAAAAGTGTCAGTTTTGTGAGATAGACAATTGTTAGTACCCAATTTTGATAGATTTTGATGATGCCACTATACTTAGCACCTGTACATTGTATCATATTCAATTCAAAGTATTAGCACTCAAATTATCCAAATATGACAAAATAAATGTACAATTTTTGAGACTAATGAAATAGTACCGGAAAAGTAAAAATGCAATAAGGTACTTTTTGTTTACCTTAAAAGGATATTTAGATCCAACCGGCACATATCATTTGGCTCAAAGATTAAATAAATGTCACATTTTAAAGATACTCGAAAAATCATATACATCAAAGGTGTATGATTGGAAGACAAAACTTGACCAGCATTAAAAACTTAAACAGGTACATGGTCCTACAGCATGGGACGTCCTTTTGGAGTGAAGCTGCAGCGGCTGAAGACAAACCCATGCCGCGGCCCAATTATTCAAAACAGAAAACAAAAGGATTAAAAGCTCCTGCACAAGAAGACGAATGTACAATTCGTCCTAGCCAGACCCTCAACGCACAAGATTAATCCATCTCAACCAACAGATGAGATTAATCAACCATGAAGGCCTATAAATATAGGTAGAAGCATGAGTTCAAAAATAAGCTTGAGCATCCTAAGTAGAGAAATACTTTCATCAATAACATATTCGAGCTATCTAGCAAAAGAGAAAGTGCAAACTCAACTTTACTCTCTGCTTAGCCTCATGCTTCACTAAGCTCTTAGATTAGATCAACACTTTCATATTTTTAGAGCTTAGTTCATAGTTGGATCTTAGAACTTTCTTGTAACATTTCACAAGTGGTTGTAAACACTTAGGAGAACAGTTGTTCGGATCCTAAAGTGTAGTTAGATAGATAGAGTACCTTTTGATCCCCACTGGATCATTAGAGAAAAATCTAAGGACTGAGTAACGTTGAGTGGTGTCATACTCATTGTGAAAAACCTTCAATCTAGGCTTAAGTGTTGTAAAGGCTAGATTGTCACTAAGTGTATTAGGCTTAATACTTTAGTGGAAATCCATCTGAAAGAGGGTGGGACTGGACGTAGGAGGATTACACCACCTCTGAACCAGGATACATCGTGTGTTGATCTACATTCATTCAACAAAGCACACACCAAACACCTCTCACTAAAAGGATCGTAGTTTGCCAGCAGCATCCTAAGCAGTAGTCTTAATTGACTTTACTGCTTATCCTACTGCTTAATAACTCACTTTTCCTTGAGACAACTGCTTCACACTAGCTTTTAATATCACTACTAAAAGGTGTGGTTTGTCAGTCCTCAAAGATACTTCATTCATACGCAGCAGACGGCTTAGCAGTTTCCTGGGTTCACCCAACTGCTCAGACCCCTGCTCAGTCAAAACATCTTATTTTCTCCATCTCTACACATGTTCAGTTAGCCCTCATCACTCTGTACAAGGCCATATAATCATCTCTTTCAAACTACTGTTTTCCACTAGCAGTTACCTCAACAGTTCTCTGCTATCTAGCCAACTGCCAAGCTAACTGCCAAGCCAACTGCTAGCTATCTAAGTCCAATCTTCCCCAAATTAGAAAGTCGTCAAACTCTTATTACATAAAGGGTAAAGACTTCCGCTGTGCATCTATTGATCTCTCAAAAGATTATAGATCAACTTCTTTAGAGGGAAAACATTGAAAAAGATTTAAAAGTCTATTCACCCCCCCTCTAGACTTTTACCCTATCCGGGACCATCAACAATTTATGTCCGACAAACAAACGAGAAACCAAGAACAGTCTATTCTCTCCCTTTTAGACTGTTTACGTAACGGCCGTCCCCAAACGGCCATTACGATACTCAAACATAAACAAAATTCGATATACAAAGCGGAATAATAAAGATACAAAGTCTCGTCATGAAACTTTATTTCTTATATACATAAGCAAACTTCATAACGAAGATGTCCAGTGACCAACAACAACCATTCTTAAAACAAAGTTATCACACCTGATCAGGATTTTTAGAACAAAACATCAAACAACTCATAAAAGTGTCATAGTACAAAAGCAAACACGAGACACAACCAAGTCTTCTCCATTAACCCATCCACAGCCTCGCCACCCGCCCCGAACATTCTCTCAGGCTTCCATTCTTCATTTATTACCTATACATGAGAACACGAGAGAACAGAATTCTCGTAAGCAAAATCTGCTTAGTAAGTCACTATTACTCCCACTAAAATAGCGGAGTTTTAGCTAGTCATAAATAGATACATAAGCTAGAATACTCTATACACATAGCAGATTCATATACAAAACTCTTATCATGTAAAGCACAACTTCAAATAACGAAACCTACAAAGTTTCCTCATTCATCATTCTTTCTTCTCATTTCTATCCTTGAGTTTATGGGCCCGTAGCTCGTGTCCTGGCCCCTCACCGATGACCTCGGGTAGCTAGCCCTTAACCATCAGAAGTAATCCCGGGACTCCCCGCGGAAGGATGCCCCGCTACGCTCAGCTTAGGTAATTACTTGGGGACATGGCTACCTTACAACATTTCTTATCATTCATTTAGGGGTGGGTTCGGTTCTTTTGGTTCGGTTTTTACCTAAAACCAAATACGGAACCAAAGTAAAAGTTCGGTTCGGTTTTACACTCCAAAACTCGGAACCACGGTTTGTTTGGTTCGGTTTGTTTCGGTTCGGTTTCGGTTCTTTCGGGTTTTTACCAAAAATTTGTCATTTGATTTAAAATTGATATAATAGTTGGAGGGATCGAACATATTACATAAAAAAATACAAGCATACTAGAATAAATGAAGTAAAAATAAGAATAAAAAAATATGTCTTGAATTATATGAGTATGCAGGAGAGATATAAGTGTATATATTCTTAATTTACATTGTTGTGACTAGTTTGAAAAAAGTTCATGAATACATACATCATATGTGATATAGCTTAGATGAATATTTTTTTGTTTTATCAATGTAAAAAATGTAAGTTACATAAAAATATAAATTAATTACTACTAATAACCTTTAAAATTAATAATCATGCAACAAATTGCAACATACATACATACATAAAAGACGTAATCGATCAATATAGCTACATTATTATGGGCAAATGAATGACTAAATGCATTTATAAACTAAACATAACATAAACATTATTTCTGTAGCACAAAAAAATCAAAGACTATTGATGATATTAGGATTAATGATTAAAAATTAACAAATAAAATTTCATATTTTAATTAGTTCGGTTCGGTTCGGTTTTGAAGGGTAAAAACCAAAACCGAACCAAACAACTACGGTTCGGTTCGAATTTTTACATTCGGTTTCAGTTTTTAGCGGTTCAGTTTTATTTGGCCGTGGTTCGGTTTAATTTGATTCGGTTTTCGGTTTTTCGGACCCAGCCCTACGTTCATTAGATTTCATCATCAACACAACTTCTTTTCTTGGTTGGTTCTATATGAACCCAACTACAATCAAAATAAAACTTGAATACCTTGCGAGCAAGAGTCGATTTTGGGGCTGAAAGGGGGGTTTTTGTGCTTAAAAATGAAATTTGACTGACCTGCCAAAAACCGACCGGATCGGCGCCAGTTTGGCCCTGACCGGCGCCAGTTATGCTGTCATTTCACCGTCCCAGACCTTCTGTTTTGGACTGGCGCCGGTCTGGGGCCAACAGGTGCCGGTTTGGGGCCCACCGGGTGCCGAAAACGTCATATTCACCCTAAACCGACCCTGATTGTTGTCATTCACATCCTAGACCCCCGATGACATTTTAAACTACATTTCAACACCCGAATACTATCTAACATGACAACTAATCTTAATATACCATTTCATCAGGAATAAAAATGATTATTTCGGTGTAGTTTCGTTGCTCATTGTATATCGTCGCCTGTCACGTTCAAACATGTTATAAGCATGTGAGTTCAACATAAATATCACAAAGTATATAATCACACGATATCCCTAAAGTTACATGTATAATACACAAAATTATAACTTATGTCATGACTATATTGAATAATTAAACACATAAAGAGTAGATAAAATTAGGGGCGTTACCGTTTATTTCTTTGATATTAACCACGACCAACTGAAAGTATGTATAGGTGCTCGATCATAAACTTTCTTTTACATTGGGTGTGTGTGTGGGGCATGATCCCTGGGCCTCTACTAAGATGAGGTTTTTACAACAATATTACTAAAATAAAACTTATTTACATAAATATGACTATTCATTACTATAATGTAGTGTTGTAGTAACTTAAGTTCAGAACTTGAACATGAAATACTATGATTTGATTACTACTCTAGTAACTCATCATATTTTTGTAAATCGTCTTTATTTTGGTCATATTAATGTAATTATTTCTACTAAGATCCACCATTGATTCGTTGTAGAAATACATTGTTTTCACTTTGAATTGAAATTTCAAGGTAAAATACCATTTATTTAAATCTACTGTGTTGGTCTAATCTGACATATCGGGATATTTAAATTTGGAGTGGTTGTGTGAACTAATATTGTCTAATTGGGTAAAAACTAATTCGGTTTGTGTGTTATTAGTATTGAAGTTCAATTTAGTCTGGTATGATTTGATACTTCTTTAAATGAGTGTATCCTTCTCCCTAATGAAACCTCATTTAGTGCAACTCGGCCTCAATCTGTTGTATGTTACTTGGTTATCAACATCGGTACATCTAAATTGCAATGTTCCCTCTCTCCTATTGGATTTTGTCAATTTTTTTTTTGTCCATAAAGTTTTGACACTTTCCGTTTAAGATAATGATTTTGTGTTTTGTTTATTTTTCTTCTCAGCACATATTTCAACTATAAAATTTTACTTTTTTTATTTCATACAAGTTGACAAAGTTCGACGGGAAGAAAATAATATTCCCATGTCCCACTTTCTCTGTCCTATTTTTTAATTGTCCCAAAATAAGTGTTACATTTCTTTTTTGGAAGGAGATATGCGATTTACAACATTTCACTTTATTATATTCAAATTTTAACTATAGTTTTACCATTCAATCATTTTACAAATAACTGTGTCAAACCAAACAAGATACATAATGAGCCAGTTTGATAATCTTGTTTTTCGTCTTATCAAACAACTTTTTCACCAAACACGTAACTTTTGATTATTATTATTATTATTATTATTATTATTATTATTATTATTATTATTATTATTATTATTATTATTATTATTATTATTATTATTATTATTATTATTATTATTATTATTATTATTATTATTATTATTATTATTATTATTATTATTATTATTATTATTATTATTATTATTATAATTATTATTATTATTATTATTATTATTATTATTATTATTATTATTATTATTATTATTATTATTATTATTATTATTATTATTATTATTATTATTATTATTATTATTATTATTATTATTATTATTATTATTATTATTATTATTATTATTATTATTATTATTATTATTATTATTATTATTATTATTATTATTATTATTATTATTATTATTATTATTATTATTATTATTATTATTATTATTATTATTATTATTATTATTATTATTATTATTATTATTATTATTATTATTATTATTATTATTATTATTATTATTATTATTATTATTATTATTATTATTATTATTATTATTATTATTATTATTATTATTATTATTATTATTATTATTATTATTATTATTATTATTATTATTATTATTATTATTATTATTATTATTATTATTATTATTATTATTATTATTATTATTATTATTATTATTATTATTATTATTATTATTATTATTATTATTATTATTATTATTATTATTATTATTATTATTATTATTATTATTTTACTCCGGGGGGGCTGGGGGAGGGGAGCTGGGGGGAGCCTGGAGTAATCAGGGCTGAAACTCACTCCATTGAGTTTCACCCCCTTGTGTGCCTAGCGGGATTCGAACACGAGACCTCTCGCTAAACACGGTAACCTCGCAACCAGCTAAGCTGGAGTGCTTGGTTACACGTAACTTTTGATTTCGCGCACAGAATTGCCTAATACGGAGTAATAAGAAAAACAAGGTTGAAATTACTTTTTTTTTGGATCCATTGATTGATTTTTTGTAGATGATCATTTTAGAAGTTTATCATATAATTTTTTTCGTATTTTATTAACAACAAATATTTTAAATATATTTTTTTATAAATCAACAAAATATGTCAATCAACTCCCCCCTTTTAAAGTACTGCATATTTCTCTCTCTAGGAAAGAGCTTTTCTCTCTAGGCGACGTCTCCCTTAGGGTTAGAAGTTGTTTTTTCCGCTTTCGTCTTCAATGAAGTGCAACTTTCTTGTGCGGCTTTTTGTCTGCCTTTCGTGAGACTCTGTTCTTCGGCAGAGCGCAACACCTATATGGCTATATGACGGCCAAATGTTGTGTATCCCTAGTATTAGGATTGGGTGATGGGAGGTCTGCTTTAACCGTGATTGGCTCATTTATGCCCATTATAGGATCAACGAGTTATATTATTTTTTTGGAGGTGATTGACTCTAAGTCTGGTTCGAGGACATGCGGTTGCCTGTGGCCCTTTTGTCGTTTTACCCCATATCTGAAGGATGTGATATCAATTTAAGTTATCTGTTTTGACGATAAAAAAACAAAATATGTCAATCCAACAAGCTCAATAAGGATGTTTTCTTTTGGACTGTTTTCAGTCCCAGACCAGACCAGACTTAAACAGATCAGACCAGACCTGACCAGACTTAAACAGATCAGACCAGACCAGACCTGAATTTCTTAGTTATAAAATAAACAGAGACCAGACGTTTACCAGATAAGACCAGACCAAACTTAAACAGACCAGCAAATTTCAATCCAAAAGAAAACATCCTTAGAACTTAGAACTTCATAAATCTCAACCCAATCCCTATCCGTGATTCGGATACAAAGGGACGGACTCAAAAATAACTGTGCTGCATATTCCGTACTAAAAGTGATTTAAGAGATCAATATTAGTAGTGAGTCATAGCTAGAGTCCTCATAGGACTCACCTAGACGTTAGGGGGCGAAGTAGCAGCAACCCAAGCTTATTAGTGCTATAACCACTCACATTTCTTCTCTAACTCTCACTTGGGATGGGAAATTCCAAAACTTCCCTGAAAATGAAGGACAAGGTGCTGTACTTGCCGGCGGTTTCTCTGAAGCATTTGCTGGCGGTCTCGGTTGCGCTGAATGTGGCGTTGGTTCTTAAACTCCTGCACGACGGAGATGAAATGGTTGGGTGGTTCACGGCAGAGGAGACGGCGGCGGGAGCTTCAGCAAGTGCACATCCGGAGACAACCTCTGCCGTTTCTTCTTCTAGTCTGCAGCAAGAATTCATCAATCTTGACCAGTAAGTCCTTTCTCTGGTTTTATTGACTCAAAGATGGGCAGAAAATGCTCCATTTTAATTCTGTTTCTGCCTCTGCTCATTTTATTTCTGCATTGTTTAACAAGTTTATCTCCTCATTTTCATGTTTCAAAGCAGTTTGTCATTATACTCCTTCAAAATTCGTCTTTTGATTCTTAGACAAAGGGTTGTTCCAAAAACAAATTTCCACTTTTTTTCTAAAACAAAGTTTTCAGTTTTATATAGATTTTTTCTTATCTAAAGATGTCAGTATCACCTTTATTATTTTGCACTTTGATTTGATATTAAGTAGGAAATTAGAAAATCAAATCAAAACTCAATCTTCCATAAATATATGAGTACCCAAGTAAGTCAAATGTATTAGGGAAAACAATTAAGACGTTTTTCTATTCTCTGTCCCAGAATGTACGCACATTTGAGTTTGACACAAGTTTTAAAAATATTTCAAACTTCCCTCATAGCTGAGACAAGTTTTGATATACATGTGGCATAATAAAGTACTCGTACAAAATAGGTAATTAAAATTTGTGCAAAGAAAATGACTAAGTTTTTTGACAAATAAAGAAAGAAAGTTGACTAAATTATAAAGAGAGAAAAATCTAATGAGTTGTTTGTTTTTCCTAATTGTGACTTTGAAAGCGAAATAAAAAGCAGTACTCCTCAAGTCCATAATGTTCCACTTAGGAGCAAAAAAATTGAAATGATGAATAAAAAGTCCCCCCTATTAAGTTTGAAAGTATTCATGAGACAAGCCAATCAGAAAATGAGACAAACAAGGCATACCATTGAAATATTTGAAACATTTTATGTTAATATATACTGTTGAAATTGTAACATATCGTAGATTTTATATATTTATGATCGTAATTTTTTGATCGAATATGTGATCGTAATCATCGTATGTATTTAGAATTAAAGATAGATGTAAGAAATCAGAACATAAAAATTAACACATGAACTTCAAATAGCTTACAAACCAATACTCCTGAGTTATGATGTTTTTACTTGAATTGTACTCCCTCCGTCCCTAATTTACAGGGCCGTTTTTTAGGGGGTTTAATAGGTTATCCAGAACAGGGCCCCCAGATTTAAGGGGCCCCATATTTTAAAAAATTATTAGTAATTATATTAATATTAATATAGATACATCATTTTTTCGTTAGTCATTTTACTGTTTTAGTTCTCTTTTAATGAGTATTCCATTGATTTGAGTATAAATATTTCGATTGAGATTTTTTAATAATTTTTTATATTAACTTGGGGCCCCGCTTTTACATTTTGAACCGGGGCCTCCAAATTCATTAGACGGCCCTGCTAATTTATCTTCCAAATAGGTTTGACACACAGTTTAAGATAATAAGTATTGTGTGGTGGAGAGTTGTGCAGAGAAGAGAGAAATGTGTAAGAATTGTTGTGAATCACAAATTCTTTGTCAAAAAAAGGAAAATGGAAGTTTTAAATGAGACGGACGAAAAAGGAAAGTTGGAAGTTTATTTAGGAACGGAGGGAGTAACTTGTTGGTCTAGCCTGGTCTGTTTAAATTTTGTATGATCTGGTATGGTTAAATCTGGTCTGAACTGCTCTGTTCAGTTCTGGTCTGTTCTATTTAGTAAACGTCTGGTCTCTGTGTATTTTATAACTACGAAAGTCAATTCTGATCTGGTCTGTTTAAATTTGATCTGAGTTGATCTGTTTAAGTCTGATCTGGTCTGGTCTGTTTAAGTCTAGTCTGGTCTATATAAGTTTTATCTGATCTGATCTGTTTAAGTCTGGTCTAGTTTAGAACTGAAAACAGTTCAAGTAAAAACATTTACGTGACAGAGTATTAAACTACAAATTATAAGAGGTACGAGTAAATAAAAAGGTGGGATTACTACCTACGGAGCATAATATAAGCATTTAAGGGCTTGTTTGCAATCACTTAATTTAAGTGATTGTGGCTTTTTTTTTTTAAGAAAAATCACTTATTTTACCAAACACTACTAACTTTTACTTTTCTCGGCTTTCGTGTAGAATCTACTTTTTACTTTTTCTATTACACATAAATCACTTATTTTACCAAACACTACCAACTTTTACTACTAATCACTCTTTCCCAAAAAGTGCTTTATTTAAGTACAATCACTTGCAAACAGAGCCTCAGGCTTTGTTTGCAATCACTTGTGCTTAAATAAAAGCACTTTTGGGGAAAAAGTGATTAGTAATAAAAGTTGGTAGTGTTTGGTAAAATAAGTGTTTTTTGTGTAATAGAAAAAGTAAAAAATAGATTCTACACGGAAGTCGAGAAAGTAAAAGTTGGTAGTGTTTGGTAAAATAAGCGTTTTTTTCTTAAAAAAAAAGTTAAAAGCACTTTTTTTAATGGATTACAAAGATACCTAAATAAAAGACCTAGGCTTGGACTTTGGAGACATGCAAGTCATTGCAAGAGAGGCTTTTCAAGATTGCAATCTTTCTCGTGTATTTTTTTAGTTTAATATGATTGACCAAAATGATTAACTAAAATTTTCTTTGCTCATGAGTAAGTGGGTCTCATTGTAGAAGAAATGGGGGTGACAAGATAAGTGGTCTGCCACCGATAAGGATGGCTATTTTTTTTTATTTTTATCTTTTCATTTTTCCTTTTGAAGCTTAGGAGTGGTGGGGGTGGGGGGTGGGGTACTCCGAAGCAAGATACACCTATTAAAATACTACTACCTCCCTTCCACCAAACTCTTCTTTTTTTATTTGTCCATTTTTTTGTCATTTTCTTTTTATGTTCAATTTTTTACTATTCTAATTTGACACCCAACATCAATTTGACAAAGTTCGGTGGGACCGAGTTAGTACGTAATACTCCATACTTATTAGAAAGGCACTATAAATTTCAAAGAAAAAATTGAAAATAATTAACCCAACTATCACCGGTCCACTAACAATAATCCTAACTATTGATTATTTTTGTATAATCCCAACTATATAAATCGTCCGCCAATAATGATTCATGATCGGATATTATCTGCTATAACAGATGAATTTTTAATAGAAATTAAGCTTAAAAATTAAAGTTGGAGTTATTTATAGGGATTACTTGTTATATCTCTTTTCATCAACTTTACAAACTAGAAGACTTTATTTATAGTTGGTCACATCGGACCATTATTGGCGGAAGTTTTCCAGAGTTGGGATTATTCTGAAATAATCGATAGTTAGGATTACTACAATAGTTGAGATTATTAGTATCAATTTTTTCAATTTCAAATGATTTTTTCCCATTTTTATGTGTGCTCATGTATCAATTATAGTACGTAGTATATATTTTTTGTTAAATGTCAACCATCCTAAAATGTTTTGACCATCAAACACAAGTTGCTTTACATAAAAACATAAGGTGCTTGACATAAGTTCTAAATGGTTAAATAATTTGGAGTCCCTCCCCTTAAGTACTTGGTATTTCTTATTTTTCGTGATATCAAATTTCCTCACATAAAATAAGATGACATCAAATTTGATCAATTGATCGGACTTCAAAGTCTAAAGTCTTCAACTCTCTTCTTTTGGATTAGCTTCAGTCCTTCACTCCTTCATGGTGTATAAAACACTTACCACATCAATATGATTTGAAATTCTGTTCTGAATAATCTAAATGAAATTAAAACAAACCAAAACTGAAATCGGCAAAGAAAACGTGATTAATTCACAATTAGTCATTCTGGGGCTGGGCTAACTTTTTGGAAATCCAACCTCTATTAACAAGTAGATTTCTGGACAACTATTTTAGGATCTCCATGCTCTCGTTTTCTTCAACCCACGCTGTGGTTTATTTTTTTTTACACAATATGTCTTGCTCCTGTTGGATGCTTGCGGAGGTTAGGTGCCTCGGACTGTGTGGACTTTTGGAACGTTGTTGATCAGTTTGGAGATCCAGACTATGTAATAATTTGTGGTTTTTGTGAAAATGCAAATCTTAATGATTATTTATTACTCTACCCTAAAAGCATTTCCTATAGGAAAAGTTCCCGAATAAGAGTAAAAAAGTTTGAAAATTCTAAAATAGAACTGTCATGTTTATACTAAAATAAGAGTAATTATTGTCAAAGTTTGAAAAATATTGCCATGAAGGTTGGTACTGCCAAAACATGACAGTAATTAGTCCTATTTTGTGAATAAAAACATGGCGGTCCTATTTTAGAATTTTCAAACTTTTTTACTCCTATCTCGGGTTACTACCTCTCCAAACGCTCTCCAATCATCCCGGTTTCCTTTACACTAGGGCCCAACACTGTGTCTCTCTTCCACTTCCTACCCACCATATTCTGGTATTCTGGTAAGTGGACCTCATCCCATTTGTCCCGACATCCTTCTCTTCGAGGGTTGGCATGGCGGCTTTTCCGCATCGATCGAATTTCTTTGTGCGTTAAATAATCATATATTTCCCTCCGTAATATTCATATCTTCCCACTTTTCTTTTTTGTATTTAACATTTATATCTTCTCATTTCTAAATCTTCCCATCACACCCTCAATAATTTAAAAACTAATACACTATTACATCAACTTTTTTTTGATTTATCTTTCATTTCATCACATTATTTCACTATCTTCCCATCTTACCTTCAATAATTCATATCCTCTTTCACTATTCTTAATCTCAGCCACTTTGGAAGTGGGAATATATACGTGATAAGGAGGGAGTAAATAAATAAATCGAATGATCTTTCTTTTCTCTCTCTCCATTATTTTTTTTTTCTCAAGGGATTTGCTTGTTCTCTTCTGCTTCAATAAATACCTGCTCTGAACACTAGGTCCCCAACCATCGGTATTAAGAACTGTCTGTGTCACTATGACAATTGATATTGTAAGATTCTCCGACTATCTACAAGAAAATCATCCAATGTATATACACAGTAACTTATTAGTTGTCAACTGGGATAAGGGTCAGTTTGGTCCTTGAAGTTGCAAAAAAGGCGTCAAATAAGTCCTTATATAGAATATTCTGTCCGGACGTGTCATTTGAGGTGGCTCCCGGTGGAATTTTTTAATGAAATTTTTTGAGCATCTTATTCACTAAGTCTAGTTTACTCATACCAAATTTCAGATAAAAATTCAATGGGGAAGACATTCAAATGAATTCTTGAAGATAACTGTGCCGTTAAAAGCGCTGTTATCTTCAAGAATTCATTTGAATGTCTTCCCGATTGAATTTTTAGCTGAAATTTGGTATGAGTAAACTAGACTTAATGAATAAGATGCTCAAAAAAAATTATCACAAAGTTCCACCGGGAGCCACCTCAAATGGCACGTCCGGACAGAATCTTCTATATAAGGACTTATTTGACGCCTTTTTTACAACTTCGAGGACCAAACTGACCCTTTACTCGTTGTCAACTGGTCATTAAAGATAAAAAAATCTCTGGGCATAGCTAGGGGTGGGCAAACGGGTCTTGGAACCACGGTTCGGTCCGGGACTCCGGGTAATGGCGGTTCGGGTCCAAAACGGGCCGGTTCCATTTTTGTTGTCATAAAACGGTCCGAGTTATTGAGTACAGGAATTCAGCCCATTATTAAATAATATTGTTTGGGCCTATTATGTTTGTAAAGCCCAAGACTGATATACTTTGTATTCGGGTTAAATAACCCAGAGTTGTTGTATGCGTAACTAACTCCCAGAACTATTTTCTTCCTCATCCGTCTTTCTTAACAAACTTAACAGTGGTATCAGAGCATTGGTGAACGACGATAATGGCCACCGGAAGTAGCAGCGGTTTGATCGGAAATCTACCGGTGCTTGATTCAAAGAATCTTGATGGCTATGACAGATGGAGTATCAAGATGAAGACTATATTCGGATTCCAGGATGTGGTGGACATAGTAATCGCCGGTGTTCCGGTGCTGGGAGAAGCTGCGACTGAAGCCCAGCGAATTCAATTCAGAGAAGCCAAGAAGAAGGATTGTAAGGCTCTTTTCTATATCCATCAATGTGTGGATGAGATGAATTTTGAGAAAATTGCATCTGCTTCATCTGCGAAAGAGGCCTGGGAAATTCTTGAATCAAGCTATGCTGGTATCTCGAAATTAAAGAAGGTAAAACTTCAAACACTAAGACGCCAATATGAGTTGTTAAGTATGGAAGATCAAGAATCTGTGTGTGATTACTTCAATAGAATTCTGCATATTACGAATTTGATGAACTCATGTGGTGAGAAACTGACTTCCCGGACCATTATTGAAAAGATATTACGAACCCTACCTCCCAAGTTTGATGTTATTGCCACCAATATTGAAGAAAATTGTGATCTGGATACACTGAAGATTGATGAATTACAAGGAACTCTGGAAGTACGAGAACAAAGAATCAAAGAAAGGGAATCAGTGAAATCCTCCACTACTGAGCAAGCCCTATTAGTTGATCAATCCAAGAAGCAGGATTCTGGGCGAGGAAGAGGTCAGTCTAGAGGAAGAGGAAGAGGAGGAAGACGTGGCAGGGGTAGGGGTCATTCAGGAGGAAGAGCACATGATTTCAATAATGGTAGGGGTAGTCAATCATATTGGAAAGGAGGCCCATCACATTCAAGAGGAGGAAGAGGAAGTATTAGAGGAAATTATAATCCAAGAGGAGGTGGAAGGAGTACCTGGAAGAAAAATGATCATTCACAGGGGAATTACGTAGACAAAAGCAATATTCAGTGCTTTGTTTGTAGTAAGTATGGTCATTTTTCTTATGAGTGCTGGTATAGAGATCAAAGCAATGGTAAGCAAGAAGAAGCTAATGTAGCAGAAAACCCAGAATCTGATGAGGAAGTGGTCTTGATGACCACTACCATGGCAGAACCTGCTGCAAGTCACAACAACTCTTGGTATTTAGACACTGGGTGTTCTAATCACATGTCCTGTAGGAAGGACTGGTTTGTGGAGCTGGATGAGCAGGCCAAGAACAAGGTGAAGTTTGCTGATGATAGTATCATACAAACAGAAGGAAAAGGAAGAATTCAGATTATATGTAAAGATGGTAAAAAGGCTTTGATTTCTGATGTATTGTTTGTACCAGCTATGAAGCATAATCTGTTGAGTCTAGGACAGTTGCTTGAAAGAAATTATAGTATTAACATGAAGGACAGGTTCATGAGGATATTTGATGAAAATGGTGTTTTGATTCTGAAAGCTCCTTTATCATCAAATAGGACTTTCAGAATTGACATTAATGTAAATAGAAATGTGTGTTTTAGTGCTGATGCATCTGAACAGGAGTGGTTATGGCATTATAGAATGGGACACTTGAACTGGAATAGTTTGAAACAGTTGTTCGATAAAGATATGGTAGTTGGTTTACCCCCAATTCAGTATGGAAAAAGATTGTGTGAAAACTGCATTACAGGGAAGCAAAGTAGGCAGTCATTCAAGTCAAATGTTCCAACCAGAAGTAAGAGCATATTGGAGGTTATATACTCAGATGTTTGTGGACCCTTTGAGGTCCCCTCTTTGAATGGATACCACTACTTTGTTTCTTTTATAGATGATTGGAGTAGGAAGATGTGGATCTACCTGATCAAGCATAAGTCTGATGTATTCTCAGTGTTTCAGAAGTTTAAAAACATGGCTGAGAAGCAAAGTGGGCAGATGATAAAAATACTCAGAACAGATGGGGGAGGTGAGTACCTGAGCACAAATTTTCAAGAATTCTGTAATCAGGAAGGCATTATTCATGAAGTGACAGCTCCATATACTCCACAACACAATGGCACTGCTGAGAGAAGAAACAGATCAGTTCTTAATATGGCAAGAAGTATGATGAAGACAAAGAACCTACCTCACTGTTTTTGGGGTGCTGCAGTAACTACAGCCACATATCTTCTGAACTTGTGTCCCACAAAACGATTGCATCATGTTACTCCTGAAGAAATTTGGTCAGGAAAGAAACCATCAGTTAAACATCTGAAGGTCTTTGGTTCTCTATGCTACAGACATATTCCGGATGAAAAGAGAAAGAAGTTAAGTGATAAAAGTCAAAAGCTCATACTGGTTGGATATGATCCAACAGGTGCATATAAGCTATATGACCCTCTTGAAGGAAAGTGTATCATTAGTAGAGATGTAATTGTGGATGAGATGAATGCTTGGAAGTGGGATAGCAAAGATGACACTGAGAAACAGTTATTTCCCTTGATTCATCTGGATAATGAAGTCAGTCCTATTGAATCTGAGGCTGAAAGAGGATCAGAAGTAATAACTAATGTTGGAGGAAGACCTACAAGGAGAAGGCAGGCATCAAGGAGACTGAATGACTATGAAGTCTGGCAGGATGATGCAATAAATGATGAAGGTGATTTAGTCCACCTAGCATTCTTTGGAGAAGTAGAGCCTATACAGCATGAAGATGCTATGAAAGATATTAGATGGCTAGAAGCAATGAGGGAAGAAATCAATGCAATACAGAAGAATGATACTTGGGAGTTGACTGAATTACCTAAGAATAAAAAGAGGATTTCAGTGAAATGGATTTATAAATTGAAAAAGAAGCCAGATGGGTCAATACTGAAGTTCAAAGCAAGACTGGTAGCAAGGGGTTTCTTGCAGAAGGAGGGAATAGACTATTGTGAAGTATTCTCTCCAGTTGCCAGATTGGAGACAATAAGAACTGTTGTTGCTATTGCCAGCCTGAAGGGATGGTTTTTGCATCAGATGGATGTAAAATCAGCATTTTTGAATGGGCCTTTGCAAGAAGAAGTGTTTGTGGCACAACCACCTGGGTTTGAAATTAAAGGGAGTGAAGACAAGGTCTACAAACTAAAGAAAGCTCTTTATGGGCTGAAACAGGCTCCTAGAGCCTGGAATAGAAGAATTGATAGTTTTCTTCTCAGTCTGGGGTTTATCAGATGCAGTGTTGAGCATGGGGTTTATAGCAAGGTTTCAAATAATGATTTGTTGATTGTGTGTTTGTATGTTGATGATCTTCTAATTACAGGAAGTAATCAACATCATATTGAAGAATTCAAAGGAAAAATGAGAAGTGAATTTGAGATGACTGATCTGGGAAACCTTGCTTATTTCCTTGGGATGGAATTTGTTCAGACTGACAAAGGAATTATGATACATCAAAAAAGGTATGCTGAAGAGGTTCTTAAAAGATTTCAGATGGAAGATTGCAATCCAGCTATTACTCCTTGTGATACAAATCTGAAACTTGAAAGATTTGAGGAGGAAAACTCTGTAGATCCAACTCTGTATAAGCAGATTGTTGGAAGCCTGAGATTCCTATGCTCCAGTAGACCTGATATTACCTATGGGGTTGGAGTAATAAGCAGGTTTATGGAAAGTCCTAAGGTTTCTCATCTAGCTGCAGCTAAAAGGGTATTGAGATACATAAAAGGAACATTGGATTTTGGTGTGCTTCTGCCTAATTCAATCAAAGATGATAAGGAAGTGATTAAAGGCTACTCAGATTCAGACTGGGCAGGAGATATAGAAGACAGGAAGAGTACTTCAGGATATGTTTTCATGATTGGAGATGCACCAGTTACATGGTGTTCAAAGAAGCAACCTGTAGTAGCTTTGTCATCATGTGAAGCTGAGTATATAGCTGGGGCTTTTGCAGCATGTGAAGCTCTTTGGCTGGAGTCTTTGTTGAGGGAAATGCAGCTTGATATTAAACATATACCAGTTCTGATGATAGATAACAACTCAGCAATAAACTTGGCAAGAAATCCTATAGCTCATGGCAGAAGTAAACACATTGATACCCGTTTCCACTTTCTGAGGAATCAAGTAAACAAAGATAGGTTGGTGCTGAAGCATTGCAGATCTCAAGAGCAGTTGGCTGATATTCTGACAAAGCCATTGAAGATACGAGTGTTTTTAGATCAAAGGAAAGCTTTGAATATTTTGTCATGTGCTGAAATTCAGGGGGTGTATTGAGTACAGGAATTCAGCCCATTATTAAATAATATTGTTTGGGCCTATTATGTTTGTAAAGCCCAAGACTGATATACTTTGTATTCGGGTTAAATAACCCAGAGTTGTTGTATGCGTAACTAACTCCCAGAACTGTTTTCTTCCTCATCCGTCTTTCTTAACAAACTTAACACGAGTAGGTCCGGGTAATTTTTTTAAGGACCCGGGCCGGTTCCAAAATAAAAAAATACCGAGTACCCTGCCTGACCCGTTATATATTGTATATTAATTTATTAATAGTTTTGTGATAATCGGTTTTGAAATAGTTTTGTTTTCCTATGCTAAATTGAGTTGCAGTAACATCATTTTGCTTTCAAATTATTGATTAAATTTTACATAAATTTTTTATTACTTTTTATTGTTATTGAATTATTCCTTTCTATGGAATTTGAGTATTTGTTCTTTCATGTATGTGTCAACTTTGGCTAATACTGAAAATTTAATAAAAAAAACACAATCACCTTAATATGTGATGTTAGACAACATTTTTAAATTCAAATGTTAGAAAATATGTATTTTGGCTATGTTGTTGATTTTTGGAACTTCTTTAATTGTTTGGAACTTATAAATGAAATTATAGAGTATTGGACTTGTCACTTGTGTTACATGTGCATCACTATGTTGTTTGTTGTTATTTTGAAACTTGCTAATGTACTATATTATTGGTTATCGATTTTTGGAACTTTGTGAGTTTTTAATAATTTTAAGACATAAGAATAGAAACCGTAAAACCCGGACCGGACCGGACAATGGAACCGGCGGTTCTATTTTATTTTGCATTACCCGCCCCAACCCGGCCCGTGCCCAGCCCTAGGCATAGCTCACCAGGTAAGAAAAGTAATGTGGAGAAGTCTGAATTCAACTCCAATCAATAATTTGAAATGAAACTGCATTTTCTTTCTATTAGTGTGATCGTAGCTCAATTTACCCCTTCCATGGGTGACTTTTACACCCTTACAACCTACAAGTTATACAGAGCATGTTTTTTGGCGAACATGTCACATGAGTACGGTCCAGTTATGGAATATGGATACAATTTTCTTACATTAATAATCAAAGTTTTTTAAAACTGGTGATAGGTCGGGGCCTAACATTCCCTTACCTACACATAGTGGTCCGGCCCAGTCCGACCCGTTCCGCAATCGAGTCCGGTACTGTGTGGGATTCAATTGAGTGCGTAATTTCGAACTGGTTCAAGACCGGGTAACCGGCGGGCCCGGTCCCGGGCTCCAATATTTGGGATTCCACCGGGCGGTTTCGGTCTTCGACCAACCAGTTTTTTATAGCTCAAAACCGGTTAAATAAACAGGTCCAGGCCGGGGCCGGACCACCCGAGTACCCAAATGTGGACTAGACCCGGAATATAGCGGTTCGGGCCTGGTCTAGTTGAAGTTTTTTAGGACCGGTCGGTCTCGGCCCGGAACCGGGACCAGACCAACCTGGGTCCACCCCTACCTACGCCCATGGATGAGTAGGTAGTGCCTAAGAGTTTCATAATGGTGATGCTACACAACACTTGATAAATATAGATAAATTTGCAGATTTAATATCGTAAGTTATGTATGTCTTTATTTTAGTTCTATAACTTTATACTCCAGTACTTTCCTAGTGATTTTTGAGTGGAAAATGGTATTGGTTTCTAAGGGTTTTCATAGGCATCTTCGCTTGGACTATCATGAGACATGCTGTCCAGTTGTAAAGCTGATTTACCATTGTGCTTGTTTTCTTTATTGAGCGAGTATATTTGCAGTAACCACTGGGCTGGTTGATGCCTTCTTTTGCTTGTCATTTACAAGAGTCTTTGTATGGTTTACACAAAGTCCCATGTGCTTGGCATCATGCATCTGCTAGACTCTTACTATCTATAATTTTAGCTAAATCCACCATTGATGCTTTCTCTTCACCTATCATCCCAACTCTCCATCCATATACACTGTATTTTGTTCTATGTGGACAATGTTATTTAGGAAATTCCTAAAATAGGGATATAATATGTTCAAAGATAAAAAATAATACTTCCTCCGTTCCATAAAAGTTGCAACATTGGAATTTCTGCACTATTCACACACCTTACTTTGACTACGATTTTATAATAATATATATAATAAAAATATTATGTATAAAATATTAATAAATTTGTATTAATGTAAATTTCCAATATATTAACTTTTTTTAATGTTTACTAATACGTAAATAACTATAATTACAGTCAAAGTTGCGCGTTGGCAAACGTGAAAGTCAAACTGTTGCAACTTTTATGGAACGGAGGATAGTACTACGTAAAACTTATTTTGAGGACTGGATGGGTTCTATTTTGAGAAGAAAACAATGCCGCAAAGGCTCCCACCTATGGTGCGGTAAGGGAGGATCGGATGTACGCAGTCTTACCCTGTACTAAAGCACAAAGAGACTGTTTTCCGGATGACCCAAAGTGAAAATCGCGTCGAAAATTGCATGGATTGACTACTGACTGCTTCATAACAAAGAAGCGCAGACAGTTTAATGAGTCATTTTACTTTATTCCATCATACCCCCAAGCCAAAAAATAGTAAGTCTTTGGTTCCATTACAAATGATGGAAATGAAAACAAAAGTGGTGTTATTTGAGGAGAAATGAAAATAATAGTGGTGTTATTTGAGGAAAAAATGTCACTATGTATGCCTTATTCAATTCCTCTTTAGAGAATTTTCTCATGTTATTCTCAGTTGTTCGTGTTCCAACTCCATCTCCCACGTTTTTTAAACCCGGTGAATGCCAAAAACCAAAAAGGTTGTTTGGGGTAGGGGTCAGGGAACACCCTACCAATTTATTGTAGTGGAGATAATAATACAAGAGTAGGAGGACCAAACCAAAGCCTACTCAAATAATTAAAATACATATGGATAGCTAATGGCATCAAACTTAAGGATTCCAACAAAATGATTAAAATGATGACTAGAGGTTTTAATAGAAGTGTTTCTATAAGCTAAATACTCTGCAGCCATATTGATTTTAGGATGAATATGTGTAAGAGACCAATTTTTGCCCTTGAGTCTGCGTTTCACCGCTTGGATACGAGGCCAGGCCTTCCAGTGCTGAACGCTCAATCCGGTTATCCCTTCATATATGTCCCTGTTATCAACTTCAATGACAATGTTAGTTATATGCGGGATAATCAAAAGAGTATCAACAATTGCTTCATATGATGCCATAATAATTTCATTACTGGGCAATGTAAAAGTCATATGGCCCTTATAGTTGCCCGAATCATCTCGAATAAGAGCAGCAGTTCTGGTAAGGCTGGGAGTAAGAGCACGAGTGGCAATGTTGATTTTATGGTAGAAGGATGGTGGTTTCTTCCAAGACTTGAGGGCTACACTAGGGATGTTTTTTTTTTTTGCCTGTGAGTATAGAGAGGAAAAGGGGTTTGAGGGTGAGGAGAGGTAAGAGGGTGAGCACAAGTTATGGCGTAAATTTCAGTTTTTGCGCCTCCCACGTTGTATCTGTATGTTGTATTCTTCGGCCTTAATCTTGATTTTTGGAAGTCTAAAAAGTACAGTGGTGCTTTCCTGTTATCTGCTGAAGTCGAGTATTCATACATTAGTTAGTGTTGCTGCTGAGGTTTGCTGGACTAAAGTGTTGTATCAAGATCTTTGTGTTCTATACCAGGCCTCCCTGTGCCTAGTTTGTGGTAATATCAATACCAGATGATAGACTTTGCAGCCCTTGCTTCACTCCCTTATGAAACATATGACTCTGGGCCTCTGGCACTTTCATTTCTGAGATCTTAAGGAAAAAGTTCTTCATGTTTCTCAAGTCAATACTTCATCAGCCTGCCGTCATCTTTACCAAGTCACTTTCTCGTCTTTGGTTCAAGTTACTTAGCTCCAAAATATCTGTTGTAGACGCAACTTTGTCTGTTTAGTAATTTTGTTACCTATGTAATTCTTTTTTGTTCTATTGATTTTGAGTATGAAATTTGTTATGATCATATTCAAATTTGATTTTTGAATTGTAATAGAATTTTTAACGTAGTTTCTAAAAATATACAAATGTTAAACATTAATATTAATTTAAATATTTTTACAAAAACTTTAACATTATCATGAATGGAACTTGTGAAGTGTAAATGATCAAGTTTAATGGGATGGAGTGACGGACAGTGCAATACTTCTTTTATACCATTAAAAATGCTGTACACCTAGTTTATTGCCTTTCTTCTCAAGAACCTCACGATGTAAAATTACCATAATATCCTTTAAGATTTATTATTTATATTGATAATACTGAAGATTTGGATACTTCTTTTTTGTGCTGCTCTAACTGAAATTATACAGTGGTGATCCAACCATGTATGAGAGCTACTGGAAACAGATGGGTGAGAAGACCACAGTTGTGTTTACTGGTTGGCAATCTATTAGTTACTTTTCAGATGGTGGAAACCTTTGCTGGTTCATGGAGCCAGATTTTGCAAATGCAGTGAAGAGATTGCACAATGTAGTCGGAAATGCTGCCACTGAGAAGTATCATATCGTTGTCGGAACAGGATCTACTCAACTCTACCAGGCGGTTTTATATGCTCTATGCCCGCCCGACACCCCCGAACCTATAAGTGTTGTGTCGGCCGCACCTTTTTATTCAGTGAGTCAAATTTAAATCATGCTGGGGTTCTATGGTTGATCTTGAAAATGCATGAATCTTCTGTGTTCGTCGTATCCAATTTATTATGACAGCTAACTTGAACTTCTGTATCAATAATGTGGTCTTTCTCGAAAAAATGAAAACACAGTCCAAATGAAGGGTCTGGTAAAAATTGCATTTTTGAGATGTATAAAAAGCGACTATATATGTTAGGAGCGTGTGATGTGATGAAAAATTGCGAGTTCGAAATGGGATGTCTAACTGTGAGAGTGTTGAAGTATAAAATAAAAAACCAACATATAACACATTGGGCAATCCGAAAATCAGGTTGACGTTGAACTACTCAGTACTCAGCTTAAGTTTAAGTTATGTATGAATAATGAATGCTTACAATCCATTGCAGCACTATCCAATGGCAACCGATTGCGTGAAGTCCGGGCTCCATAAGTGGGAAGGAGATGCCAGTACATTTAACAAGAACAGCAAGCCTTACGTGGAGCTGGTGACATCACCCAACAATCCAGATGGATCAACAAGACAAGCTGTTGTAAATGGATCTGGACTGTTAGTTCATGACCTGGCATACTATTGGCCTCAATATGCTCCAATTACTTATCGGGCCGAAAATGACATAATGCTGTTTACTGTGTCCAAATGCACAGGCCATGCTGGGACTCGCATTGGGTACGTGTGTTGCTCACCTCAACACCTAATTTTATTTCGCAAAAGATCTTTTTTGTTCAGTTTTCTGAAGTCGTACGTCGATTCATGTTAGCCTTCCCCAAATCGTTCGGGGTTAAAGCCTTGTTGGGTATTGCATTCTGTTTATGTTTTCCGCCTTTTTAAAACTAAACAAAATTCAGGAAATCAGAAGAAATTGCTTTCAGTTCTCTGTTTTGGCAATTTAAAAAATTTAAAAATTAACAACATTATAAGGTTTATGGTTATTTTAGTTCATTATCATAAAACCTATATGATATACATTCAGAACAATAAAACGACAAATTGACAACTGACATTGATATCGAACCAGACCTTAACTATTGGATTTAACTGCACGTTCCCAAGTTTTTTATACATGGTATATTTCAGCTGAAAATCTAAGATTAAACTATAAGACCAACGTCATGAGAATGCATATAAGAGACGAACAAGATTTGAGTGCATGAATTGATAACAATAAATAAATAAATGTGACCTTATTCCCTCTGGCTTACTTCCTGTGGAATATATTAAGTGGTTTACTTCCAGGGTGTATTCTCACTGGGAATTTCCCAGTGGAGGTAAATATATACTCCATATTTAAAGTTGGGAAATCATAGTCCTTACTCAAACCCGAGTTTAGCCTGTTGTTAAACTCACTTAATACCCTACAACTATATGAGTTGTATTAACATATAAATCCAGTTGAGTAACCACATATTATAATACTCCGTATTAATTACTACGCATAATTAAATACTACCTCCCTCCCAATTTCCAAAAAAAAAAAATTCCCACTATCCCTATATGGATGTCTCAAAATAAATTTTTCATTTCCATAAAAAGAAAATTTTCAATAACAAATATCACAACCACCCTTACATTTTATTTACTTTTTTTAATTGATTTGACATAAAATAGGGATATAATCAAAGTCATAGAGTTTTTTCTTATCTTACATAAATATCTGTGCAAGTGAAACTCTAAAGTTGTTTTTGGGATGGAGGGAGTATATTCTAATTAAGAATTGAAGCTAGAGCAAGTCTTTTTGTTTTTCTATAGTTGGGCTCTTGTTAAAGATGAAAAAGTTGCAAAAAGGATGACAAAATTCATGGAGATAGTTAGCATTGGTGTCTCAAAGGAGTCACAGATACGAGCTGCAAAGATTATGAACGCCATTTCCGATGGATACGAGGACAAGGAGAAGTATAACAACAACAAACTGCCCTTCTTTAAGTACGGGTACGAGGAATTAGGAAGGCGGTGGGGAAAACTGAGAGCAGCTGTGAACAATGGAAAAGTTTTCAGCCTACCCAACTTTCCTATTGGGAAGTGCAACTTTAGTGGTCATGAGTTTGAGACTCAACCAGGTGGGCATAATAATCACAATTTAGCTATCCCATCGTCTTTTGGACCTTAAGTTTCTCATGCTCCTTGGCTTTCTGCTTTGTAGCTTTTGCATGGATGAAATGTGAGGGGGAAATCAATGATTGTGAGGGCTTCCTTAAGAAGCACAAGATCTTGAGCAGAGGCGGGAAGCATTTCGGTTCCAGCTCAAAATATGTTAGGGTTAGTGTGATCAGTCGGGAGGATCATTTCGATGAATTTATAAGTAGAATGGGCGTGATCAACTCTTCGGGCATGTAGTTCAATCAACAACCGATTTTCAGTAGCTAGCTGATAGATGATGCCAAGTAGTTAGTGCAAAAGAGCAAATCAGATATGGCTATCTAGGCCAGGCCAGTACATCACATTGCCTGCATGCTCGCTGTAATCCAATGAAAGATGTTTAGGTAGGTGATAAGTAGTTGCTTCATTTCACATTTATACTTTACCACATCTCCAGAGACTATTCCATTCTTCCTAATTATGCATCTTATAGTGTGTATGCATAATATAAGCATGATCACCGGTGTAATCTCATGTATTAGTAATATACAGCTAAACTATTTGAGGAACCGGTTGATATTTACAAGAAAAGTTTTCAACTGACTTATTTGTATATCTTTGATTTGTATAATGAGGAAAACAAATCTTGCTCAACGTGTTTTTAAAATAAAAAAATATCAAGATGGACACAGCAGTAAGAAAACAAACAAATAATAAAAGTGGTGTTGATCAATGAAAAGTAATACAAAATATAGAATTCCACAAATTTTAAAATCGAACTGAATTCTACATGTCCACTATTGAGAGTAGAGAATTTCAAAAAAATCATTTGTCCCCAACTAATTCTCCAAAATAAGAATCATATATTTTCCATAAAGTTCTAGCTGTCCTCAATTTTTGTGGATTTCTTAAATGGTGTATTCCCTCTAATCTAAAATAACACTACATACATGCTTATCGAAATTGGGTTATTTATATTCAGATTCTCACGAATTTCATAGAATTCTATTGGAATTAGACAGAAATGGTCTATATTTTTTGAAAATGCATGGACTATATTTGTTTGAAAATGCTTGATTTGATATACTAGAAAACTCCTCTTATAAGTAACATAAATACCGAGAAGCGGGAGAGATCTCTATCAATCATCTCATACTTGAGTTCCCTTCCATTGCGGAAGGTATTGAGTGCAAGTCATTAAAGAACTAAATTTGAAAGTTTTCTAAAGTAGTGATCCTATAACCATGGCCGGATTAGCTCGAGTATATATGAGGTGTGAGGTTGTGAGGTGCTTCTAGCTTAAGTGGTTGCTTCTGCTTTTGGTTCCTTTTTAAAGGAAATCAAAAATTGCTTCTAGGAGAAAATTTTAACAGAACCTCAAATTACTAGTCCGTATAGTAATATGTAGTACTTCATCCGTTCTCTTTTAAATGTCTCGTTTTACCATATTGGTATGTCTCTATTTAAATGTCACATACCTTATTTGGTAAAGTTTGTGTGGCTCAAAATCATTCTTACTTTATCAATTAATATCAACCACGCAAACCCACTTTTTCTTAAAACTCGTGTCACCCTCTTCCAGACATTTAAAAGGGGACGGGGATAGTATAAAGCAAACACACTTTTCTTAAAACTCATGTCACCCTCTTCCGGACATTTAAAAGGGGACGAGGTAGTATAAAGGAGTAAATTTGAGGTCCGGCTGGTCGCCCTCAGTGACTTCACTCTCACCCGTTGCTAGTCCGTATAGTAATGCGTAGTACTCCGTATAAAGGAGGGTTACATCAACAAGTCATCACTTCTAAGTTCTAAGATCAAGAAAAAGGTGTCAATTTTGTGATGGTTGTGGCTACGTAATATTCCCTTACATATAAATACTAGTTATTTACACGCGCATTGCGGGATGAACTAAATGCCCAATGTATTTTCATCAAAATATGTATATTTTATATTTTGATTTGAAAATGATTTTTATGAGCATTTTTCATATTAAAATTTAAAAAGTGACAATTCGTTGAGTGAAATCATCACATTATAGTGATTGACAATGTTTGCATCATCAAACCCTCTTAAACGGACACTTGAAGACTTTGGGATGAGTGGATGACTATCTTCAAATGAAAAAAATTCTCCCCACTTTTTTCTTGTGATCTCATTACAATATCTTCCAGATTTTTTTTCTTATGAATTATTTGTGTGGCTATTATTCACACATAAAAGTTGAAACATATAGAACATCTAATATTCTAATGATAAAAAATAAGTGTTTTGGGGAAGCCAAGTGTTCTCGAACTCCGGAAATAGAATGTAAACAAAATGGGGGGCATAAAGAAAAATTGGTAGGAAAGAAAACTCGGAGGAAGATAAAAGGTTGAGTCGAAGTCTCAAACTCGAGATCATTATTTTTTATATTTTGGTTAAACTAATTTTAGTTATTCATTTCAATAACAAAAAGACTAAGAAAACAAAACACATGTTATACAATTTAAATTTTTATCACTTGTAACTTTCATTCACAGTTTTCGAGATAAAACACAACCATAAGTAAATAACTTTCTTTGGCAATGTTTTCCTTTTCCCTGATAGTTTTTATGATCCGGGCATAGCCTTAAAGTGATAAACTACAATTATGTGTACTTCATATGCTTTCAGAGAAAGATCGGCAACTTCTTTCTAGTCATCACAAGTTTTAAACTCGGAAAGGTATCGAGAAGAATCCCCGTTCCTGCAATTAAAAAGTAAAATTGATCTAATAATCACCCAAAAGCTGACAAATAACTAAAAGACAGAAAAATATGGTCACAGATCCACCTCTCACATATTGTATAAAACATTGTAGACTCTCTAGTAGAAGAGATATGGATAAGATGATCATCGATCACAGTCACGATGTCACTGCAAATGTTGGAGAGCTCCATCTCTAAGTTCTGCCTATACTCCTTTATGCTCCTCTTCACGTTTTGTTGGAGAGTTTAAAAGGAAACTAAGATTAATAGAAAACAAAGTTCTTATAGGATGAACAAAACCAAATTGCAGTTTAGAACATTATCAAAACCACCAAACTATACATTTCCTTTCAGATGCTTTATTTTAAAATGCTTCCAAAGATTTTTGGTGTAGCAGATAACACACATTGGAAAGCAAAGTTTTCAGTTTTAAGATAGGGATTTCCTAGACATTTTAAATATAGCTAATGTAGCTTTGAATCTTTGATAATTGAATTGGAATTGAGAAGCCATTTTTATACTACTCTGGTAAGTTGACACTGGCTGAAAATATAGTATTGTAATTAGCTATTAATAATCATAATAACACCCAATGAGATTAAAGTATTTTTAGCAGAAAGTCACTCCCAAGTTTCAATAACAAAAATATGTAATTATACAACTCCATTAGATTTATAGTAAAAAATCTAATTTTTGTCTATTGTTTTAAGAAAATTATTAATCTACAGGTATTGCCTGCATGACTGATCTTGTGTAACTATCTTATCTCTAGGAAACACATCATATTTCCTCTATCTCAAATTGAATTGCAATTTTCAAAATTGATTGACGATAGAGTAATCATCTTGGCAAATAATAAAGTTAGTTTTAATAATCTTTGCGGGAACACCATTAAATATCTATAAGCCACAAAACTAATGTAGCAATCTTTAACATATGGAGGGAGTACTAAGTAAATAGATAAAGTAAAATTGCATTGACTTAGAAAACTTTGCAAATTATCATGGAAAGGTAAGAGTACTAAATAAGGGCATGACTCTTTCAAAGTTGAGGAAGCAACTACTTCCATTTTCATGTTAAATAGTCTCCCAATTTGTAGTGGTTCAAAGATTAGAAAGCACCTAAGCACCTTTAGCTTTTGTGCTGGAAAGCTTGGTTAAAGTTTTATTTTTGCCATCAACTTACTTACTATGGTGTCCTTTTCTTCTAAATTAATTATTACCATTTCATCATACACCTCGTAAGTTTTATGAAATTGTGACGGTAAAAAATATTACTTCATATAATAAGTGGCTGTCACTTTAGGATATTATATTATGCGCATGGCGCCAAACAAAAAGCTAAAAAGCTAATTTTTAGCTCTTTAGGCTCAACATGCTAAACTAATAAGGGTATGTTTGCAACAACTAGGGTTGTAAACGAATCGAATCGAGTCGAATAATGAGATTTTGTATTTGTATTTGTATAATTTTTTCGAATACGAATTCGAATTCAAATATGAAACGAATATTAATTTCGATTTGTATTTGTATTTGTTTAACAATACGAATAGTTAACGAATCTTATACGAATATCGAATCGATTTGAGCATAAATTAAATATTAGTCAAATATCACTTTAAAATAACTTTTCTTATACTCCCTACTTTTTATGCTGTAAATGCATGCTATGACTTTGTTTTTTTTGCAAATGCATGATATGACGTAATATGTGTTTTTAGAATTTAAATTTAATGGATCAAAGCATTTTTAGATGGTGGACAATATACTAAAGTGAATTAACTTTATGATTAATAAATATAAATCTATTTCAAACTTTTTGAAATAAAGCAATAACACACACATTAGAAATTATACTTATAATGTGTGAAATAAGTTGATAATTGTATATATATCAAAGTCAAATAACTCTAATTTTATTCTTCGAATCGAATACATAATTATTTGTACTATATTGTATTTGAAAGACATTTGAACCAACAAATTGATTTGTATTCATATTTATATTCTGGTTTATTACAAATGGGCTCGGAATCTGTATGAAAAAATGTATATATGGGCTACAATTTGAGGGTATTGTTATCTTTTAAAAGTTATTATAGTGTTATTACTATTATTATTAATATTGATATTAATATCACCATTATTATTAATTGAATATATTTGATTAATATTCGAATCGAATACACTGATATTCTTATTTGTATTTGATAACAACTCGAATCAAATTTAATATTCTTATTTGTATTTGTATTTGAATTTTCCGAATTCGAATCGTCTTATACAAATTCGAATCGCGAATCGAGCACAAATTATTTGATTCTTTTACAACCCTAGCAACAACTTCTGCTTTTAAAAAAGTGCTTTTTACAATGAAATGAGGAGAAATGATTAAATAAAAGTTGATAGTGTTTGAGAAAAAGTGATTTTGAAAAGTAAAAGTGGGTAGTGTTTGGTAAAATAAGTGTTTTTTGTGTAATAGAAAAAGTAAAAGCACTTTTGACGCGGAAGCCGAGAAAAATAAAAGTTGTAGTGTTTGGGAAAATAAGAGCTTTTTTAAAGCCAAAAGCTGAGAAGTGCTTTTTTAAAAATAGTTTCAAACCAATCCTAAGCTATCTATCACAAATGAATCTTGTAGATTTGATAGGTCAAATATCTATCTAAACTGGTCAACCCATCCAAAAATGGACTATGCATCTTGCTCAACTTTTAGCATAGGCATAACTTGATAAACATATGAAATGCCTAAGTAAAACATGATGTTGGGAATGCATTGCAGAAGTATATAACCAACATCTGATAAGAGATTTTGTCAAACAAATAAACCAAAATTAAGGAATTTTGTCGATTCAGGACTCGAAAGATAGACGAATTATCAATCTGGGACCCGAACGATGAATTGTATCGGTATATGACCCGAAAGATGGAAAACTATCAATCTAGGACCTAACATTTCATAGGTTTTGATTTATTTAATTTTTATTAATTCCAGTACTAATTTTTGATAAACATTTCTTCACAAAAGTTTATTAGTTTAATAAAATGAAACAATATATTAAAACTTTAAAATAAAAATAATAATAAAATTAATGACAACTTAGGTCCTTGATTGATAGTTTTTAATCATTTAGGTCTTAAATTGATAGTTTTTCATCATTCGGGTCCTATATTGATATACTTCATCGTTCACGTCCCAGATTGATAACTCATCTATCTTTCAAGTCCTGGAATATTAAATACATGTTAGGTACGACAAGACGCCCTTCCGAACTTGTCTATTTGAGGTGTTTCCCGATAGTGTTGTTTTATGATATTTTGTGAGCATGCTTATCATTAAGTGTAGATTATGTACACAAAGTTTTAGTTTAAAATCAACCGGGAAGGTAGTTAAATAAATTATTAAAAAACACTGCATCAAGATGTATATGAAAAACGCAATGAATTTTAAGTTGAAATTTTATGGACATAATCTACATTTCATGATGAACATGCTCATCGGGATTTTCATATAGAAATTTCACCGGGAATCACCTCAAATTACAAGTTCGTACGGGGCTTCCCGTCACTACTACGTGTGGCGATCTTTTTCCTGTATAGACGAACCATATATATACATATGGGAATGCGATTTCGGAATAAAAGTGAGAGTAATCAGATCCTGATATTCCTTCTTGATTGAAAATGCCAAATTTAAGTGACGTAAATATGTACATGTGTCTTTGTGTGTTGAAGATGGATATTATAATAATTTTATTTTTTGCATTAACTAATAGAAAAAAATGTGGCCATTTCACATTTTAACCTCTGTATATAACTCTGTTTGGCTGATCAACCGATTTTTGGCTTCTTTGACTAAAATTAGTTAGTTTGACGGTTCAAACATCTAATATTGTCATTTGGTAATGAGCTGATTCCTTTGGCGGTTTGGACTTGACCAGCCGAAAACAAAAACATTTAGTTAGCTATGGCAGTGTTTAGATATGGTTGGTGCTGCTATTTTTTTTTATCCTCAATTATTCTCTCTCCCTTGAAATCTCTTTTTTTTCTCTCGTTGATCTGCTTGTTGGATAAATTCGCCGGATAAACCTTTCCCAAGATATAACGAGCTCTTCGGCGTAAGCCGGTAACAGAACAACGAGAGTGAAAATTATATTAATCCAGCAGAGTGAAAAAATAGTCGGGAATGTTTAGCTCAAATTAATCTTTTTCTTGGCAACTCCAAGCAATCTAGCATGGCCAAACACATCTATACATACACAAGCAAAGAATTGAACGTTGCCAACCAGATACTAATGTTCATATTTTTAATGCTTTCTTAATCTCTATATATATTACTTCGGCATGCATGTAAACGTTTATGTACTTAATTATACATATCGACTCATCTTCAAAATTGAACGTTAGTGTACAATTAATATACTTTTAATTATAATAATGAAAGCCACTAGGAATTGTTTTTCAATGCAATATTTATTAAATCAACAAACGATCAATATTTGAACGTTCGCAATAACGTTCAAAATATTTAGTTTCATTTTTAGTATAGTAATTTTATTATGTATAAGGTGTACAAAATTTATTATATTAAATCAGTGTGAAAAAAGTAATTGAGAGTAACACTTTATTCGTTTGAAATACTATTATTTTTCCAACAATCCCCCACATATTTCAAATGAATATTTTTAGATTTTGAAAATAGTTTAGAAAAATTTCTGCTGGATTAAAGAAATGAGACTTTAAATTTGGAGTCCGTAGACTTGAACCAAACCGAGACGATTAAGTCTTAATAAACCGAGCTTTTGGTGAAACGTATAGTTTATTGAACCAACAAGCTACTATTGGTAAATCAGGGTCTTAACGGTCGTGTCTCACCCCGCACAATTTCTCGTTATTACGCCGTTGTGCGCCGTAAGGCCATGCGGGTGCTTGGTATTCATGAGTGCTCTAGAAGTTTTGTCATGCTTCATGGAGGCGGCCCCACCTCACACTCATATAGGTGATATCATAAAGTGTGTACCGCTTTTGCACACCACCCTTAAATTAAGGGCTATGATAATCATTAAGAGCTTTTAGCTCACCCTCTCAAAGAATGCGGTTTCTAGCCTATATCTCACATCATGAAAATGGACTATTTTAGTTAGGCTAGCAGAACTAAATGGAAGACTTGTTATTACCCATTTGAACTTGCTTCATGGGATCTCCAATCACACAAGTTGGGTTCCCATCCCCATTTGTTTCAAGTGACACTAGTCTCATTTCCTTCGATGTTTCGGTTATCATTTTTCGTCCTAGGGATTCTGTCAAAGGAGTAGCTAATTCCTTCTGACTTCACAAAATTAATGGAAATTATAATTCCATTCTCAAACATCATTGCACCACTTTTAAGGGTGAATGGATATCCACTATTTTAATTTATCTCATGTGAGTCGACTTAGATGTCGTCGTTGTATCCCGGCAATACAACGGATAACTCTCAATAAGAAATAACATCGATGTGATCATCTAATACATCGGATAATTCTCAATAAAATATATACCATCATTGTATCATTATAGTACAATGGATAATTCTCATATAACATCATTGTACCGCTCTTGTACAATGGATATTTTTCAATAAAACATATCATCGTTGTATCACTATATTACAACAGATAATCCTAATCAAATATACCATAATTAATGATACGTCTCAAATATCTCAATGACCGCCTCAACGCAGTTTAATTATCCCCACTCGGGCCTCTTATAATTAAAATAGACATCCAATAATTTGGGAATACTCATATTGAGCCTCGGGATCACCTCTATGTTTTTTTTTAAGTGTATATGAGAGTCATAAGGGGTACTCACAGGGGTGACATTGAAATGTCCAAACCTATTTAATTAAAAGTTTATCATCATAATGCTCTTGATGAGATATTATAATACATAATCCTTCCTTATGACTTTCATACCCAAAATCACTTTTGCTACCGCCAAATTTTTCATATTAAAAATTCACATATAATCCACAATTCCACATACAAGTAAACAATAATTCACACACCATTTCACATTCATTGCATACACACCTTGTGTTACTAACCACATGACTCTCCGGTTGCACCATATAAATTTCTTCTTCTAGCTCACCATTTAAAAGCACAATTTTAACATCCACTTGATAAAAAAAATTGTGAATAGAGTCAATTTCAGTCTATATGGCCCCAAGAAAAAAATGCTTTCTTTTTAAATAGTTTCTAAATAAGTCAAAAATTCATCATTAATAAGATATGTATAAAAATCATTTCTAAAAGATTTCTCTATCTTTGGTTTCTTTCTTCTTCTCAAAAGAGAAGATTCATCATTAAAAGAATCATTTTCTTTTAATGGATCACTATTCACTATCACTAGAGGGTGGTTCATCATTAAAGGTTCATTTCCTTGTACTGGATCACACTCACTATATGGCGCAACGGTCTTGTGTTCAATATTCTAATTAAGGAAACACATTTTCAAAAATTAAGCAATTTTTTTTTCAAACAATGTATAAACAATTAATCACACATGCATCATTTAGTGTGTACACATTCTCCAAAAACGATCACATTAATACCAGCAATACATGATATAGCTTAAAGTATTTCACATTAGCACACTATTTCTTCAATTTATGAAAATCACATATGAGCTCCACTGTTTCAATTTATGCAAATTAAAGGTGACCAAAAGTTATAAAAATATAGTTAAGCACCCCCACAATTTTAAATATTTGAAAAACAGGTGCATAACCCTTCTATAATTCACAGAGAGATAATTTATATCTATACCTTTATTTGTACACAACGATTTTATCAAATAAGACTCGCCTTTTAAATTTAAATAAGATAAAATTTAGTTTATCTTGAAAAATCACCAATAAATGTGACAAATCACGTTTACCTCCTCTAATCACCGTGTAGATGCTCTAATAAAATTTATATAAATTTATCAAATATATCACAATTTTCTAGAGGTGTTCCCGTATCACTAAATATCAATCTTATGATATTCAGGAGTTTCATAAATCAAATAAAAATAAAGACCAACAAAAAATACTGCCATGTAAAACGTCAAATCTATTATATCACATAACACAATACTTAATCAACCAAAAGTATGCAGAAACATCATCATGCAACATTTCAAAAATGCTCAGCACAAAAAGTCCATTCTTACAATAGTCATTTTTCACAAGAACGTCATTTTTGGTCATAACAAAATTGTCACTACCAAAAGAAACTTTTAACTCCAACTTTTCCAAAAGAGAAACGAAAACTAAACAAGTCCGATCTCGAGGATCACATCATTTAGTGATAAAGTTTTTCCCGAAGTGAGCTTAAGAAGAACTTTCCATTTTCCATGCAAACCAAGTTTTACAACTATGACAAACAACCGCAATAAAATTATCATCACTGCAAACCAAGTTTAAACTTGATTTTAGTGGGTTGTTTTTTTTTTCATAGTTGTCATTTTATCACTAAATAAAAGATTAACATTTTTCTTAAAATCGGAGTAAAAATATGACTTATTGTAAGTAGGAAAGTGGTGAGACTAACCATTATACGTAGAAGACTTTTGTGAGCGTTTATCCGATTAATATGGCTCCCCATGCGGGTGTATCACAGCCTATTCGCAACACACATGTAGAGATAACATAGCCCCGATGAGTGCGATGGCAACACCTCATGAGATCATATGTGCAGGCACATCCGACGCAAAATACTTTCTTGAGATTGTTGGATAAATTCGCCGGATAAACCTTTCCCCAAGATATAACGAGCTCTTCGGCGTAAGCCGGTAACAGAACAACGAGAGTGAAAATTATATTAATCCAGCAGAGTGAAAAAATAGTAGGGAATGTTTAGCTCAAATTAATCTTTTTCTTGGCAACTCCAAGCAATCTAGCATGGCCAAACACATCTATACATACACAAGCAAAGAATTGAACGTTGCCAACCAGATACTAACGTTCATATTTTTAATGCTTTCTTAATCTCTATATATATTACTTCGGCATGCATGTAAACGTTTATGTACTTAATTATACATATCGACTCATCTTCAAAATTGAACGTTAGTGTACAATTAATATACTTTTAATTATAATAATGAAAGCCACTAGGAATTGTTTTTCAATGCAATATTTATTAAATCAACAAACGATCAATATTTGAACGTTCGCAATAACGTTCAAAATATTTAGTTTCATTTGTAGTATAGTAATTTTATTATGTATAAGGTGTACAAAATTTATTATATTAAATTAGTGTGAAAAAAGTAATTGAGAGTAACACTTTATTCGTTTGAAATACTATTATTTTTCCAACACTGCTTTGGGGTTCTTCGTCGCCGATCATCTTTTCTTTCTTTGTTAATCAACGTGAAGACTTCTTCATTAAGGGTTGGTTTGCAATTGCTTTTAAAAAAGCACTTCTCAGCTTTTGGCTTTAAAAAAGCACTTATTTTTCCAAACACTACGAGCCCGTTTGGAGAACTCTATTTTCGGCTTATCAGGCTTATCAGCCAGCTTTTTCACCAAACACGTAACTTTTACTTTCGCGCGGTGAATTGTGTAATAAGCCGAAAAAGTAAGGCTGGAGTTACTTTTCTGGCTGTATTGGCTGAAGTTACTGTAGAGGACCATTTTAGCTATTTTTACATATAATTTTTTCTTTAATTTATTAATAAAATATATTTTTAAAATATTTTTTTCTTAAATCAGCAGAATCAGCCAAAACAGCCACTCCAGCCAGAATATCATAAATTTCAGCAGAATCAGCCAAAACAGCCGATTTTGGTGCTACCAAACGGGCTCTACAACTTTTATTTTTCTCGGCTTCCGCGTCAAAAGTGCTTTTACTTTTTCTATTACACAAAAAGCACTTCTTTTACCAAACACTACCCACTTTTACTTTTCAAAATCACTTTTTTCTCAAACACTATCAACTTTTATTTAATTACTTCTCCCTATTTCATTAAAAAAAACACTTTTTTAAAAGTTGAAGCTGTTGCAAACAGACCCTAAACCAATCTCACCTTTTCAGTTTAGGACGTGCCGGTCAACATGTTTTTACAAAATATGTTCAACTCACCACTATCCTTTTTAATATACTCACTATGATTTGTTTATCATCATTGAAAGAATATTTTAAATCATTTTTTACAAAATATCTTAAATCATCTCTATCCTTATTAATACTCTTTATATGATTTGTTTGCAATAGAAAATACTATTTGTAATTTTTGAAATGCTTAAGCAGAGATTAAATGTTAATGTCCTTATATGTCTTTTACACACAAACAACTATATATTCTTAAACATCTAATTACCAAACACTTGTTTGACAACAAGCCAAACAAGACCTATAATGAAGCAAACAAAGGCAATAGAATAAGGGGAAATGGAAAAGAATAATCCGACCTTTACCCGGTCTTCAATTAACAGTCCGTCTTATTGAAAATCCATTAAAAATCCCATCTTTGCATACCATATTCCCTTATCAGTCCCGAGCACCTGTTACCGGCTAGAGCGGTCAAAATTTTAAAAAAACGGCTGATTTATTTTGACTTACAAATATGACCCAATGATTTGAGTTGACCCGATTAAACCTAATTGTAAAACCCTGTTTTTTGAACCTGGATTAAGAGACGACGACTAAATGGAGTCCTCACTCATGGTTTCAGAGGGCGGCTAAATGGAGACTAGCGAGAAGAAAGCGCTGTTGATGCAGGTGATAGTAGACATCCTTTATTGCACTTAGCGCCGATTACACGTTGAGGTAGGCGAGAATGGTCTGCAACTCTTATGTGAAACTTTTTATTTATTGTGTATCTATCATGTGTTTGAGGAAATGCCAAAGTGGTGTGTATGTATGTAATTTCAAAATTAATTTATTACACATACCTGATGTAAAAAAAAGTGTATGTATGTATGGGCTGGAAGTTTTTTTTTCATTTTCCTGAAAACTTATAAACACTTCTCTTCAAGATTACATGATAACTGCATTTTAGAAGATTTCGTAAGTCCTAATTAATAGTCTGCTGCAGCAGTAATATGATTTAGAATTCTTTTTTCTGTTAGCAAATTAAATATATATGTTGCCTGTAGATGTCTCCAGATTCTCCTAATTAATTGAATTCAACAATTAACTGCCCGTAAGTCCTAATTAATAGTTTCATTATCAATTCAACAATTACTATTAAAAAAAATGAATTCAACAATTTAGTCTCGTTTGTCCCAAGATGTCTCTAGTATGTCAACTTATAACATAAAACCTCTTACTAGTTCCATATATTGTCTTTTCTTATTGTAACTGCCATATTTTTTCATGCTACATTATTAGCTTGTACTCCTAAGTTTTTTACTCAGTGAGGGAGTGTGTGAAAGGTAAGTGAAAATAGTGTTGGGACTAATGTTGTTAGCATGGGTTTGAGTTGTTAGATGAGAACTTGTGTTCATCATTTCAACTCTTATTTACGTGTGGGATATTTCATTGTTTTTTTGTGTTTGATATATTTGTTAATATCAAGCAATATGATACTATTCTATTTGTTATTGCATTGCTATGCAGGTTACAATTGGTGGAATGGATACTGTGAGCTTGAAGAAATAGAAGATTTAACCCAATATGAATCTGAAATAGAAGAAGAGCGTGAAGAAGAAGATGAAGGGGACTCAGGTGACACAGAGGATGAAAGCTTAAGTGAAAATGAGTTAGATGTTAGTGATGATGAGTACAAAGTTGCAAAGAATAGGGTAAAAGAATGTAAGAACAAATTGTTAGAAATTGCAAAGCAGCTCCAAAAAGAAGCTGAAGAAGGTAAGCTCCAAGGGCAAATGAAACATCCGGAAGAGGCCAACTGTGAAAAAGAAGATGAGGTCTTAAGTGAGTATGAGGGAAGTGATGATGATATTGATACTCCACCAGGTAGTGATGAAGAAGAGTTGGATGGAAGTAGGAAGAAGAAGAAAAATTCAGATCTTGTGACTTCAAACACTGACTTTGCTAAGTTTAAGTGGACGTTGGAGCAGAGATTTGTCACAAGGGCTGATTTTAAGACCGCTGTTGCGAAGTACGCTATTTTACAAGGTCGAAATTTGAGCATAGCTGTGAGTAACAAAAAAAGGGGCCAGAGAATGGGGGTGAAATGTGCAGAAGGGTGTCCATTTAGGTTGTATTGCTCATGGGAATCTAGATGAGCAACATTTGTGCTGAAGTCACTTCAAGAGAAACACACCTGTCGTAGAAACATGAAAAAGAACAAACAATTGAAATGTCCATGGGTGGCACGGGAGTTTCTTGAAGTGTTTAAAGCAAGACCGCATTGGCCTGCAAAAGAGATTATTGAAACTGTGAAGAGAGCTTACAAGGTAGTAATAAGTAGGGCATTGCATACAAAGTGAAGTTCAACTCTCATAAAATGATCCATGGCTCAATGCACGAACACTACCGAAAGTTGGGTAGGTATTTGGAGGCCTTGAAGAAGTCTAGTGCGGGTACTAAAATACAATTGGTCACTGATGCCACTCAAGAGCTTTCCTCTCCAGTTTTCCAAAGGCTTTTCATGTGTTTTGAAGGGCTACAAAGAGGATGGATTGACGGTTGCAGGAAGATCATATGTGTGGATGCTTGCTTTTTAAAGACTTTTCTCGGAGGATAACTTTTATCCGCGGTTGGAAGAGATGGAAACGACCAAATGTACCCAATCGCTTGGGCAGTGGTAGAAGCTGAGAACAATATTGCATGGGAATGGTTTTTTCAGCTTCTAAAAAATGCCTGAATCTGGGTGAGGGGGAAGAGATTTGTATACTTTCAAATGAACATCAGGTACTTAAATCATCTACCAATTGCATCTGTTAAATGAATTTGTATATGTATTCACTATAATGATTTCATGGGCTATATGTATTCACTTAAACCTAGCTTCACTCGTTCATAGTTTCTGTTGGCAGAAGGTGGCAGTCATTTATAAATGTAGTTTTTCAGTTTGTTGTTAGTATGAATTTTGGAAGAAAGTACTATAGCATTAATGTTTAAGTCATTTCCATACCGTGTTGGCAGTTTGCTTTATCTTTTGCCTCAAATGTTTACAGCATTAATGTGTGTTGTCCACTGCAATTGAAAGTAATTGAATGTTGGTTGTTGGTTGACAGGCTATACTAAATGCAGTGTGCAAGGTTCTGCCTCAAGCTGAGCACAGGCACTGTGCCAGACATATATTTGATCTATGGCATAAACGGTTTAGAGGCGACGACCTGAAACTGAAGTTCTGGAAGATAGCTAAAGCATACAACATGGCTGACTGTAATGAAGCATTTGATGAGTTGGCTGAAGTAAATAATGAGGCTGCCATTGCGTTCAAGGGATACAATCCAAGTTTTTTCTGTAGAGCATTTATGAAAACAACCTTCAAAAGTGATGCCATCACCAACAACATGGCAGAAACCTTTAATGGGTATATCATAAATGCGAGGACCAAGCACCTAATTTATATGTTGGAGGATATTCGGGCTGCACTTATGCAAAGATTGGTTCTTAAACGCCAAGATAGATTGTGCAGGTGAAAGGCACTGGCCTAGGATAGATTGTCCTTTATACCCGCCACCTATTAAAATTGGCCCTGGAAGACCAAGAGTGAATAGGAAAAAAGACCCCTTTGAAGATCCAAAGAAAAGTGGGAAGCTAACTAAACATGGTATGGAAATGACCTGTAGCGTTTGTCACATTAAAGGGCATAATAAGCGTAGGTGTCCAAATAGAGATGGAAATGTGGTCCAAGAACCTCAACATAAGAAATCTAGGGGTCGGCCAAGGAATGATGGAAAAGCTACACATGCAACAACATCATCAACATCACTTCCACCTACCCATCTTTCTGCCACAGCACAACCTAACAGGATAGGCAAGGGGGGAAGGGTCATTAGAGGAGGTAGAGCCTCTAGAAGAGGAAGAAGCCTTAGAAGAGGCTCTGGAAGAGACTCTGGAAGAGGCCGTAAGGTAAATGCAATTCATTTATGGTTTTTTGTAATAAGGTAAGGGTTAATGATGTATGACAATAATTGCTTCTTCATGCAGGTTCCAGAAGGTTATGGGGTTTTTATTGGTACAGATGGGGCGACATATACAAATATAATTTGTTTTGAACCGTAATATGAATTTGCTCGTTGATAATTGAACGGATGTTTGTAATTGTGATTCCATATTTGAACAATGCAGGTTCCAGGTCAGGGAGGTCCAAAACTGGTGACTCAAAGTCAAAGCTCCATGTGTGACTCAAATCTGGAAAGTTTGTAGATAATGGGCATGAATAGAAGATGGTCATTCAGAGATCTAAGCCATGTAGTCATTGTTAGATCTGTTTAGTGACCGTATGTTAATGTATTTTGGTATTATGTAGTTATGAAATGAATATGCCTAAATGGAATGGCACTGTAATTTTTGTTTTTGTATGTGGTCATTGACAGCTATGTAATTTGACCAACAACCTTTTTTGAAGTGCCATGACACTATATTTTTTGGATTCTGGTATCATATATTTGATCATGTTGATGAACATTTGTGCAGTCCTGCCAATCAACCAATGATTTATGATATATTTGTATATAAGGAATCCTGGTATTCCAAGAATCTTTTGAAAATTTCAGATTCAATTTTCTAGATGTACTTCCATAGTAGGGCAGTTTTATGGTTTGGATTAAGGTATTTTGCTGGTTTGAATTGGTTCCCTTTCCATTTGGCCTTATGCTTACAAGTAACTCCCTGTCATTGTAATTTTATGTACCAATGTCACTTAGACTATTGCCCTTCTAAAGTCATCATCTATTTTTATGTTTGCTTTGCATTCCCTTATCATAAAAAACAGAGGCAGTACGTTCTATAGTCTTGGGAGTTTTGTCTTTCAACAAAACTAACTCCAAGATCTTTGTTTTTGTATGTGTATTTATTGTCATTCATTTTCAACACTGCAATTTGAAGATCATAAAGTGAGCCAAAATTTTAAATCATTTTCTGGAAGTATGTAATGTTATGCTTGTAATCGTATGCTTGAAATGATATGGGTTGGAAGTATATACCTGAATTATTAGAATCCATTATACAATGGAAAAAATAAATAAAAATGAATCTTCAAAGGGAAAACTGGATACATTTTGGCTAATGATACATGCTGGCTAATGATATACATTCTGCCAAAGTACAATTCCGAATTAAATCACATGGGCTCATCATTAAAAAGTCATTACAAAATCATATTCAATTGTCAAACTACAATTCCAAAGCACATGGCTAGTGATATATTCTGCCAAAAAAAAAACTTATTTCAAGCACAATAACACAATGAGCACTATGAACAATGCAATGGCTACACACTGAATATTTATTGCCATTCCTGGAAGATTTTAATTTTTCATAATGCAATTGGCAAACTTGTTATTTTGTGTGCTTCAATTCTTCTTTCAACTTTTTCTTTTTCAAACGATTCTTCTTTATCTTCTCTTCCAACATCATCTTCTCCTTCTCAATTAATAGGTCAGCTGTTAGTGCTTGCTTCTGTAATACATTGCCCATGTTGCCATTTTCAATCTCAGGTGAAGAATCTTTCTGCATACTATCTTCCCACATGAAGAAATTGCAGTTTTCATCCTAATGCACACAAAGAACAAGATCAATTTTTCTATAAACAATCACTACACAAACAGAGAATTTAAACCCTAATTCGTCCTCCTGTATAATTTCATTTATCAAAATTGCTAATTAATACTTACTGGCCATAGAGAGCACCCACGAAATTTCCTCCCAGTATTCTTTCCATTTTTAACAACTCTCAAAACAGATTTGATGTTGTGGTGGCAATTGATTGTTGAATCTACATACACCTCTGCTGTTTGTCACCGAAGAAGACCCACAACCATCGGACTTCATTTTTCTACTTCCACCACAAATAGTAATTTAATTTCAGAAGCTAATAGTTATAATGAAGATGGAGGAAGATAGAGAGAGTGTGCAGGGAGGAAGTCAGAAAACGGGAGGAAGAAGATGGCTCCCATGGAGGGGAGGAACTTCCGCTAGGTAAGGGAGATGTAGATAGGTCGAGCAATCAACTTAAAAACCCCTCTTATTAACATTACCGGTAATTATAAACATTAAACGTACTACACCCGGTAACTTCCAGGTCGGGACCGATAAGGGAATATGGTATGCAAAGATTGGATTTTTAATGGATTTTCAATAAGACGGACCGTTAATTGAAGACCGGGTAAAGGTTGGATTATTCTTTTCCATTTCCCCATAGAATAATGAAGGATATAAAAGAATTTAGCGTCAAGTCCATACAACCAAAGGAAACAACTCATTACCAAATGATGATATTAGATGTTTGAACAGTCAAACCAGCTATATAATTTTGATAAAAAAAACCAAAAATCGAGTGATCAGTCGTTTTTCAAACATAGCCACAATCAATCAAATAAAACAGTTGACACAATTAACTATTGCTAATCAACTGTCATAATCAGCTAACAACTAACAACTATAGCCAATTGCCAAACAAGATCAATGAGAGTTATAAACCATACCAACATGACTTGTTCTTTGTTATAAAATTCCACGACTAAATGGATCGTGAAAAAGAGGCTACTATTGAGCCAAGACTCCAAGTTGTAATGTATCATGTTTGTGCTTGTCATTGTAATTATAAATTATGTTTGACTACTTAATTTAACTTGTTAGCCTATAGATGCACTTTGTTGGACACATACGTAGTATATAATAAAAAAACGACTTCAGCTATATGATGCCTTGTTCTTTGTTTAAAAAATCCTTGACTAAATTGATCCTCATCAATTAGAAGGATACATTCCTTTGATCATCCACGACAAACACGTTTTAATTTGAGCTCGTTTTAAAGGAGTTGACAAATATGTGCAAGTAAAATTCAAATTCTTCAAAAAAAAAAAGTCAAAAGAAAAACCAGTTGGATAACTCATCAAAACTTTCAATTTTCTTTAAAGGGCTTATTATTACTCCGTATGTGTTTTTCTATTTGAAAGGAAGTTGTTTTATTTTGGTTTGTTTGATTCTTGTCAATCAACACTTTTGTTGATTCCACAAAGAGTTGTTTAACCATCCGGCAAATATATATAAACAAAATCTAATGCTTTCACACAATCTCTCTCAACCTCAAACTCAAGTTCACCAAAATAAGTGCTAAAAATGTGATACAAATAATACCCTGCACAGTTTTTTATACCACTCCGTAGTATATTTGATCCCGTTAGTAATACTCCGTATGATTTTTTTTACTGACCTGATTGACCCATTACACGAAGTCTATCACCCGCCAATGCAAGAGTCACTTTGTAGAATTCACGTACAAAGTCATTGAGACGTTTTTATGTCTTGATTCATCTATATCGTATTTAGCAATACTACTCCATTAATTATTTTTAAGTTAAAATTTATACTCCCTCCGTCCCAATATGTTTTGCAAAATTTCTTATTTTGGTTGTCCCAAAATGGCTTTCCACTTTCTATTTTAGATATGTAAATAAGGATAAAGTGACAAATTTACTGTTACTTTTACTTTTTTCCATCAACTTAAAAACATCTACTTTTTGGATGATATGCAATAGTGTAAAGAGCAAACATCATTTATTGTCATTCATTAATTCTTGGGCCGGTCAAAGTTTGCAATTCGATTCGGGATAGAGGGAGTACAATTTTATCAATTTAAAAGTCTACATGATTGATTCTTTTACATTATGTAGCACCAAATATGTTGGGCGTGGCAATTTGCGCATCACGGATGCCTAACTAGGGGTAGTCTTTAGAAGATAGACCTATACAAAAGTGGCAATATATATCCTCTTACGAGTGATGTTAATTTTAAAATCATGTTCGATAATAAATTGTGTAATGAGTTAGGATCAAATTTAATAGATATTAGTGTTATTATTGAACGTGCATAGCTAATAATCGAGTATATACGAAAATTAAAGATGTTATGCATTTAATTTTTGTAAATACGTAAAATTAACTAAATCATACATACTAAGAATGTATATATACTATCATAGCCTACATTTCATTTTCTTTATTATCGAATGAATCATTCTTAGATTTATTTATCAAATATTGGGTTAAATTGATTTGAACAAGTGACTGTCGACATATTTCAAATTCGTTGATACGGAGTATAACACAAGAAGGTATTATGAGTGCATGTTAGGTGGTTAAGTACTTGATTGTGCTGTGTGATTTATTTTATAAAGTTTCCGTCACGATCGATCAGAATTTGAGGTACTAAACTTTTAGTGCATGGTTCCGTACCAATGAAAAGGTCAAGAAATCGTACTGTACTAATTGCAATATACTTTCTCCGTTCTTAAATAAATGCAACGGTCAACATTTCACACTTGACGAGACACAACTTTGACCATTAATATAAATGATTTTGTATTAGTAAAAAAAATTAAAAAAATTAGATTATGCAAATTTACAATGAGATAAGTTTAACAATATTTTTTTCATAAAATAATATTATTGCATTAATAAATAAAACGTAGTCAAAGTAGAACATGTGAATAGAGTAAAAGTCAAAGTGTTGCATTTATTTAAGAACGGATGTAGTACGTAGTATTGATTAATTTATACACAAAAATGATGTTTGTATCACCTTTGTTTGTGATTTTTTTGTCCGTGAATTTTGTTCAAAGACTAAATATGTTTTATATTTTACCTATTCAAATTCGCATAGACAAAGTAAGACATATTTATCAATGAACAAGACTCACAAATAAAAAAAAAACTTTTCACAAAAGTGGGTATAAGAGGTGGATGGAGCAAGCTTGTTGATATACGGAGTACAATATTTTAAAGGTGTTGTATAATTTGCCTAACCTTTTCTAAATCCTATAAAATCGTAGAAATTCTTAAATTATTTCTCTTTTAAAGCATAACTTCCCCTTTGAACTAACGCATTACACGTATGCATATCAGTGTATATACACGCATGCCCACATGCATATAGATTAGAATTTAGAGTTGGTACGTACCGACTATAATGATGTTTGCAGTTTGCTCCTCCATTCTTAACGTCTCCATTAATTAATTTTGCACGGATCTTAATGAACAAAAGGTGTTTGATCTATAATCTATTTTACCAAAAAAGTCATCTACACCAAAAAGTTGTCGATTAAATTAACTATCAAACGACAACAGGAGTTCTGAAAAGCAGGCTAATGAAATTGAAAAAGAAAATGATTATTACAGACGGGAAAAATTCAAAATTGGGGGAAAGGCAGTACAATGTTGAACGGAGCTTTGAGTTATGATCATAACATCTAGGGGCATGATAACATCTAGCTAGGGGCAAGGTGATTTTACCAATATTTTATTTGATTAACTTAGTAAATGTTGAATTCTAAGAAATGTTAGACCACTTTAATATCTTTATGTTGAGCTCGTTTGGAGACCCCTTTTTTCGGCTTATCAGGCTTATCAGCCAGCTTTTTCACCAAACACGTAATTTTTACTTTCGCGTGCTGAATTGGGTAATAAGCAGAAAAAGTAAGGTTGGAGTTACTTTTCTGGCTGTATTGGCTGAAGTTACTGTAGATGACCATTTTAGCTATTTTTACATGTAATTTTTTCTTTATTTTATTAATAAAATATATTTTTAAAATATTTTTTTCTAGAATCAGCAGAATCAGCCAAAACAGCCACTTCAGCCAGAACTTCATAAATTTCAACAGAAACAGCCAAAACAGCCGTTTTTTGTGCTACCAAACGGGCTCGTTATGTTGCGTAGTGTAATTGGAATGTTATGCTTTTTTAACTTTACATCCATGCAAATATAGTACGGACTATCTATTATGTTAAATTCCAACATTCAAATGTCACAATAATGCAATCGAACAAATTGAATGTTATGCTAAATGTATTAGTATGAAAGAATCATTTTAATATGAATTTCGTAATGTAAATCGAAATACATCTTTTATTTTTTAATAGGGAGACTATTTTTAATGTGTATATGTATATGCAGCGGTGGAGCTAGAAAAATGACTCAGGGAGATCGAAACTCAACTAAAAATTGAGGATCATTTTTAGATAATACCTGAGTTGAATGACATGCTTCATATGTAACTTAGATAAATGATATCACAAATGAGACTAATAGGTTATATATAGTCGATGGGTTTTCGCACCAGCGGCTACTTCGGATGAGACCCTTTACCTTACCTTGAAACTCTCTAGTTCTCCTCTCACCTAGCTAGCTTAGTATCAAGATTTCTTAGCAAAGAATTTACTATTGAGTAGGCACTCGTAACAGTAAGATGAGTTGTATTTAATTTATCCCCGAGTCGTGTCATGTAAGTATTGAGTGAATTATTCACTATTTTTAAATTTGGAAATATAATCAATATTACAAATCAAATTTTACTCATTTTAGGTTTAGAGAGTGCTTATTTTCCGAAATTCATAACTTTTTACTCGCAATGACTTATGAGAGTCATGATATATCAAATCTAATGTATTTTAGAGCTGTGTATTCTCAAACTTTCAGGGGGGAGCAGTTGACCACTCTGACCCCTCCTCGGCCCCGCCTCTGTGAATATGGTAAGGTCGGTTTTTGAAAACTTAAAAGCTGGTTTAAAAATGTAATCATCGTATAAAATACAAAGAAGAATAACTCCAGGTCCTTTTTTAACTTTGGAAAAAGGGTCAATAAACCCTTCTACTATTTTCAATCTGTCACTAAAGAACCCGTACTAAAAAGTACTAGTATTATATAAGTACGCTTGCTTTAAAAATTTTATCAATTTGACCATTTAATCAGTTTTTGATTTGTAATAGTAAGTTTTTAATATTTAGAAACTCTAAAAAATGGTTTAAAATTGTAGAAATATATACAAAAATTGTGAAAGCTTTCAGAATATCAAACACAATATTTTTGAATTTAAAATTATTTGTATATTCTACATCTATTGAAAAGTTATTTACATTTTTTATTTTTTATTTTTTATTTTTACTTTATTTTTTGAGTTTTATGATTTTTTATTTTTTATATTTTAACGTTTTCCAATTTTTAAATTTTTTTACATTTATATTTAATAATATTATTAGATTATTATTCAAATGTATATGAAGTTTTGTAAGACTTATCAATATTCCTAATTTATTTGAAAAAATGATATTACGTACTCCGTATTACTTTAACTATTATATGGAGTATTTATATTTGGCTAAAGGGTCCAATAGGCCCTTGAACTGACTTAAAATGTTCAATTAGCCCCTTATATAGGAGGTTCTGCCCGGTCGTCGTCAATTGGGGCGGTTCATGGTGGAATTGTTTGATGAGATTTTTTGAGCATCGTCTTCATTAAGTCTAGTTTACCCATACCAAATTTCAGCTAAAAATTCAACCGGGAAGGCAGTCAAATGATTTTCCGAAATGTACTGCGCTGTTTAACTTCACAGTTATCTTCAAAAAATTATTTGACTGCCTTCCCGGTTGAAGTTTTAGCTGAAATTTGGTACGAGTAAACTAGACTTAATAAAGAAGATGCTCAAAACAATTCATAAAAAAATTCCACCGAGAGCCGCCCCAATTAGCGACGGCCGGGCAGAACCTCCTATTTTAATTGGACATAAATTATATTTCTAAAAAAGTGAATTTACAAAATTGATACTAATTTAAATATTATACAAAATGAATTCTTCTTATGATCCATTCAACCGGCCTAAACATACCAGTTTTGTACTTTTGTTGCGGCATTCAAATGTTACTATTCCGTATGTTAGAGCTTTCCAGTGTAATTTGCCTTTTATTTAAAGTTTAAACAGGAAAAGAAATTTAAAATGAAAATTCCATTTAAATTTCTGTAGCAATATAGATCTATGAAAAGGGAAAGATAGCCAAAAAGGGCGAGGGGCTTCATATTTCTATTTCCTGAGCCAGAGGATCTGGGAAAAGGAAAGGAAAGCAGACTCAAATTTCACAGAGAAGACACACCCCGTCTACTGTCCGAGCCCTCTCCAACCAAATAAAGAAGAAAGGGGCCATCTCAACAGTAAAGAAGAAGCAGAATTCAAAATCCGGGTCTCTGTCTAAGCATCAGTTCCAAGTCTGGGTGGGACAGAGAAAATGGTGTTCATTGAAGAAGAGATGATTAAGCAGCTCCATGCTTTGATGGAAAACAGTGAGTGATCTTCTCTGTACTCTCTCATTTTATGTTTATATGTTTCAGTTTTGTCCTTTGGATCTGGAATTCATTTTAGGTCTGGTGACATTTCCTCTACTTTTATTAATTTTTCTTTTTAATGTATTGCAGCTGATAGCCAACTGATGAAGACTTTCAAGGTTTTTCCTTCGCTCTTTTTTCCTTCTAGATTTGTAAAGTTCATAACTGATATCTCATTTGGAACTTCTGTCGTTTTTATATTTTTTTTTTTGTGGGTTTCGGGATAAAGCTCTTGACTTGGTGGTTCACCTGGAATTTCTTTCTGAAGATATTGATTCCACTTAAACCGACAATTAGTCAATGAGTAGTCAAATAGGTGCTTGAATCTTTTGCTTAGATTTACTTTTGCAGCTATGTTGTTGGTTGTTACTTGCTAGTGTGTGATAACAATGGGTTGAAAATGCTGAGGTGTGATTTCTTTCACAATCTTAGCTTTGTAGCTAAATCCAATCTGATGGGTGATTCCTGCAAGCCAGGATTTGTATGTGGTACTTTTGATTATGGTTCTCTTCAACACATGATATTTAAGTCACAGTGATGGGATTTTTAGCCACAGCCGTGTAACTCCCAGTTGATGGGATTATCATCTTTCATAGCTTGCGGCGTACAAAGACCAAATATTGTTGAAAACCTCTAAGAGGGGCTGACGCACCATGTGATGTGACCAAGATCCATCTCAAGGCGATAGAAGATCTCAGTTTTAATTTATATGTCTCATGATCTCTATTAATGAATGGAAATGGATATTTATAGTCCTGAACTCAACAAAAGATTGTACAAATAACAATAGGAAAGCTAGTCCGGTGACTGCAAGGGTTTGTTTGGAACACATAAAATACTTGAGAAATACTTGAGATATAAAATAGGTAGGAAAATAAAATACTAGAGAAATATAAAACATTGGTTTAGCTGGATAATGTTTATATGTTTCCTTGAATTTTTAAATGATTAATTATTTAATTAATTATTAACTTGTGTTGTTTAAATACTAATCTGGAAAAGGATCATGTGAGAAATACATATTTATTTCTCACCCGTGAAATATAACTTATAGTAACAAAAATATAACATTTAACACGAAGTTTATAACTTCCTGTTAGTTTTTTTTACTTTAAGAAATTACTTTAAAACTAATCAATAACAAGTTATGCGATTTCACATGCCAAGCCATCTAAACATATGTAAATATTTTGAAAACATCAATTATATTTCATATTATTTTGCATTTCAAGAGGTGAATCCAATCTTAAGAAAATAATTATTTTTAGCATTTTCTTTTCTTTCCACAACATTTTCTGGGATCCAAACATAGACCAAGGACAACTGTACTTGAAAAGTGAATAAACTAAAGAAATATGAATTGTAATATGGAAGTTAATCATACCACTTTAATGAAAACTAGTAAAAGATATATTGGTCCATAAAACCCTATCATATAAGAATACAACTTTCCTGATTGAGTGTGCCTTCGGTGGGCTCTTTCATTATGCTCCAGCCTAACAGTTTCCATCACACACATCTCATATGGATTTATTTTCTCCATGAGACTCTTGGATTTTAGGATATTTTCTTTATGTAGTGTTTAGTAATTCTCGTTTTGATGGCCTTTGAAATTTGAGTAGTTATTTAATTATTCCATATTCTGACTTTGCAGAATGTGCATCAGGGGTACCAATCTGAGACTTTGGTGAGGTTTCTAAAAGCCAGGGACGGGAATGTATCTAAAGCCCATAAAATGGTTAGATGCTATGATGCATTACTATGTATCTGTTCATTGTTCAAGGCTCAAGCTATATGCGGAATAATGTTTTCAGATACATATTCACCTAACCCTTTCCATTCTTTCTAAAACACTCTACAGTTGACTGACTGTTTGACCTGGAGGATCCAAAATGAGATTGATAATATATTAGCTGTAAGTTCTCATTCATATCTTACAAGGTTATCCACTCATCTATGTGTATATATCATATTCCTTTTGCTGCGTTTCTGTATTCCATTCTCACTTGTTTATTACTCCCTCTATCCTAGTTAGGTAAACTTTTTCTGTCTGTTCCAAGATTATGATCACATTTGTATTTTGAGCTCCGCGTCCTTTTTACTTTCTGACTTTATTCTTTTGATTATCATCTCGCCTTTTATTTTTTGAAGCCTCATACAATTTTTTCTTTCTTCTAAAGGTTACAGAGGTGCAATACCAAGTATCTGCTTTATTTTCTTAAACTTGTGTCAAACCTACAACAACCATAAATTTTATGGAAAGTGAGCATTATTTATGATATAACTTTGTCTGTAAAACCTTACATTTTCAACTTTGATTTTTGCCTTTTGCAGAAGCCAATCATCCCTTCTGAGTTGTACAGGGAAATTCGGGAATCTCAGCTCGTAGGGATGTCCGGATACTCAAAAGAGGTACTTCTAACAACTGCACTTTTCAAGAAGTACAATGTTAATATACTGATGTAGCATTGTACCTTCCCTTTTCTTGTCTTTTAATCATCATGAGAGGTATGTTGCATCTAACTGGTATGATGCTAACTTATGTTTTACTATTCCTTGTTACTTACAGGGCCTCCCTATTATTGCTGTTGGTCTGGGGCTAAGCACATTTGACAAAGCATCGGTAAGGATCTTTTTTCTTTCCTAACATAGTCCTGTCAACTTGTCCTTTCCAAAAAGTTATTACTACAATAATTTAATATTTACTCATTCCGCTTTGTGTTTTCTCTGAATGAAGTCATTTTTTTTGTTTCTTTTGATATTTACGTGTTTTCGTTTTCTTCATTAAGGTTCACTACTATGTTCAATCACATATCCAAATGAATGAATACCGAGACCGGGTCATATTGGTCAGTGCTTAATTTGTATTGGTTTAGATTGTAAAGATTGCTAGAATTTCTTATCATGTAAACTAATTTATTATTGTTTTCTTTCTAGCCTTCTGCTACCAAAAAATTTGGGCGCCATATAGGTACATGTATAAAGATATTGGACATGACTGGTCTTAAGCTTTCTGCTCTAAATCATATTAAGGTATGATTGAGGTATCTTGTCTTTGTTACTCCCTTTGTATCTTTATATTTTCGTTTTTGAGACGTGCCTAAATAATCTTGCTTTTCTTTTTGAAGTAAAAATGTGTTCATATTCTTCTACTCTTGTTAAGTCAATCTCAAGTGCACATTTTACAATTTCTTTAACCCGGTGCCAATTCTAATTTAGAATATTTAAAAAATAGGGGCATATGGGAGTTTTTATTGACTTTCTGGCATTGATTTTTGCATTTGTTAATGAATTCCATTGATTATTCAAATTCCAGTCTGACCTATTTTCCTTTTTCCAGCTACTAACTGTTATATCTACCATCGATGATCTTAATTATCCCGAGAAGACTGAGACATATTACATTGTTAATGCACCATATATATTTTCAGCTTGCTGGAAGGTATGGCTTTGTATTTTAATAAATACTAGCAGACTTGTAGTGCAATATGAGCGACTATATGTAATACATTCCATGCTTGCAGGTTGTGCGTCCTCTTTTGCAAGAAAGAACTAGAAAGAAAGTTCAAGTCTTGTCTGGGTCAGGAAGAGATGACCTGTTGAAAGTATGCAACTTCCTGGCTTTGTTGTCTTGGAATTTTTGTAGTTATTGTTGCGTAATATTTTTGTTACCACCTTGAGGAGAGGTCAATAATAGTAGTCAACCTTATATTTTCAGAAGTCAGTCTCTCTGCTCCTTCAGCTTTGATTATTCTCGTAATTTTCTCCTCCTGTCAATATTTATTTAATTTGAATACTTTATATGTCAAACCTAATGGAATTCGTGATTGCTGGTTGTCATTCCTCTGGCTCTGCTACTCTAAAAGACATTTCTTCTGTGAGTAGCTAAGACAATGGAATAACAAGCAAGAGTAATGTCTTGTATATAATGATAAATGAAAAGTTTTTTGACCTCTAAGAGCAGTTATTAATAATAGATTTGGCATTTGTACTGTCAAATGAGGTAAATATTAACGACGGAGGAAGAGATGCGAGAATGATAAAATTTCTAGCATAACTGTACTGATAAAATTGCGAAAATGAGGTAAATATGGGTTTGTACTGATAAAGTGTGCTTTTGAAAATACAAGGCTAGGAAGTTGGGTTTGTAATTATGGGCTTATGGCCCAATAACTTCAAGGGGTAACAATAATTATTTCTCACCCCCCCCCCCCCAAATTCATTTATATGAGTGATGTCTGTCTAATATTCTATAAAAACTCAAATTTTCAGATAATGGATTATTCATCAATCCCTCATTTCTGCAAAAGAGAGGGCTCCGGGTCTTCGAAGCATTCTAGGAATGGTACAGTTGATAATTGTTTTTCCCTGGATCATGACTTTCACAAGCAGCTATACGATTATGTTAAACAGCAAGCAGAGCATTTAGCGCCTGATGCACTAAAGAAAGAAGGGTCCTTTCATGTGGACATCCCCGAACCAGACTCTCACGACACAAAGATAGCTGAAACTTTGGAATCAGAATTTCAAAGACTGGGAGAAAATGGCATTTCCAAGTCAGCTCCATGAACAAAACCTGGGTCTGCACTATTGGCTAGTCGGGTATCTGTTCAGATGAGAGAATGTTACTACGCTTAGGCATAAAATATCTTAGTAGTTCTACCGACTGGTTGGCTGGCATCTTCTCGATGCCGGCTGAAGTCTGGGTGGACAATCAAGTGGATAATAAATCATATTGCCTGAATATGCGAGGGCCTATGGTTGCTCATCAACAGTTGCTACTGCTTTACTAGTTAATTAATGCTTGTTTATGAAATGCATAAAGACATTCATAACATTAATCACGTTAGGACACCAATGAATATGAAAGTAATAACCAGACAAGCTGGTAGGGATGTAGGATAGGCATGGACCGGTTCTGAGCGGAGCCGGTCCAAACTGGGCTTTTGGGTTGTGAGTTAAGGCCCGGAACCGGCCCGGGACTCCATTGGGACCATTCCGGGTTATATATATACGTAGTATATGAACAACTATGGAAATAGAGTATATTGAATTGAGTAATTACGATGTACAATGATAGGTATAAATACAGCTCATGGAGATGATCTTTGCTAACTAATATACCTACGTATTAGGAGACTAGATAAACTCCACTAACGGATATACAAGTATTATGTACATACGTAACTGAGTAAATAATGAATTAAATTATGTTCCATTAGTATATATACTTTTTTTTGCTTTTCTAATTAATTCCACCCCCAACCCCCCCCCCCCCCCCCCCCAAAAAAAACACCCAGCCTTACTTGCCTGCCACCAAATAAATCTGGAAAAAAAATTGGACCCGGCTGGGCCGGTTCCAAAGGATGTGCAGCCCGGACCCTCCCCCATAAATCCCCCAGGTCGGGCCTAGGCCCGGTACCGGTTTACTGGTCCGGGCCTAGGCCCGGTACCGGTTTACTGGTCCGGGCCGGTCCCGCACAGTGGCGGGCCGGTCCGGTCCGGTTCCTAGGCCGGTCGGACCGGCCCCGGGCCAAGCCTAATGTAGGATATACCCAAATCCGGGGCAATATTTGATAGAACTCTCACTTGATCCACAGAGTCCCACACTATATTGAGTTTAGGGGTGGACTCGGCCCGGTTCGGGCCTCGGTTCAGGAAAGGGGAGGCCCGGAACCGGCCCGGGTAATCCCCGGGCCGGGCCTCGATTCAATTTTTTTTTGCCTTTTCCTAATTAACCCCTAACCCCCCTCCCTCACCCCAAACCATCTCAAATGACCCAAAATACCCAGCCCAACCCAAAAACTTAAAAAAAATTGAAAAATTAAATGGCCCGGACCGGGCCCGAACCGGCCTGGACAGTTCACGTTTTGAGGGGCCCGAGCCCGGACCGAAACCCCAGCGGGTCGGGCCTACCCGAATCGGTCACTGACCGGGCCACCGGGCCAGGCTGGAACAGTGCCGGTTTGGGCCGGTTCCGGGTCGGGCCACCCGGCCCGAGTCTAGGCCTAATTGAGTTATTGACATAGCTATGGGCTGATGGTCCCTGATTATCAACATATCAGGACCACTGAAAGTCTGTAACGAGGCAAGTTGGGCCTAAAGTCTCATATTTAGGTATTTTCTTTTGTAATTTTTAAATATTTGCAGTTATATTAAATTCGTGGAGTTTTTCGTATTTAGGATTTTTTGGGGTGAGGTAGGCGAGGCCCCATCCACCACTTCTTTGCTCTTCTATTGCCTTCTACCGACGGACTGACCTATCATTGCATTTGGATGTTTGTTATCAATGGACTCTTGAAACTACCTGTAAGGTTTCGGGTTCTGAAAAGTAGAGACCTAAACAAAGCCCATTATATTTGGAAGCTTGGGTTCGGCCTGGGTTCGGGTTGGGCCGGTTAAAGCCCAAACATGAAATCATCTCATTGTCCTTTTATATTTTAAAACATATTTTTAAATAAATTAATTAGAAACACAAACTACAAATAATAACACAATTATTAGTCTCCGAAATCACCAACAATTCAAATCCAAATAAATAATATAGGTTTTATAAAAATATTACGGAGTATGAAATAAAACTTATGGATAAAAATGTGATTAAATTACTATTAATATATTTCATGGTCTTTACGGTAAACAAATTGAACATATTTGTAGCCACTTAAAGTTACATAGTCATTTTTTCATCTACCAGGACTATAATCATATATTAGGAAATAATTATAAATTATATCCTTATAATATATTGATTTCATATTAAATCTAAATATTTCGGGTTTTTATCGGCTCGGGCCGAATTATAGATGTTAGGGCTCGTTAATGAGATCGAAATTTCAGGTTTGATCCAGATTTTTTATTCGGTCCGGTTAAAAAGAAAAAGACCCGGACCGAAATTATAATTCAGGCCTGGTCAGGGTCGGTTTCCGGGTTACGGTTCAGCTTTTCCCACCTCTATTTTTCGGGACGAAGGTAGTAACAAAAAGGATTTTGACTATGAATTGGTAAAACTTCCCTCATAAGTATGACCTCTCTCTCGCGCACTTAAAACTTACTTGGCGCACTAGTTATTTCTCATATATGAACAAGTATGACCGCTTCCTTTATTTTTAATTGATTAACTATCAAGTTGTTTTCAACCTTTTTATATACTAGTTTATATATCGCGCGTTGCGCGATTCGGATAATGCCCAATTTTTTAGTGAAATGTGAAAGTTGTATGAGTGTATACATATGTAAAAGCTTTTACACCAACTTCTACCAATTAAGGGACATATAATACTATTAAAAAAAGATACTACTTCGTATCTTTTAAAAAAGAGTTGATTTGAAAATGGGGCTTCGGAAAATTATACGGAGTAACAAATGTGGTGAAGGGAGTAAAGTAGTAAACAACTAACTCAAAAAAATATAACAAATACAATAGAAATGAAGAGATGAGTTAATAGTATAGTACGGAGTAGTACATTTGGACATCTTGAGAGGTGGTCTAGCGTTACATAATAAACATTACATGTACTGATGTATATGAAGAAATGAAACTTTGAGAAAACAATCACAACCGTCAACCGTATAATGACTTTCATGTCTCTCATTTTTTTAATGCTAACTTTCTGAAATAAAATTTGCATGCATAAACCTACTTAGTGATGGACCCGGGCCGGGTCCGGGTCCGGGTCCGGGTCAGGCCTAGGCCCGGGCGGGCCGGCGGTTCAAGATTGGTGGACCCGGGACCGGCCCGGGTAGCCACCAGGTCCGGGCCGGGCCAGGCCTCCGGTTTGGGTATTTTTTTAATGCTTTCCTACCCCCCCACCCCTCCTAACCATAAAGCCCAACTCGGGTGGAACCCCAAAAAATGAAAAAAAAAAATCAATTTCGCCAAATGTGAGACCCGGGCCCGGACCCGCCCTCCCTCCGGGCCTAGGCCCGACCCGGACCCGAGAACCGGGCCGGTCACGGTCCCGCACAGCAGCGGGCCGGGTGGCCCGACCCGAGTCCACCACTAAACTACTACTCCTTTGACCATGCAATGGCCATGCACCAAGCTAAGGCAGAGCCTATAAGACATGGAACGTAACCATACCCTTAAAGAATAAAGATACATGCGCATGTAAAAATTTAAGAAGCTTGGAATAACTATAATCACTAAGGTGATAGTACGTTTTAAGAAAGTAAACTTGTGCTATTGTTTTAAGTATTACTTTCTTAAATTTAAACGTGTAAATGTAAATTAAGCACTTTTGAATATCTACTTTTTAACAGTTTAATGTACCAAACGCTCTTGTGACATATAAATTTTACATATTAGTTAAACCTACCCATATTGCAAAAGGAAATAAATTAAGCATAAAAGTCGGGGATGAGTGATGTTGTCTCAGTATGTTTAATATAAAAATCAATTAGTGCGAAAAAATAGAAGCTAATATCATCAATGGACCACTCTTAACAAGGATGAATGGAACAATTTTAACGAGGAATAGACCATGTAAATAAAACAATCAGAACAAACAAAGAAGAAACCAGAAAACTGATCAAATTTCTTGAGAATAATCAACCGAGGACTTCAAAAAAAAGTCATGCTTTGCACCAAAAGAACAAACCAGGGCAAGAAGAGCATGCTCAAAAGAGACGATCATCTGCAGAGAAGAACAACCCGGGATATGAAGACCCTACTTGGAAGAGATTATCAGCCGCAGAGAAGAACCCAAGACAAGAAGAGCTTTCTTGGAAGAGTTTATCAGCTGCAGAGAAGAAATTAGGAGAAGATGATCGTGCACAAGGAGATGGTAAGCTGCAGAGAAGAAAGAATGTGAAAATAGTTAGCAGCGAGAAGAACAATAGGCATAGGGATAAATTGATTTGTTGCCGCATATTAACCAAACTAATTTAATTGCAGGTAAAAAGAATTAATCAAATTTTATTGAGTTTCATCTAAAAATGTCCAATATTTTTTTAATTATTAATTGTCATGATTTTTTTTTAAATTGAGAATGAAAAAATATTACATGTTCTAATGAAGGAAGACAATTGTAACTCGATACGAACAATAATTACAATGCCTATATTGACTTCATCAAAGAATAACAGATAACAAAAAATCACAACTAAACAGCAAAACACGTACTACGTATGAGTTTAAGTACTTCATAACATAGTAGTAGACTCACTTAAAAGCATGGGCACGTTATTGGCACCACCAAAAGCCATAGCACCTTCAGATCCACCTTTTCCTAAGACAACAAAGATCATTGGCATTTTCAAGTCATTGTCCTCAGGTGTCAAGCTATTGTCCCCCCTGCACATAGAAAAACTTTTAAATTTAAATCTTGAGAAAATAGCCCGACAGAAGACTTCAGTGGACCCGCGCTTTAGCTGCGCATACTTTCCCCTCTTCATATGACTTGAGTTCTCCACAATCCTCTGGAGTGTCAATAAAGATAACAATATGAAAGCCATAATTATGGACACAGGTTGGTACAGCCTTTTGATAATCAATCAAAACAAATTTTGAAAGTAAAATATAGAAAATGATAGTATCATTTAAAATATAAGAGTAAATTAAAAATGGAATGATATATGAGAATACCCTTTAGGTGTGGACATGCCTAAGCTCACTTGTATGTTATCCTGTGAGTGTCCCTTTTGATGGCCCAAGAACATAAAAGTTTGGCCATCTATCATACCAACACCTGTAATGACAGTTGGTTAGGCATATCCAACTCGATCACCATGAAGTTACACAAATATTACTTGACATTACATGCTTTGAGTTAAAGGCATGTGAAATTTATAAAGGCACAAGCAGACCTTGTCAATAATAATATTAAATACATGATCAAGAAATGACATGTTGGCCCCTGTGAATAGGGTCATAGGTCACTGCCACCCAACTACATTCGCAGGGAGATATTACCACACGAGTACACGGGGTAGAATTAAAACAGCTGTTTTTTTCTTAATCTTTATTTTAAACCAACCGTGCTTTTTATTTTTTTAAACTCCATTTGTAATCTGGGCATTCTTTGGATTAAGCCAATAAATCTAAATTTTACACTTGTGAGATAACATAAATTGGGGAAAATGAAAGCATCGCCATAAAGTTTCAGTCCTCCATTTGATGTATGATATTTGTTCAGGGGTAAGCAAACAATTATATAGGAGTAAAGGCTAACCCAATAAGGTAAAGTTGATTTTTACACCTATGGCCTATAAGATAACATAGATTGAGAAAAATGAAAAATGTACACATAACGCCATTGCACCTAGACATTAGCAGTTCAACTACAAGCAATAAACTTTTCAAATAGTCAAAAGTAATTCCAATTAAAATCACGAGGGTCATTTGGTACACATGCAAATGAATATAGAAAACACAAGAAGAGAGCGGAAGTTGGTTACTGTGCTAAGCTAGTGAGCAATATCGGGAGCCTTCCCTTAAATCCACAGTCATGTAACATACTTATAATATAAAGTTATAATGGCTGGAGGCCAAACGCAATACTGCTAGGCTCTCGATCATCCATAGCTGCCGGCAGAAAGAAACTTTAGAGGACGAATTGGGAGATCATCCATAGCGGCCAAATTCTTAGCCTTGCACGAAGCAGAAAATTTGAAAGTAAAGAACCATCGGTTGGAATGACATAATACTCATGGGACAAGCAAATTTTCAAATTATAAGAAACAAGAAAATATTTAGAAAGGCGTCAACCAGAAAGCAATAATACACACACCTTCAGCCATGAAGGGATGTAACTGTCAGAGTTCTAAATCAAAATTAAGAATCTGTTATCAAAGATTCAGGTGAAACACGTTCTATAGTAACTCATACAGAATATATTTAAAAGATTCAGTGGCAAGAGAAGGCCAGTGTGAATGTGGCTCGAGTAGTTCAATGATATGCCCATACCTAAAACCTGTGAAAGACTCAATATCTTTTCAGTTTATAGTATCAAGAACTGTAAATTTCAATTTCCACTTCGTCATATACTCCCTCCGTCCCGGAAACAAGTTCCCACTTTCCTTATTTGCATGTCCCAAAATAAAGTTCTCATTTCCTAATTTGGCAAATTATCTACATCAAAAAGTGCAAAACAGTGTCAAACAATGCAGAACAGTGCCAAACAGTGTCGAAACAGTGCAAAAAAGTGTCAAACAGTGTCGAAACAGTAAAATTTACCCTTCAGTAACTTTATTTACTTAAAATATGTGAAAGTCAACCCGGGAACTCGTTTTCGGGACGGAGGTAGTCTAATATATAAGACAAATGAGAATAATTCCACCCATACTTGCATTGCTAAGAAAACCAATTTTTATCTCATGCAAAATTTTGACCACCATCTCAGTTGTATAACATTATAAAGATCTGCAACGAAGTTGTATTAGTGCCACTTTCAGTGTCATATTGAAATAATTGTTCTAATGTAACCGTAAAGAACAAGTATTGTTTTACAAATTCCAACTCCACAAAATATGCCACCATAGAACTATTCATTTTTTCTTAATTAAACACATTGAACAAAGAACTAAAATGCCAATGCACCAAAATCCCTTTCTTTCTCTAACTAACACATTCATTTATTTTTTTGTGATCCTCTTATGCCATGAATTTACCTACAAGGCATGGCATAAATGGCAGAAATAGGCAAATACGATGGTATAAAACAAGACCACAAAGTCCAAGAGTGGAGGATTGTGGAATCTCCAGTTGTTAATTGAATGATGATAACTTTAATTGAAAGCATCATCATTGAATCACATGGCCAAGATAAGATGAATGGAATGAAGTCTCACCTGCAAACTCCGACCAAAGTGAAGTACGCCGTGAACGTCTTGCTCTGCAGATTCCCAAACTGATGCCCTGGCAGATTCTTGAACATGATGATGCCGCTGATGAAGGTGAACCATAGAGCCGCTCCCCACGAGGTGGAGAAGAAGAGTAGGTGGCCCAATTTCACAAACGTGAGGGTCTCGAGAGGCTGTTGACCGTCAGACTTTGACCGTCAGACTTATTCCGGCGAGAATAAAACTCCTGCCGCTAAGAATGCGATGGCGGTCAGGAACCTCGAGTTTGCGACCAACCGATCTCTCTACAAATCCGTAAGCTGAGCCTTCCTTAATCCTTAGTCCCATCTGATTAACCCTAAGGGAGGCTAGATGTTGAGTGCACGAAGAGATGAGGTTGTATGAAGGGGAGGTGAAGCGAAGACGGAGACGCGAAGTTAACGAATTTAACGAATCGGGGTTTAATTTAACGGTAGATGCGGGAACAGAGCAATGAAGAAATAAGAACAGTACTATGCCTTCACAATAATGTACAACTCTATATAGCTGTACTATTACACCAACACATTTTTATTCCCATAAGGGTATTAACCCTCATTCACCATTATAAGCTTTTAGATAATCGATCTATCTAATAAATTTATACATAGGTATTTCACTCTCGTGCAACGCACGGGTGGTGCGAGTAGTTATACTATAATAGCAAGAGGTGGCAGAGACAAGAATGTTGGAGTTGGAATACTTTTGTCAAACTTTTATTTTATAAGAACATTTTTTGGGGGTGGACCTCTCCATAATTAGGAAATACTTAGGATTACAATACTATCTTGCCTAATATGATTAAGATTATTATAAACCTAATAACATTATCAAACAATTATTATAATTATTTGTAATACATTAGAATATTTTTATAAGTTTTTTTGAATTACCTTATAGCCTTATACAATAACAGATAGATCTAGAGTCCAGAGATTATCTATAAACAGTATGATTCAATTTCATACATGAGATATTTAGTCATATACAACCTTCGTCCCTCAAAGTTTGTCACATTTTGACTTTTTCAGTCAAACTTGTTAAACTTTGACCGCTAATTACTCAAAATTAATTATATTTTATCCCAAAAAAATTATTTAATGTGATTCTTTGTAATATGTATTATTCAAATGTCAATTTATTATAGATTTTATAGGTATATATTGATAGATAATTACGGTCAACGTCTACCTAGAAGACCGCATAAGTCAAACGTCCCGCAAACTTTGAGGGACGGAGGGAGTATATTTGTGTGATAATATACACCCTTCAATTGCCTTTATTTTATTATTATATAATTACAATTTATATTATTTATTAGTATTATAAATATAAATTAGTGTCTCATCACATATTTGTAAATAACAAATTTTCAGCCAAATGGATGGGTACACTTCAATGATGAGTTGTACTATTAGATGAGGAATTGACGATGCATGTGAAATCTTGGGTTGATGTTGAGACTCAAGATTATCAGGGGCGGAGCAAGGATTCGTTTGAGAGGGGCCCCGAGGTGAAATAAAATACACATTCAATCAATATTAAATAATGTATTAATATTCATTTAAAACATTCAAAATACATGATTAAATGCGATGTCGTGGTTCACGAGACAAACCACAGTTTTTATTTCTTATCTTTCAGTTTTATTAAATACTTTGTTTTTACCTTTAGCATTGACAGTGGTGGTAGGGTTATTTTTTGGCTACTAGACAGATTTCTGTTGGGAGACAATCAGGTTGTTTTGGCCGCTAATAGCCTCGAAGCTCTCACATGTTCAGCGATTAATCTCGTTCTTTTTGGAGTAGGCTATTCTATGTCTGATCAGAAGTTTAGAGGGGGGAAATGTATTTTTATGTTGTTGGATAGATAGTTCATTCAATATTAATTTAATTTTTCTTTTGCAAAAAAATGCGATGTGGATTAAAGTTTAGAATGTCGCTCTTACATGTCACAAAAATGTGAAGACTCTCTAAAATAAGGGCCTGTTTGGCAACGGCTGCAACGGCTTAATAGGCTGAAAAGCCTGTAAAGACTTAATGTCCTGAAGTAAAAGTGTTTGGTAATATATTGACTGAGTGGCTGATTGAGTATAAAATTACTATAAAGGGTATTAGTTTGTTAGTGTTGTTAAATATATGGGTATGAGCTTTGCTAGTAAATTAATTTTGCTTGATTAGGTTATTATTAGACTGCTTAATTAACTTATGACATGGGATTTTTTACTCTTATGTTGAATTTATATTGATCTATATATACAAGTTTTATCCTCCAAAAAAACGAATTTTTTCGAATGAGCGATAGTAGTATTATATTTTTGTAATATGAGTTGATTAATTTTAAAAATACACTTTCAATAAAATATACGGAATATTTTTTTATCATAAATATATGAGTTTGTTAGAATTTTCCTTAAATCCAAAAGAATAAAATACTACGTATTTAGGCTATTTAGCACTACCTGAGTTTGATAAGAATATTCGTTGATTCGGAGCAGTGGAGCACCCAAGCAAGTTTTCGAAACTACATGAAGCAGCGGCAAAAGAATACGTCAAACTTCACACATTATAGAAGGATAAATGGGTCTATTCGTTCATCAACGGAACCATAATAAAAATCAGCTGAAAAAGTGAGTAATTTGTTGTTTTTTTCGGCTGACAACAAAAATAAGCCCAAACAGCCAATTTGGCAAGTGTTTGGTATTGTTTTTTTATATTTTCAGCCTTATCAGCTCATTATGGGGGCTCCAAACGGCCTCTAAGTTTGTATAATATTTCATTAAATATTTAAATGGAAAATAAATAGTTAAAAACTAAAGAGCCCTAAAATGAATTTTTCAGAGAGAAATTCTATTCACAGTCTACTTTTTACTAAATACACACACCCACATTTCCTTAACCCCATTTTTCAGAGAGAAATTCTATTCACAGTCTACTTTTTACTAAATACACACACCCACATTTCCTTAACCCCATTTATACCCTTAAAACATAAGACTCCCCGAGTTCGGTTGAACGCCTCTACTCATATCCACACATTTCGATCCGTAATCCTATCCAGCTAAGGTCTCAAATTAAAACTCAAATCCATACATGCAATTACGTACACCCATACACCCCCTGCCTAAGAAACCGAACGTGTGAAGAACACATTGATCCCAAAAGCTCAAAAGACTGTTTTCCTTTTTTGAGTGTTAACCTTTTTCTGCATGCATTGGAAATGATGGCTTTTACCGGTTTTTATTACTACATTGCATTTAAGCACTGTTTGCGGTTGCTTAAAAAAAGTGTTTTTCAGCTTTTGGCTTAAAAAAGCTAAAAAGAGTGTTTTCAAATGACAGTTTCTGTTTAAATTAATCACTTAAAAGCTAAAAGCTGGAAGCAGGTGGAAGGGTGCTTTAAGAAGTGTTTGGGTTTGCTTAAAAAAAGCGCTTTTCAGCTTTTGGCTTAAAAAAAGTTGAAAATAGTGTTTTCAAATGACAGCTTCTGCTTAAATTAATCACTTAAAAGCTAAAAGCTGGAAGCAGGTAGAAGGGTGCTTTAAACTGCTTCTCACTTTTTCTATTACACAAAAAGTACTTATTTTACCAAACACTACCAACTTTTACTTTTCCAAAATCACTTTTTTCTCAAACACTACCAACTTTTACTATTAATCACTTTCCCCAAAATCACTTTAAAATATCACTTTTTTAAAGTTGAAGCAATTGCAAACACTCCCTTAAATTGTTTTTCACTTTTTCTATTACACAAAAAGTACTTATTTTACCAAACACTACCAACTTTTACTTTTTCAGAATCACTTGTTTCTCAAACACTACCAACTTTTACTATTAATCACTTTTCCCAAAATCACTTTAAAAAATCACTTTTTTAAAGTTGAAGCAATTGCAAACACTCCCTTAATTTGCAAGTTTTAGCTAATCGAAATGCTATCTTCCATTCTTGATTACCATGTCACGTACCTCAACTCAGATAGCACTGTTAGTTCATATATTGGTTTATGTCGTGAGAGTGACATGTACACACCTAAATTTTTGAATAGTCTCTCAATCTCGGGACAACCTGATCACGAATCACATCTAAAGGTTGTTGCCCAAGTTATGCTCTTGAGAAATATATACTACCCGACCACTGAATATGTCAGTTTTTTGGAATATTTTAAAGTAACTCTTTTTTTCGTTTGAATTTAATTTAGTAATATTCATGGAAAAAGATATTATATCATCATATTACTAAATATAATTATGTGCTTTTGTCAATAGAAATTACAAATCCTAAAATTCACACAAAAGAAACATTACACATATGTACAAATTTTAACTAACAGTTCCACACACAAGTTGCACACGGGGCATCGCCTAGACAGAAAAGTAGTTTAACTAGTATAAATATAAGAGATTTAGTATTATAAATATAAATTAGTGTCTCATCACATATTTGTAAATAACAAATTTTCAGCCAAATGGGTGGGTACACTTCAATGATGAGTTGTACTATTAGATGAGGAATTGAGGATGCATGTGAAATCTTGGGTTGATGTTGAGACTCAAGATCATCAAAGGCGGAGCAAGGATTCGGTTGAGAGGGCCCCCGAGATGAAATAAAATACACATGCAATCAGTATAAAATAATGTATTAATATTAATTTAAAACATTCAAAATACATGATTAAATGCGATGTCGTAGTTCACGAGACAAACCACGGTTTTTATTTCTTATCTTTCAGTTTTATTAAATACTTTGTTTTTACCTTTAGCATTGACATTGGTGGTAGGGTTATTTTTTGGCTACTAGACAGATTTCTGTTGGGAGACAATCAGGTTGTTTTGGCCGCTAATAACCTCGAAGCTCTCACATGTTCAGCGATTAGTCTCATTCTTTTTGGAGTAGTAGGCTATTCTATGTCTGATCAGGAGTTTAGAGGGGGGCATGTATTTTTATGTTGTTGGATGGATGGTTCATTCAATATTAATTCAAGTTTTCTTTTGCAAAAAATACGATGTGGATTAAAGTTTAGAATGTCACTCTTACATGTCACAAAAATGTGAAGACTCTCTAAAATTACTTCTATTTTGGGAATAAAAAACATGACAGTCCTATTTTGGAATTTCCAAACTGTTTTAGTCCTATTTCGGAAACTTTCCCAATTGGAAAGTGCATAAATAGGACTATATGTTAATAATTCCCGAAAGATGATTGAAAGTATAAAACTTCATCAATTAGGAAACAACCAAATCCACACAAACAACAATTAATAAAAGAAACACTACAGTAACCGCGATCGCAGAGGAAACAACCAGAGCGGTAGATGGCTTTTTAAATTTGTCAGCGAAGCCGAGTAGTACTCCTGCTTTGCAAGAATCACAATCCAAGCAAAGTTTGTGTTGGTCATTGTTCCATCTAGCACAGTCGCTGTCCAGAGCCGTTGTCTGATTGATGGCCGGTGTCCATTTTGTTGGACTCACAAAAGTGAAGTTACAACTCCGCGGAGGAATACAGCATCCAGACTGCCCGCAATCATGAAATAATGTTAGTTCATGAAAAAGATACAAGTATATTTATATACATTAGATCATGTTAAAATTCGGGATTCCGTTCTAAAAAGTCAACCCTATAGGAGTAATCAAAGCTTTGTATAGTGTTTAATTGTTTTATAACTTATCATGACGAGTTTAAATTTGAATAGAACCTGTAAGGGGGAGAGGTTTGCAGCATAAAGTTTTTTAGCAGAGGAGAAATCGAAAGGCGCTCTCTTCAAGTCAGCGCAGGGACCGTCGACAATGCCGAGGCAAGCTGTGATTCCGTTCCACCGATGGACATCGCTAACCCGGCCGCGGAGCCGGGAAGAGAATGAATCGAAACGGTATTCGACGTAACCCCGGTTGGGCGCCTTCTCGAGGGAGCCTGAGTATTTGGAGTCTTGCATCATCAGAATGCTTAACGAAAGCGTGGCTACAGCCAATAAAAGAATTATTAACAGTCCCGCGGTACGGGATGCAAGACTACTCTTGTCTACGCCGCCGCAGCTCCACGAGATCATTTCAACTCCGGCAACGACAGCCACCACCCCGCCTGCTAATTGGACGGAACCGTTCATCATAAGACTGATCCAAGGATTGCTGCTACTTTTCAGGACCGAACAGCCGAATACCAGAATAGTGATACCCAGGGCCAGGGTTGCAATTGAACCAAAAATTATGCAACAGTTGTTCCAGGGGCTCTCTTCTGCCATCTTTCGATAACTACTGGCTTAGCTTTGAGCAGCACTAATAATACGACGCGAGTATAATAAGATAGATAGATAGATATGACTATATATGTATTACTTGTTCTTAACTTGCTCGCTACTCCAGCCCATTAAATTACTCGAATCTTTTCTCTTAACTTGTAGGCTATGAAAACAAATTTGTTCGCACCTATTGGTTGCCACACCAGCATGACATAGGAATTCATTTTAATTTTGCAACTGTTAAACTGTTTCACTTCTGATTCAATTTTTTCAAAAGTATATCAACATTTAATTTTCTGTGATATTTCATATGGTATCAATATTGCGTGAGAAAGATTAAAAACAAAACTGACTAAAAAACGATTTAAGAAAAAAAAAAATCTTCTATTTTTAAATAGAATATTGATATCATTGGAAAAATTATAAACATGATATATTTTTTAAGGTCGAGAGATTGTGCTAAAATGGCTTACAAGTTTGATGACGGGCGTTGCAGCTTAGGGGTTTTCCGAATATATTATTTCCTGGGCATTTTATTTAATAAACACCTACGAGGTTCCAACACACATTAAGGGAGAATAGATACTTGATTACTTGAACTGGTTTTACTTTTTTCTTTTTTGAGGAGTTAATTGTAATTAAGGAATAATGCCTTAACAATAAATTTAACTCACAATACACACAATAGAGCACACGAGGGCAAACCCTAACACCGCACACATCAATAACACAGGAAATGAAGCTTCTAAAAAATCAAAGCAACAGAGAAATTAAAGATAGTAAGGTACATCAATTCAATGCAAGAATACAATATCTTAAAAGCTTATAATTGTCAATGAAGGTAAGGGTATTTTTGGAATGAAAAAAATGTTGGTGTAATCATTTAGCTTTATGAGGTGGTGCCATATGTTTTAGAATGTGTACCGTTCGAGAGGAATTTGTCTTCCGTTTAGCTTCCGTTTCATGACTCCCGTCCGTCTATTACATCAGCTCTGTTATCCAGCTTTGACGACCTACTGCTTGTTTCGTCTCTAAGCCCGTAAGCCGTGCACTGGCCTGACAGAGTTGGCTTCCCGTTTCCGACTTCTTTGTTCTGGCTGTTTGGAATTGTTGAATTGGAATCGAAGCGACGACAAAGAAAGAAAAAGGGAACCCCGAATCTGAATTCTGAAGTCATGTTGCCTCTTCGCCTGCTCTAACTCTCTGCTCTTCGGAGTCTTCACGTCCTTTTCGCGTGCTCTCGCATTCAGAAATCTTAATGTGTCAATTGACTCTTGCCTTAGCGGTTCAGCCCCTCTTGCTCTTCTACACAGGTCTATCAGTTAAATACGTCTGATTAAGATGAATTGAAATATTGAATAATGATTAGATTTTATCCCTTCATCAACATTTAAGTTGTTTCAGTATTTCCCATTTAATTGATAATAGACTATGATTAAGATTTCTAAATGTCAGATGTAATTGATTACAATGGGCCATTAGTGTTAAGCTATGTGTTTAGCTGATTATATATTCAAATTTATTTGATTATTTCAGGTTTTTATTTTTACCTTCAGTTTTCAAATTTTATTTAGATTTCAGATTTGAGTTTAATCATCTAGGTTATTTTTATCCTTCACATTTAAGTTTCAAACCTGAGATTATTATGAATTTATAGTTTTGTCTTTTTAGTAGTTATATAGTTCTGAACTTTGTGGTTTTATTATTATTATGAACTTTTGGTGTGAGCAAGCTGAAAAAAATCTCGGTGCCTTATAGAATTAAACAGTCACATACAAGTATAATATACTGCATTGTGTTTCTTTTTCATTTCAGTTACAAGGAGTAACCATGCTTGTTTTAGTGGCTAATAACAAGTAATACAACATGGTTGTTAATAACAAGTAATAACAAGTAATACAACATGCTTCGGACGACAATTTAGTTTCAAGGCATGGTAGCGGGCCTACATTTCATGTTTACATTCTTCCTCCAAAAAACAATTAGCATGGTTGTTATCAATGGCTCATGCAATTGAAAGACTGAATTGCACATATATAATTTATGTGGATTTGATTCGGCGACTACTCTATCTAAAGTTTGGGAATGAGCTGACGACCATGCTAGACCCTTGCGCCTGCTTTCAAATAATGAGATTGCTATTACAAGAAACCAGGTCTGTAAAGCCTTTTTCATTCTTGTTTAGGAAATGATAGAATATATTAGTCTGTGTGTCTATTTCACTAGCCTAAATGCTCCATGTTGTATTTCTTTTGAATACAGTGTTTACTTTTGATCATGTACATATAGAAATTACTATCAAAAGGTTTTCCCTTTTCTTTTTTTGCAGACTGCAATGACAATTGAGGGCTCTTCCAATACAACAGGTCATGGGCATGCTCCCATTTTGCCTACAAGTACTCAGAGTCTCAGAGTGACACGTTTACCCCTACACTGCATGTTCAGACTCCAACGCGATCATGTCAGATACTCCTCCACTTCAGCCTTCTCCTGGAACTCTATAACGCCCATATGCTCCTCCTTTGCCTCAACCATTCCTCTCACCTTCACCTCCTCCATTACTTACTCATGTTACTATTTTTCAAATAATGAGATTGCTATTACAAGAAATCAGGTCTGTAAATCCTTTTTCATTCTTGTTTAGGAAATGATAGAATATATTAGTCTGTGTTTCTATTTCACTAGCCTAATTTCAGTCAACCCAGAGTCCATTTTTTCAAAAAATAGTATAACACATTTTTTCATAAAGTAAAGCCCGTTTGGGAAGTAATTAAGTAAACCAATCGTGGTTTTAAGAATGAAAATAGCTATAGTTTATTGAGCTGTATTTGATGTTGCCAAATTGTATATACTTAGATACTATAATTAAAGTTTAGTTAAAGCGAAAAAACTTAATTCGAATATGATTATAATTGATAAAAATGCAACTCAATTAAGGACGGCAATATAAGTTGGGAAGGAGGAAGTGTTATTAAACTAAGGCTCTTTATTTTGTTTGGGAAACATCTGTTATACATGAATGGAACCGAGCATTGAGTTTATACTTTCTACAAGGAGAAAGTTGATTGATACTCCAATTAAATGTTGCAGGACGATGTATTCATTGACATAGTTCATCAGGCACTGCTGAATGTTCTCCACGGAAAGGTGAATTTGAAGAAATATATCAATGGTAGATAATCTCTATAGTATGATGAGTTTTATTGAAGGTAATTGACCTTTGCTTTAAATATGTACTTTTAAACTTTGAATACCTTGATATGAGTATATAAATATCTTAGCACTTGGGAATGTTAAAGCGAGTGGGATGGATTTTAATAGAAATTTATTGGATTTGAGACGGGCTCATATAATATCGGAACTAGCAAATTTAGCTACTCCATTCAAATAGCCCTGCTGAATTAGCCCTTCATTTTCCACTTGACAGGCTTCCCATACACTCCCAAGAAGTTGGTTGACATTTTGAACTGTATCAATACTACTACAAACTTTTTCCCCAGTATGCGAATAAATTTTCCAGGTGCTTTATTGCAATATCCCATGACAAAGTTGATAATGATTACAGTGAAGATTATTATTAACTTAGGGGTTGATTATTTGTTTCATATTAAGTCCTTTTTGGATTAATATGCTTATCTCAATTAAGACATTTGGATACATTCCTGTGTAAGACTTTTTCTGTGTGATGAATAGATAGTCTGAATTGAATAAAATTACCCATTTAAGATTATTATTGAGATATATTATGAATGAGTAATGATACTTATTAACATACATCTAATCTATAGAGTTTAAATAAGCTGGTTGAATACACTTTTTAATAGGTGTCTTAATGGCAAAAAGTAATATGTTATGGCTTAATAATTAAGTCATTTTTTTACTAAATGAATAAGTATTTTTCAATTAAGGCGTAAATAAACATGAGCCCCTAATCGCTAAACGATTTGCTAATTATTCAAGATTAAGTCACAAATAAGCAACTCTTATTGCTTTTTTGTGATTAGGTCTGATTGCTATTACATGTTATTGTATATTATTTGAACCCGTATAATGTATATCACATTTTTTACTGTTCTTCTAATGAATACCAAGGCTCCATTACGTAATTAATTATTTACACAGTAATATTGTTACCCGTTATGAATATATTGTTCCTCCAATATTTACTTCATTTAATATTTGTCTTTCCACATACACTTCATCGTTAATGCTTTAATTTCCTTACGTTAAGATTGTTTTAATGGATTAACACATTTTTTATTTTCATTTACACACAACTTATTTAACTTTACATTCATTTTCGCTAACTTTACATTCATTTTTGCCGTGTTGTGTATTTTGAAGATACTACCTTAGACTCCCTGACTCAGTTAACACCATTTTGTAAAGGCACCAATTTTCCTCTTATAGCTATTAGTCCATCTCTTGTATTTGAATCCATCGAAACAATCTATCTTGCCTTTAAAATTTGGCATTGAATAAGTTCATTTTCAAATATCACACTTCCCATTCCACTTCCACCACTAAATAAATAAGTTTTGGTCTAACTTTCTCCACTTTTTAAAAAACCATATTACATTGCATTAAAGTTTCACTTTTAAGTATGTTATTGTAACACAGTAAATACTCTTATGATGTATTATAAAAAAATAACATCTATACAAAAACTTAAATTGGGCATAATTCCCTCGCGCATCGCGCGTTCAAAAAACTAGTATAACAAACAATAGTCATATATGCAACGAGCCCTTCAAGAAAGCTGCAGAACGGGCTCGCCCACGCGAGCCCGATCGCGATATTGATGAGCCCGCCGAGGAAGTCGGCGCACACCCCCAGCTTCAGCACGTTCCTCGGGTAGTGGTAAAGGTTCACCGGCACCACCTTGTGCGTAAGAGTCGTCGGCTACGGCTCCATTCAGTGGCGGACCCAGAAGTTTCCCGAAGCAGGGGCACTCCAACATAGATGAAAATGGGTCGGGTCGGGCCAAATTAATTAGGTGTATCATTGGTCTTTTTTGTTAAGTACGTTCAAATTAATATTTTTAACTGAAAATAGATTATTCAATGCCGACGTCAAGCAGTGAACATATATGGATTATAAATCTAATTGTAAACTCATTAAGACAATTCTAAACAATAATATTTGACTTTTGGAAAGAAATACATAATTTGACGGATAAGAAATAACTCATCTTTGTGTAGTTGATGATTTTACATTAGAATTTTCGCTATGTTTCATACTATAAAATGATCAATATTTCATATTTGAACTAGGATCATGTAGTTGTTATACATTGTGCCACAAAATTTGTTGGTACTTAAATGAAATATAATACCATCGTGTTAAAAATGAAGTATAAGTCAAGTTTAGGATTTTATCATTTAATACAACTTTATTTATTAGTATGATTCTATATATATATCTACCTTTTACGAGTATCATATTATAGAAAAAATTTAAAGGGTTTGTCAGTTTGAAACTAATTTATCGCGAATTGATACATTCTTTCATGTATGGACTTTTATTCAAGATAAAAGTCTTCAATCTTTTAAGTTTATCCCGCATATTAGAACTTTTTTCATATCTTTGAACTTTAACTTTGGATCGACATTATTCACAACAAGTAAAAAATCAGCAATGCTACTTTTCAAAGAAAGTGCAGTAACCATATAACAACATATCTAACTATAAGAATTTGCTCCATCACAACTTCAGAGTTGTTTATATTTCTTACTACAATTATTATGCCTTTGACGGAGTCCTATATTTCTAATAGTTTTTTGAAATAATGACAATATGATTGAAATAACGATAGTGGACAAAAATATGACTTAGGTACTACCATAGCAATTTTAGTGACCATGAATATGTTCATTAGTTATATTCCGGTAATATTTATGAAAACTACTCTAATTTTTTGCCCGGATAGCAGGAGCACAGTTTTTATTTTAAGTACTAATACTAAACTTCATGGTCGGAAGCCGGGGCACTTGCCCCCCTAGGCCCCTCCTTAAGTCCTCCACTGGCTCCATCGGCTTGCATGCCTCGCCACACACCACTGCCGGCGTGGCTAGCAGAAGGCTGGAGACAATGAATATGGCTTTGGTGGCTGCCATGGCTGGAATTAAGCTTAGTGTTGCTTTGTTTAGGGCTGGGTAGCTCTTGAACTGATTTTCCATTAATTATCAAGAGACTATTTTTGTCTGTCAATTAGTTAATCAATAGAACGTTTTCTTGACAAATACTCCGTAATTAATATCGAACAAAAGGTCTGTTTTTAGAAATTAATGTCATCCAAATGTGAGATCTTTTTTTAATTATCAAATCTAACTCTTATATCAAACCATTAAGAAGCGGATCGTTACAACAGACTCCAAAAGACCAATCCTGACAAAAACTATCCCTAACCAACTATTGCAATCAACTCTACGGCTAGACTCTGAGACGATCACCCATGAAAGAGCAATGCGAATCGTTAACCACCTAGCGGGTGTGACACAACAATCACTAGCCATATAGATCCTTCTAATGACATAATATCTAGCAGAATTGACAATCATTATCATAGACCCAAAATTTAAAACCTTAACAAAAAACGAAACACCATAAACAAACATAACACGAAAATAAGACCATAAAAAATAGAATAACTGACAAATACTCCAAACTTCTTGAAAATTCATCTTACAAACCCCGACTTCTCGATCAATGCACAACGGCGGTTCAGGCTGGGGACGTACCGCCGATCTGTATTCTCCCTTGCTCAGCCCTTCATTGCTCCCTGTCTGTTCATTGCCTGTGCCGAGGGCCGGAACCAAACACTGAAGCGTTGCTGGATTGCCCAACCCTCTACAATTCCATGTAATGATGCTCATCTTCCCCGGATTCGACTCGCCTCAACCTTGCGAGCCGAACCTTGCTCCGCCAAAACCTCCACAAACGGGAAACAAAAAGCCAAATACCGAAGCTCCAAGGGAACTCGAAACAAACACCGCACTCCTCTCGGATGACCAGCGGCGGCCAAAGCAGCCTTGGCAAACCGGCGGCGGACAAAGACCTAGGCGTTACCGGATGGTAACCCTAGAGAGAGAAGAAAAAATTTTCCAAATGTCAGATCTTTTAGAAAAGGTTTTTTTTATCGCCAAACCGAAACATTATTTTAAATCAATAAATCGTTCGCCATTTGGCTAGAAATACAATCAGGAATATAATCATAATCAACTCTTTGATTTGAGATAGTAACACATGTGATCGTGTAAGAGCATGAGCCACATGATTCGCAGACCTTCTACAAAAAGAGATATAAAAATTACTCTTTGTTTCCAAAACCCTCCTAATATCATCAATAATAAAGTAAATATACGCTGATCCCTCCTTTTTTAAACTCTGAACCACAATAAGAGCATCAGTCTCAAATTCAACCTTCTGCCACCCCGCCTCCATAGCTCCCATTATTATTGCATCTCTGACTCCCATGCCTTCCGTCTCCTGAGTTGACCATTCTGCTTTGCTAGAAACACCTCGGGCCTTAACAAAATTGCCATACTCATCACGTACCACCCATCCCCATGCACGCACTCCCCCACTTTGATTTAACGCACCGTCTATATTTATCTTCGAATAGCCCGACTTCGGCCGTTGCCACTTAGCCCCAACCTCCTTGTCCGTCCCCTCTGTTTCCCGACCCCCTGCTGGTTCCTGTGCATCACACCATGCGGCCAACATGCTCGCTGCCACTCGGACCACCCCATCCGCCTCAAGGTCTTTATCCTTCCAAATAGCATTATTCCTTCTCTTCCATATGCTCCAAGTTAGAGCTATAAACCTGCTGCAAGAGTCTTTATCCGGCGAATCAATTCCCTGTCAGTACCATTCCTCGAACGAGACCTGCTGCACTTCAGTCGGTACCCCCAGCAAGCTTCCGGACTTCCTCCACTTTGGGACAAGAACGGAGAGCATGATCCGTATCTTCCTCTAACAGTCGGCCACATATATAGCTTGCATCCACCACTGATACTTACCCCCTTTTGCCTAAGATTATTCACCGAAGGCAACGATCCGTCTAACACCTGCCAAGCTAAATACTTGAATTTTGGAGAAGCCTTTACTTCCCATAGCTTACTGTTGGTCCCGTTTAATATGGTAATCAGTCTAGAGGGGGGGGGTGAATAGACTGATTGGTTTTTCAAATTTTTCTCAAAGTCAAAACTGACTTATCAGAGAAGGTCTGATTCTGATGACAGAGAAAGGCTGGTTCTGATATCAGAACTGGCCTTGGCAGCGGATTCTGATCTGTCCGGGTAGCCTCAGAAAAATACTAAGGCAAATGCCTTCCTGATAACTCTGGGAACAAGATCTGCTGAACACAGATTCCAAGTCTTAGAGTTAATCAGTTAATATCCTAAGTGCAGAAATATAAATTGCAGTAAAGTAAACGACACCGGATATTTTATAGTGGTTCAAGGAACAACTCGTTCCTCTAGTCCACTGTTCCACTAGCTTTGAAGTAGATCGGTTACAAAGCTTAGTTCCTAGCACTTAAGAAGCACTCCTCGTCTTCTTCAAGCCTAGATGCCACCCAGGATGCAATTCCACGTCCTGATGGCTGATCCTTTCACTCAGCTTCCCGGAAGTATCACCACTTCACTACTGCAGTTACTTGGACGCCCTTCTTTTCAGAAGATTCTTTTGAAAAACAGAGTTTTTCCTCCAACTTGCTTCGTTACAAAGGATGTTTGATGAAGTTCTTGAAGTGTTTGAAGAACAGGATGAACTTTGCTTGTTTGTTGGGGATGAAAGATTTGGAGTTTGAATCTTCCCAACGTAAGCTTGTCTTGTTGAAGGTTGTAGAGTTTGAATCTCAAGAGAGCTTGAATGATGATGTGTAAGAGTTGTCGCAAAGTTGTTTTTCAGTTCTTCGGTATGTAGCTTATATACGGAGGTTGTCTGCCCGTTGGAGGAGGAGACAACTGCATTGAATGCGCGTACAGTTGACTTGACCGCCGTTTTGGAAGGTTTCTATTTTTATAATATATCTTCCCGGATTCCTTGGTCAATCATTTGCAATCAATCCTTCAGCGTATCAGGCTCATTTAATGTGCATTAAATGCTTTCCTTTCATGCACAGTCTTCTAGCCGTTGGATGTTTTTACCCGTTAAATTCATAGCTGTTGGATGTTGCTTGAAATCTTCTAAGTGTTAGTCGGGCTCTGATCAGGCTCTTCTGATATGTTGGATTCTGTTGGCTATCTGATGAGTTGAGTTCTGATGGTCTTCTGACTGAACTCTGACTCTGACTCTGATAGGTCCTCTGATGAGTACCTCTGATCTGTAGTTCTCATCGGCTATCAGATGTTCAAGTTTATCAGCAACTCTCATAGGTGCAACTCTGATGGACTTCTGGTAAGAGAACTCTGATGGAGCAGTTCTCATAGAGCAAGTCTGGTAGAGCAGTTCTGATGCACTTCTGATCTGATCCAAAATAGAGCAACTCTGATCGTCGACTACACTAATACTTACAATTGAAAATTCTAATACATAAAATCTAATTTGGGGGTACTCTATCTTTCTAATCCTATAGCATCATCAAAATCTAATTACATTTATTCCTTACAATTTCCCCCTTTTTGATGATGCCAAAACCCTTAAACTATTTCCAGAGAAGTGCCTTTCACCATAAAGAAAATAGGAAAAAAAAACTTTCATTTAAAATCTTGGTGGGCACTTGGCATAGGAGAATAGTAAGAGTAAGATTCAATCAATCAGATAAATAAAATAAGAAACTAACATAAGATATCAGAGCATAAATAATCAGAATGCAATAGAGAGATAATTTGAAATTGCCATGCAAAATAGAGGCAAGCTGGTTACTTTATTAAGGAAGAGTATTAAAAGCAACAAGAGGATAAGGTTTAGATATCTTCCTCTTCTAGTTCAGCTTCCTTTGCTTCAATTTCTTTCAGATCAGCATTTACCTTTGCTCTGATGGAGGCCAAGTTCCTTGGGTTCTGACACTCTGACCAGGCAGGTTCAAGCTTGCAATCAAGGTAGTTTCTGATGGCTTCAGAGATGTCCTTGCCAGGGATTACTTTCATGTGCCACCAATCCTCTGCTTCTTGCATGGAACCACCATGATTTATGATGATCGTCCCATCTCTATCCAGAATAAGATTTTCCTGTTGAAGAGGTGTCATGTGCTTCTTCATTTCTTGAAACTGAGCAGCATCAGGTTTAGCTAGATCACTTTTAAGCCATTGAGCAAGAGTGAAAGTTGACTTCTTTCCTTTCTTTGATCTTGGAGTTGATCTCTGAGTACCAGCAGCAATCCTCTTTTGTCTTGCCCTTTCAAAGTGTACAGCAGGATTAACAGCTCTGGTGCTAGTTCCTTCTGCAGTTCTGATGGCTCTAGCAGGTTCTCTGATTTCTTCCCCCTTTTTGGCATCAACAAGATCACCAAGCAGGAGTCCAATCTTGGAGAATTCAGTAGCATTGCTCTCTTTTATAGCTTCAAGGGTACCAGGTAGAGTCTGGGTCACAGAGGCCAGCCCTTCTATCAGCTCCTTTTGCTTGCCCACAGCCGATTGAATATCCTTGGTAGTAGCTTCAAGGAGAGTCAACTTGTGATCTCTGTCCTTTCCACTGTTTATCAGTTTGATGTCAAATTCCTTCAAGGTTTTGCAGATGTCCTCTACATCTGTGAGTTGCTCAGCATGCTTATCAGAGGACCATTGGAGATCATCCACAGCATCAGATAGCTCCTGAATAGCCTTGTCTTGAGCAGCGAGGGTCAGAGATTGAGAGAAGAGAACAGTGTGTACACTGGCTACCTCTGATGCAATGTTGTCTACCTTTTCATTTGAAGTTTTCATGAAGCTCAGGAAGGTAGTGGCCAAGGTAGAAAGTGTAGTGGATATCTTGGCAAGCTCTGACTCAATGGTGTATTGAACTAAATCCAGATGAGCATCATGCTTCTGATTCAGCACAAGCATCTTGTTGAGCCCTGCAACCATCTGATCTCCGAAGTCTTCAGCTGATTCCACAAACTCTTGAAATGGAATGAGGACTTCTTTAGGAGTGAAGTTCTGAGGCATCTCATTCTCATGAAGTTGAGGTGGGATAGGAGATGGAGGAGGTGTAGGAGTCTTCCTTTTTGCAGACTGAAGATCACCAGCTAATGAGGATGTGAGAAATCCATCATTGTCTTCAGTTGAGGAGAGAATCCTCACAACAGGTTCTCTCTTTTGGGTGGAGGCTGCAGATTGTTGATGAGATGGAGGTTTGGATAAAGGCTTCTGCTGAGGAGTAGGTGAAGCAGATTTGGATTTTTGATGGGGTGAGCTCTGATGAGGTGAAATGGGCAGAGCGGGGGTTTTCTGATGTTGTGGTGAAGGAGGAGGTGAGGGTGATCGGCTTCTGATGGGGGTTATCTGGTGGCAGGGTGAGGATTGTTTTGGTGTGGAGGATTTCTTGGGTGATGGAGTGGGTAAACTGAGTGAGGGTGGAGGAGATGGTGGTGGTGTTGGGGTTGGTGTGACTGGTTTGGGTGAAGGGGATTTGGGAGGTGAGTGTGGGGGAGATGGAGTTGGTTGCAAAGTAATTAGAGGAATGGGAGAAACTGGCATTACCTCTAAAATCGTTTCTTCAACTGGAGATTCTCTCCATTCTCTGATAAGGTTCATCATTGCCAGAGGTAGGTCATTGGCAGTTGATGGCTCTCCCTCTGCACCTGGAACAGGTTTCATCTTGATTAGAGATTCCCTCCTTTTCTTCTCCATCAGCCATGCTTCAAAGATGGGAATCTCACTCTCTGATAGAGGCTTGACCTGCTCTTCTGAAGGTGGAGCAGTCATCTTCCCTTTTCCCTTGTGGCTTGCCTTTTTCTTTTCCAACACAGAATGTAAGAATGGAAGGTCGAAGCATAGAGAGACATCATCAGTACCTGCCCATTTGAGGACTTCTTCTTCCTCAGATTCAAAGGAGGCAGCTTGGGCAAGTATCTGCTGCAGAGGTCCCATTCTCCATTTCCTCCATGTTAGCACCCTTTGAAATTGTCTCTCAAGTGCAGATATGGGATCTACCTCAGGAACTCCAGTTGATGTGGTTGGGTGCTCTGGTGGAGAGATGGTGACTTGCAATGCTGGTGCAGAGATGGGTTGGGCCTCTGATGCAGGTTCCCCCTGAGTATTAGAGATCTGAAGTGCAGCTCCGTCTTGGGCATCAGCTAACTCTGGTTCCCCCTGAGGTGCTGATTCCTTGGGAGGAGAGTTGGTCTTCTTCTTCTTCTTCTTTTTCATTTTGATAGGAGAAGTAGAGGCATCAGAATCACTCGGAATGATTGCTTTCCTTCTCCTCTTCTGTCTTAGCTTTTTGACAGGAACCTCAGCTGGTGCATCCTTCTCTGATGCTTCATCTTCTGATGCAGGTTTCTCTGGGGTGATGTCAGGCTTCTTTTGAAGCTTTTTCTTCTTGCCCTTGGGTTGTTCATCATCAACCTCAACTGCTGTAGTTGGTTTCTCCCTCAGTTGCTCTTGTTTCTTGGCTTTCTTTAATTCTGCAGCAATGGCCACATTGAATTTGGGAGAGGCTGTGAGGAAGATGGTCTTTGTGTGATTGACTTCAGCAGCTTCTCGGAGCGCTATGTTGACATTGGAAATCAGTCTTGAAATGAGAAGTCCATGTCCCATCTTGGTTGAGAATTGGCCAGTCTTCTTGTCTTTCTTAGCCACAGACTCAGAGAGGGACTGGAATAGTACCCTTCCCCAGTTGACGTTCATGCCCCGATGAACAGCATAGATGGCCTTAGCATTTGTGTTGTTCATCTGATCAGTTGAGCCGGTTTTGCACCACAGACACCGGTGCATTATGCTCATCAGACGTTCATAGTCCTTCTTTAGCTGGTTTTTCTTCATGTAGAGCTTATCTACTCCGGTTGCATCCTCCCGGCAATAGGTTTCAGCAAAGGTTTGGACAGGGATGTTCACTTCGTCAAGCTCGATGAGGCTGGTAGTATCCTCTTCTTGAGGATCGAGCGTGATGTCGAAGAACTCATTGAGAGCATCAGCATCTATCTTCAGGTCCTTGCCCTGAACCTGTGAGTGGATGGCTTCATTGGTAATGGTGGCATTCAAGTAGAACTCAGCAACGTCCTTCGTGCTGTATTGCTCATAAGGATGAGCAACAACCTTGCTCAGCTGGGAATCATGCATGCCCTGGATGATTTTCTTCATCCGCTTCTGATTTTCTGCCAATAGTGGCAATGAGGACATGTCAACGCGCATGCCAGTGACGATGTTGTTCACAAGGGTCTTGATTTCCTCCTTGGAGAGATCGTTGATGTTGATGAACTTCATTTTCAGTTTAGTGAAGAGTTTGAGAGGTCTGAAAGTGGAGAGTTTAGAGAGATAGAGCTTGAAGACGAAGAGTAAAATTGCAGTAGCGATTTAGGTTTCTCAGAATGGGTATATATGAATTTGGGTTAGTGGACGTTTGATATAATTTGGGGTTTCGAGGTTGCATTTAATGGAATGCGGGCGGAAAGCCGTTTTCCAAAAATGGTAATAACTACCGGGGGTAAAATGGTAACTTCCGGTTTATTGAACAGTCTCGCCCGAAATTTAGAAAATTTTGCTAAGTCCACAGCCATTCTGATGAATAACAGTCCATATATCAGAGAAGGGGTATTCTGATACAGGGTCCTCTGATGAATACGCGTATCAGAGGTGGGGTATCTGATAGATCCATATCTGATGCTTCTGCAATTCTGATTCAAGCTTCTGATGGATAAGAGCTCAGGTATCAGAGATGGGGTGTTCTGATGAATCCACATCTGATACTTTTGCAACTCTGATTCATGAATCTCTGGGAAGATCATCCATCATTCCCAGTTCTTCCCTTAGCTTGTTAAACCTTGCTTCAGAGAGAGGTTTGGTCAAGATATCTGCAAGTTGGTCTTCAGTTGGTACATGATCAATTGAGATATGCTTCTTCTCCACATGATCTCTGATGAAGTGATGTCTGATCTCAATGTGCTTTGTCCTGGAATGCAACACTGGGTTCTGAGTGATGGCAATGGCACTGGTATTGTCACACAGCAACTTGATCTCCTTTGCTTGCACTCCATAATCCTTGAGTTGTTGCTTCATCCAGAGTAATTGAGCACAACAACTTCCAGCAGCAATATACTCAGCTTCAGCAGTGCTAGTTGAGATTGAATTTTGCTTCTTGCTAAACCAGGAGACAAGTCTCCCACCTAGCAATTGACAGTGACCAGAAGTACTCTTCCTGTCCAATCTGCAACCTGCAAAATCTGAATCAGAATAGCCAATTAGTTCAAAATTACCTCCCTTGGGATACCATAGTCCTGCATTTGGATTTCCTTTGATGTATCTGATAATCTTCTTAGCAGCAACTAGATGGCTCTCCTTGGGCTTTGATTGGTATCTGGCACAGATTCCTACTGCAAAAGCTATGTCTGGTCTACTTGCAGTCAGATAGAGGAGAGATCCAATGATTCCTCTATAAGTTGTTGCATCAACATCTTTGCCTTCATCATCTGGTCCAATGCCTTGAGATGCATTCATAGGAATCTTGACTGAAGATTTTCCATCTACTCCAAACTTCTTGATGAGATCTCTGGTGTACTTTCCTTGGTTGATAAAGGTGCCTTCTGGTACTTGTTTGACTTGTAGTCCAAGAAAGTAACTGAGTTCTCCCATCATGCTCATTTCAAACTTCTTCTGCATAACTTTAGAGAACTTCTTGCATAATTCTGGATTAGTGCTTCCAAATATAATATCATCAACATAGATTTGCACTAATAGAATATGATTAGCAACAGAAATTTGAAATAGAGTCTTGTCAACCTTTCCTTTAGTAAACCCATGGTTCACTAAGAATAGGGACAATGTGTCATACCAAGCTCTGGGAGCTTGCTTAAGACCATAAAGAGCCTTTCTCAGCTTGTAGACACAAGAAGATTGAGTAGGAATGACAAAACCTGGAGGTTGTTCAACATAAACTTCCTCTTCAAGTTCTCCATTCAGAAATGCACTCTTGACATCCATTTGATATACTTTGATGTCCTTGTAGGCAGCATAGGCTAGGAATATCCTGATTGCTTCCAGTCTTGCAACAGGTGCAAAGGTTTCATCAAAATCTATGCCTTCTTCTTGACAGTATCCCTTTGCTACAAGCCTTGCTTTATTCCTTACAATGTTGCCTTCTTCATCTGCTTTGTTCTTGAATACCCACTTGGTTCCAATGACATTCTGATGCTTTGGTCTGGGAACAAGTTTCCATACTTCATTCCTTTCAAACTGTGTAAGCTCTTCTTGCATTGCATTGATCCAGTCTGAATCTTCTAGAGCTTCTTCCACACACATTGGTTCCATTTGAGATATGCAGCAGGTGAACATGGCTTCTCTTCTTGATGCAGATCTGGTCCTAACACCACTGGTAACTTGACCAATCACTTGATTAGGAGGATGGTCTCTTAACCAAGTTAGATCAGGTTCTGACAGTTGCTGTCTAGGCAATTCTGATGGTTCATCTTCTGATACATCACCTTCATCTTCATCTTTGTCTATCAGAACTGGATTGGCAGGAAGAGTTGAGAATATAGGATTGTTGATGACCTCTTCTGATGGTTCTGAACTTTTGTCTTCAAGGTTGATTTTCTGCAGGGTTTCTGATAATTCTTCTGCAGAGGTACCATCATCAAATTTGACATGAATGGATTCTTCAACTTGTAGAGATCTCCTGTTAAGTACTCTATAGGCTTTGCTTGAGCTTGAATAGCCTAAGAATACACCTTCATCAGCTTTTTCTTGAAATACTTTCAGGTTCTCCTTTCCATTGTTTAGAATATAGCACTTGCATCCAAACACATGGAAGTAGCTGATGTTTGGCTTTCTTCCTTTCCATAGCTCGTAGGGGGTCTTCTTATGATTCTTGTGGATCATGCTTCTATTCTGAGTGTAGCATGCAGTGTTGATTGCTTCAGCCCAGTATCTGATGGGCAGTCCTGATTCTGCAATCATAGTTCTTGCAGCTTCTTTCAGTGTTCTGTTCCTTCTTTCAGCAACACCATTTTGTTGGGGTGTTCTGGCAGCAGAAAGTTGATGGAAGGTACCATTTTGATCACAGAAGTCTTTGATCACTTTGTTGACAAATTCAGTTCCTCTGTCAGATCTGATTGTTCTGACCTTCATGTTCTTCTCAGTTTGAAGTTGCTTTAACAGAGATGGCAACTTCTGAAGAGTTTCATTTTTCTTGGTTAGGAACAAAGTCCAAGTATATCTTGAGTAATCATCAACCATAACAAGAGTATATCTTTTTCCACCAACACTGGGAGTTTCAACTGGTCCAAATAAATCCATGTGGATCAGATTTAGAGGACAAGTAGAAAGATCTCCAGCTATGGGTTTGAATGAAGTCTTCACTTGTTTTCCTTTCTGACAAGCACTGCAGAGGGTCTCCTTCTTGTAGACAATGTCAGGCAGACCATCTACAATGTGTTCCCTTGCCAGTTTGTTGATGGTTTTGAAATTCAGGTGGCTAAGCTTCTTGTGCCAATCCCAGCTTAGCTTTGAATTGTCCTTTGCTATCAGGCAAGTTCCATCTTTTGCTGTTTGCCAGTCAACAACATAGATGTTCTTCCTCCTTTTGGCTGTAAGAACCACTTCTTTGGTTGTCTCATGCTTGATATAGCATAAGGTCTTGGTGAATTCAACTGTGTAGCCTTTGTCACAGAATTGGCTAGCACTTAGGAGGTTGAACTTCAGACCCTTGACATATGAGACATCTTCAATGATTATCTGTTTCTTGATCAGCTTCCCTCTTCCTTTTGTTTGCCCTTCCTTGTCATTTCCACCGAAAGTGACTCTGGGTCCATTGATTTTCTGGAACTCTGATAGGCAACTCTTGTCACCTGTCATGTGCCTGGAGCATCCACTGTCAATATACCATTCTTGTTCTGAGATGGCTCCAGCACACAGTTCCTGCAAGATTAAAAGGAAGATTTAGGTACCCAAGCAATGTTGGGTCCTGGGGGGTAATGTAGTCTTGGTAGTTGGTACCATTTTGGTCTCATCAACTGAAACCTTGGTGGATGGTACCCATTGTCCACCTGGTAGTTGTAGTAAACAGATGTATGATTCACTTTGGGCAGATGCTTGTGAGGATCATGCTTTCTGTTTGCATACTTCTGCATAGCCTTCTTGGTTGGAAAGAAGTCCCAGATGCTATCAAGATCAGATGAGCGCTTAACTTTAGGCTTCTGAGGTTGACCAGACAACCTCTTCTGCCTATAGTTAATCTTCTCTTGATATCTGCCTTTCTGATAGCAGTTTCTGATACTGTTGTCATGAGATTGTCTGATGAAGTTAGGCCTTTGATTATTATTTTTCTGAAAACTTTTCCTTTTCCTAGATTGTCTGCCAGGTTCATTAGTTTTCCAGCTTTGTTTTGGTTTTGCCTTTAGAGTTTGTTTCTCTGGTATGACCTTCTCATGAACAACTTTAGTACCAGAAGTACTAGCATGGCAATTGGGGCTCAGAGTCTGTGGCACTATGACCTTTTTAGCCTTAGCAACTTGGGTGCTAGGCCTTACAGAAGGCTCACCAGACTCTGGTTCAACATATCCAAGACCAGAGGTGAAGTTATGAGAGTCACCAATATTCTTCATGGAAGATTGCATCTTCAGAAGACTATTATATCTACTCTCAAGTTCCTCAATGTCTCTTATTCTTTTCAGAAGAGACTCATTTTCAGCTTTCAGTCTATCTCTTTCCTCAGTTAAGAAATTAAGTTTACACTCAGTCTCTTTCCTTAGATTAGAGATATCAACTTTCAGCCTACTGTTCTCTTCTTTAACAAAAGAATAAGTGGCTTGGATAGTTTGGAACTCTTCCCAGAATGATGACATTGGATCATCATTTAAGGCTGTGCCTACCGAAGAAGAAATAGAATCAGAAGTAGAGCATACCTCATCATCTGATTGTGCCATGAGGCAAAGGTCTTCAGTTTCTGCATCCAAGCAGCAAAATGCTTCATCAGAGTCGGAGTCTGAGCTGGACTCTGATTCAGAGAGTGGATCTCTCTCAGCTTGTTCTGAGACAAATGCTCTTCTTCTTCTGTGTTGATCATCTGGTTTCTTTTCATCTTCATGTCCTTGCTTCTTGGACACTCTTGGATAGGGGCAGTTTGCTTTGAAGTGCCCAGGCTGTCTGCAGTTGTAGCAGAGGTACTCTCCATTGCTTTCAGAGGACTTGGTCTTCTGATGTGGTCTTCTGATGGAAGATGGACTCCTTCCATCTTTCTTCATAAACTTCTTAAACTTTCTGGCAAAAGCAGCCATATACTCATCAGATAACAGAGTAGAAGGGTCAAAGTCACTTACCTTTGAGGTGCTAGCAGTGAGAGCAGTGGTGGTCCTCTCATCAGGAACTTCTTCCTTCTCTTCATGCATCTCAAACTCATAAGCCTTGAGATCAGAGATGAGTTTCTCAGTGGCATAAGTCTTGATGTTCTTGCTTTCCTGGACTGCAATCACTTTCATCTTCCAAGCTGAAGGCAGTCCCCTGAGGATCTTCATGTTGACCTCTTTGATGGTGAGCTCCTTCCCAAGCTCAGAAATCTCACTGATGAGAATCAGCAATCTCTCATGCATCTTAGCAATGCATTCTTCTGGTAGGAGTTTGAAGTCATCAAACTTCTTCATTGCAATGGTCAGCTTGTTGTCTCTTTCTTGTTCATCTCCTGCTCCAATCTCATCCAGCTTATCCCAGATTTCTTTGGCAGTTCTGCACTTCTTGATCCTGTTGAAGTATCTTTCATCAATAGCCTTGTAAAGAATGTCCTTGGCTATATTATCTAGGTTGTACTGCCTTTTCTCTTCCTTGGTCCATTCTGACCGGGCTTTCTCAATCATCTGGGGTTGGGAGTTGTCAATAGAGTGAGCAGGATTGATCTTCATGAACTGGATGAAGGGGCCATTTTCCAAGACTTCCCACATTTCATCATGAAGGGCACATAGATGTGCCTTCATTCTGATCTTCCAATCATCATATTTCTGATCTGTGAACATAAGATGCTTTGCAAGAGAATTATCCATTATAATAAATAAGGAGAGGCTAAGAACAAGTGGATCTTTGTTCAGAGAGTAACCTAAAAGATTACAAGAACAAGGAGGCTCTGATACCACTTGTTGGTCCCGTTTAATATGGTAATCAGTCTAGAGGGGGGGGTGAATAGACTGATTGGTTTTTCAAATTTTTCTCAAAGTCAAAACTGACTTATCAGAGAAGGTCTGATTCTGATGACAGAGAAAGGCTGGTTCTGATATCAGAACTGGCCTTGGCAGCGGATTCTGATCTGTCCGGGTAGCCTCAGAAAAATACTAAGGCAAATGCCTTCCTGATAACTCTGGGAACAAGATCTGCTGAACACAGATTCCAAGTCTTAGAGTTAATCAGTTAATATCCTAAGTGCAGAAATATAAATTGCAGTAAAGTAAACGACACCGGATATTTTATAGTGGTTCAAGGAACAACTCGTTCCTCTAGTCCACTGTTCCACTAGCTTTGAAGTAGATCGGTTACAAAGCTTAGTTCCTAGCACTTAAGAAGCACTCCTCGTCTTCTTCAAGCCTAGATGCCACCCAGGATGCAATTCCACGTCCTGATGGCTGATCCTTTCACTCAGCTTCCCGGAAGTATCACCACTTCACTACTGCAGTTACTTGGACGCCCTTCTTTTCAGAAGATTCTTTTGAAAAACAGAGTTTTTCCTCCAACTTGCTTCGTTACAAAGGATGTTTGATGAAGTTCTTGAAGTGTTTGAAGAACAGGATGAACTTTGCTTGTTTGTTGGGGATGAAAGATTTGGAGTTTGAATCTTCCCAACGTAAGCTTGTCTTGTTGAAGGTTGTAGAGTTTGAATCTCAAGAGAGCTTGAATGATGATGTGTAAGAGTTGTCGCAAAGTTGTTTTTCAGTTCTTCGGTATGTAGCTTATATACGGAGGTTGTCTGCCCGTTGGAGGAGGAGACAACTGCATTGAATGCGCGTACAGTTGACTTGACCGCCGTTTTGGAAGGTTTCTATTTTTATAATATATCTTCCCGGATTCCTTGGTCAATCATTTGCAATCAATCCTTCAGCGTATCAGGCTCATTTAATGTGCATTAAATGCTTTCCTTTCATGCACAGTCTTCTAGCCGTTGGATGTTTTTACCCGTTAAATTCATAGCTGTTGGATGTTGCTTGAAATCTTCTAAGTGTTAGTCGGGCTCTGATCAGGCTCTTCTGATATGTTGGATTCTGTTGGCTATCTGATGAGTTGAGTTCTGATGGTCTTCTGACTGAACTCTGACTCTGACTCTGATAGGTCCTCTGATGAGTACCTCTGATCTGTAGTTCTCATCGGCTATCAGATGTTCAAGTTTATCAGCAACTCTCATAGGTGCAACTCTGATGGACTTCTGGTAAGAGAACTCTGATGGAGCAGTTCTCATAGAGCAAGTCTGGTAGAGCAGTTCTGATGCACTTCTGATCTGATCCAAAATAGAGCAACTCTGATCGTCGACTACACTAATACTTACAATTGAAAATTCTAATACATAAAATCTAATTTGGGGGTACTCTATCTTTCTAATCCTATAGCATCATCAAAATCTAATTACATTTATTCCTTACACTTACCCCAACCGTTTCACCCTCCCGTCGGTTGATCCCCCATAAGGAGTCTATAACAACTTTTAACCGAAAAATGACATTTCGTTCACACACCCACCAATAATCGTCTTTCTTATCATGAACGCTGATCGGAATACTCAGAATTTTATTCCTATCTTCTTGATTAAACAAGCTACTAATTCTTGCCTTGTTCCAATTTTTCCCTGTTATATCACGCAGTGCTGCTACATTCATATCCCTTATCCCTGGCAGTTTATCAGAAGTCACTCTCCCATCATTGTCTGGTAGCCACGAATCAGCCAGACATGAACATCAATCCCATTCCCCACTCTTCTTCTAATATTATTCCTTAAAATCTCTTGAGTCTCAAAAATAGTTCTCTAAATAAAGGTCGAGTTACTCCCTAATTTAGCATCAAGAAAATTAGAAGATGGAAAATATCTGGCCTTTAACACACGGCTCATGAGGCTTCCCGCTTCAGTAATTAATCTCCATCCCTGTTTTGCTAACATAGCAATATTAAATTCCCCGATTCTCCGGAAACCCAAACCCCTTGCCTCTTTCGGCTTACACAAAGCCTCCCAACATCTCCACCTCAACCCTTTCTGATCAAATTTTGATCCCCTCCACCAAAAACCATTCATTAATTTCTCTATTTCATCACACAAATCTCTAGGTAGAAGAAAAGCATTCATGGCATAATTTGGCAATGCCTGAATGACATTACGCAGTAACACCGCACAGCCGGCTCTGGACAAGAACCGGTTATTCCAATTTTTTATCCTATTAAAAATGCGATCCCGCAAATACCCCAAAATCGCCGATTTATTTTTCCCCACAAGCGCTGGCAGACCCAGGTAAAGGTTCTGCCCACCTTCTCTCGACACCCCCCCAGTTGTTGGCTACAATAATCTTTAAATTGTTCCCCTACATTCTGACTGAAAGCTAAGAAAGATTTATTAAAATTTACCATCTGCCCTGAGAGCTGCTCATCATAAATCTGCAAAAATATTCTTCACTGTTGTTCATTCCCCATTCGAGGCTTTAAAGAATAGAAAACAATCATCAGTAAATAACAAATGTGACACTCTTGGAGGCCCCCTACGCACGGCCACCCCGTGTATCTCCCCTCTACCTTCGGCTCTGCGTAATAAAGCACTCAACCCTTCAACTACTAAAATGAATAAATAGGTAGAAAGAGGATCTCCCTGCCTTAGACCTCTTTGCGGCACAATAGGACCCAAAAAATCTTTATCATATTGAACATAGTAGCTAATAGTTGACACGCATAGCATAATAATGTTCACCCATCTCTGGCTAAACCCCATTCACAACATAATCTCTTTAAGAAAATCCCAGCTAACCCTATCATAAGCCTTGCTCATATCAAGCTTAAGAGCCACATAGCCTTCTTTTCCATATGACTTACGTTTTAAGTAATGCTGGGTTTCAAAAGCCACAATAATATTATCAACAATAGACCTTCCCGAAATAAAGGCTTTGGCTCTCATCCACCAATCCCCCCAAAATTCCTTTCAACCGATTAGCAAGCACCTTAGAAAAAATCTTATACACAACCCCATTACACAAAGCTACTGGTCGATCTCCAATCCCCCATTTTCTTAGGTTTATCCTTCTTCGGGATTAAAACAATATTAGTCACATTTAACTCGCTAGGTAACACCCCCGTATCAAAAATACTTGAGCACAGGCGAGACACCTCTGGCCCCACTATGTCCCAAAAATTATGAAAAAATGTTGGGTTCATCCCATCTGCTCTTGGAGCCTTTTCCGGATGCATGTCAAAAATAGCTGCCTTAACCACCTCTGGCCATATAGCCATCGTTAGACTCAAATTCTGAGCAGCCGAAACCTGCTTAAAATCGCCCATGGCCGGCCAATTCTGCTCCTCAGCCCCCCTTTTGGAAAATAGTCTCAAAATATTCTCTTACCATATCCTCCATTCTTCCTCTGTCCGTGACCCAAGAGCCATCAGCCGCACGTAACCCCTGTATTTTATTTCTTCTTCGTCGTCGTTTTACGGCATTGTGAAAAAATCTGGATTTTATGTCACCCTTGCTTAGCCAAAATTTCTTTGCTCATTGCCCCCAATACAAATTCTCTTTCTCCATTAGCGATTGAATAACAAGTCTGAGCCTGATAAATTCCACCATATTCCCACATCATCCTTCCCTCTCAGCCAGGCTGATCTATTTTTGCATGCTACAATTTGATTTCAAAAGCCTTTCGGTCTATGCCCATCCCACCGCAGTAGCTCTTTCCCAAAGAAAATAATTCTTTTGTTCACAGTTAAATGCTGACCTGCATTCCAACTGCTTGCCACCACAGTGCGACACTCTTCCCCCTTTAACCACATATTTTCAAATTTAAATCTTCTTGGTTTTCTCCCATGTATTGTTGGGCTGGATTTCACCCACAAAGCCATATGATCACTAGCTGGTGCTTCCACAGAGGATGCCTGAGCTGCCATAAAATTATTCCGCCAATCGTCATTGACCAAAATTCGGTCCAATTTCTCCTCCACCCAATACGGAGTACCTTTGCCTCTGTCTCATGTCCCCTGATATCCCTCAAAAGGAAAATCTCTTAAGCCATTACTGATCACAATGTCCCGGAAACCCCTCATTCTCCGAGGATGAGGTATTCGACCTTTCTTTTCTGAGTCATATAAAATATCATTACAATCACCTATAATCATCCATGGCAATGTATTGTTTTCCGCCAAGCCCTGTAGCATCTCTCATGCCTCCCTCCTTTGCCACGTTTATGGGAAGGCGTAATAACAAGTCAGTCTCCAAGCCGGCTCATCCACCGCCGTCCTGACTACACAGTCCACGAAGTTCTGCTGCAACGATGTGATCATCACCTCCATCTCGTCATTCCATCCCAGGACGAGTTCCCCGCTATTACCGTCACTGTTTGTACCCTGGCCTCGCACTGCAGAAAACCTTGCCGATTGATACGTTTGTAATTTCCGTGTGTTTATTTACGTTTTTAGTTAGTTTTGGTTGTTTAATATTTCGGAAATTACACACTTTTGGTGTCATAGTTAGTTTGTTAAATTCTTGTAAATTGTTTAGATTAGGTTTATTCTGAGCTTAAACAGGTCCAAGATCAATCAAATGATCATTGGTGAAGGAAGGTGCAAGAGTACAAGACAAAAAGAAGGAAAGTTCCTGATTTTGACCTGTACTCGGTCGAGTATACCTTATACTCGATCGAGTACCAATACTGATTTTCAAGGATCCGATCCGGGAACAAAGGAACATGCAAGGAAAGATTTGGCCATGTTCTATTGTTATACCCGATCGAGTACACCGACATACTCGATCGGGTATACATATAAATTATGCCCGAATATCGATCGAGTATGGATCGAATTCGAAGTTTTACACATACTCGATCGAGTATATGTATATACTCGATCGAGTACCCGACTTGCACCTCAAAAAGCCTATAAATACACCTCCTTCCCTCCACTTTTAGACACCAATTCACATATACTCTTTAGCTCAGTTTAGATTAGTGTTTTCTTTATATTTTCTATCATGTTTAGTCTCCAAATGAGGAGCTAAACTCTTCCATCTTGGTTTTGCTACTTTGAAGCTTAATGAATTTGTAAGTTGTGAGTTATTCTCTTTAATCTTCTTCCTTGAATATTAATTCTTCCTTTAAATACTATTTCTATATCAATGTTGGGGAGTGTTACTAAGATGACAATTAGTTAACATCTTGACATTAGTTATAGTAATAATTATTTCTTCCTCTACATTAATATTGGGGAGTGTTACTAAGATGACAATTAATTAACATCTTGATATTAACTATAGTAGGATTCATCTTCTTTAATATTCTTTCTTGAGTATTAATTAATTCCTATTCATATTTCATATTAATATTTTGAACATTACTTAAAGGATCAACTAGTTTTGTTTCATATATTAATTAATACTAGAATCGGTCGATTAATACGCTTGTTATTAATTCGGTCCTTTCATGGTAGTAAACTTGGATTATTAATGCATGCATCTCATGGTTAATAATCTAAGGGGAATTAATTATATTGATTAAACCAATAAACCGCTTGTGTTGAGGTTATCAATCTCAATCGTTTTCATCTTAAGTTTATTGCTACTATCAAGTTAATATACGGCGCTTGTTCTATATTGACTCGATAATAAGTTTTATTAATGAACGCTTCTCGTTATTAATAACTACTCTCGATGAACTGGATATACTCCTCGATTGAGTATTCGAGAGGAAGATAGTTAAAGATATAACCGGGATCGACGAACATTTCATTAAGTGGATAAAAGCAAAGCCAAGTCTTCTTCTCATTAATTAAACCACACAACTCGTTCATCTTCGTGCTTAAATATAATTTAAGTTCATAAACCAATCATAAAAACCCCCCTTGTTACTTATTTCTAATTCTATAAAAAGAGAAGTGTTCCTTTCCCTGTGGATACGAACCTTACTTCATTATACTACGTATAATTGTTGTATTGTATTATTATTTTGAGTGCACACCACGACAAAGTGCACGTCAAATTTGGCGCCGTTGCCGGGGAAAGGCAATTTATTTTTCTTTTTATTTCATTTAAAAGAAAAAAAAATAGTTGAAGTATAAAGATTTCTATTTCTTCTGAGTTTATTTGAGTATATGGTAAGAACCCGATCTATAAACGAAATCATCTACCAAACAAACCCCCAAACGGAACAAGCCTTCGAGAGGTTTAGGAATTTATTTCCGAATACTTTTTCGGAGGAATCATCAAGTGCTAGTTCTCAATCTAGCGAGACCGAAGAGCCAATCACTATGGCTCATGAAACGAGAACACTGAGGGAGCTCACGGCTCCGAATCTAGATCAACAACCTCTATGTATCACTTTTCCAACTCTTGATACGGGGTCACATTTGAGCTAAAATCTGGGCTCATTCATCTCCTTCCATCATTCCATGGCTTACGAGGGGAGGATCCAAACAAACACCTGTCGGAGTTCCACATTGTGTGCACAAGCATGTGCCCCAATGGTGTCTCCGAGGAGCAGATCAAACTGAGAGCCTTCCCATTCTCCTTGAAGGACACCGCAAAGGATTGGCTTTTCTATCTTCCTTCGGGAAGTATCACTACATGGCCACAAATGAAGAAGGCCTTTCTTGACAGGTACTACCCCGCTTCTATTTCATCATCACTCAAGAAGCAAATAAGCAACATCGAACAAAAAGATGATGAATCCCTATATGAATATTGGGAGAGATTCAAGAAGCTATGTGCAAGTTGCCCCTATCACGGATACAGCGAACAAGACCTCATCCTCTACTTCTATGATGGTCTTGTGGATCAAGATCGTCGCATGGTGAATGCGGCGTGTGGGGGGGGGCATTGTCAACAAAACCCCTTCACAAGCGAGAGATCTCATCTCGGAGTTGGCCGAGAATTCCAGACACTATAATGGACGGTCCTCAACTCGGAGGGTTATGGCGGCAGAATCCAACAACGCGTTGGAAAGTCAAGTGAACGGCTTGACGAGTCAAATGACCGGCTTGACTTCTTTGGTTAAGGATTTCCTTTTAAAATCCAAGACCCAAGAAGTCAAGGTCTGCGGTATCTGTACACAACAAGGGCACCCCACGGACTCATGCCCAACTCTTCAGGAAGACACCACAGAGCAAGTCAACGCCTTGGGTTTCCAAGGCCACCAACAAAGGAGGTATGACCCGTTCTCAAATTCTTACAATCCGGGATTGAGGGATCATCCAAACTTAAGGTATGGAAACCCTCAACAAGCCAACCCACCTTCCCAATCGAGTATGTCTACGGAAGACATGATTCGAACTCTTGCTACTACCATGGGCACCTTACAACAAAACGTGGTGCAATTTCAACAAGAAACAAAGTCAAGCATTCAAAATTTGGAAACTCAAGTTAGCCAAATTTCGAATGCTGTAAATCGACTTGAAGCAAGAGATTCAGGTAGGCTTCCCTCCCAAACTGAGCAGAACCCAAGGCAACAAGTCAATGCCATCATGCTAAGGAGTAGCCCGGAATTACAAACAAAGGAAGCTGAAAAAGAGGAGATTGACCACAAGGAGGAGGAGCCAACAAAGACAAAATTTCCTCCGCTGTCATCATATGAACCAATCCCTCCATTCCCTGAGGCATTGAAAGACACAAGGAAGCTAGAGAGTGATCGGGACATCTATGAGACCTTCGCGAATTGTGAGGTAAACATCCCACTCTTTAAACTAATCAAAAGTGTTCCCCGTTATGCAAAGTTCTTAAAAGAACTATGTATAATGAAAAGAAAGGATAAATTCAAGGGGAAACAAAAGGCTGAAGTTAGTGAGCATGTCTCGGCCATCTTTCAGGAAAAATTTCCAAAAAAATGCAGCGACCCAGGCATGTTCACTATTCCTTGCACGATAGGAAACACCACATTTCCTAAGGCCTTATTAGATTTAGGGGCATCTATAAACATCATTTCTTATTCCGTTTATAAAACCCTACAACTTGGCCCACTACATCAAACCGGTGTGGTGATTCAACTAGCAGATCGTTCTAGTACCTACCCGAAGGGTGTATTAGAAGATGTGCTAGTAGAAGTAGAGAATATGGTTTTTCCCGTCGACTTCTACGTCCTCGAAATGGGGAATGATGACCAAACAGCACCCATCCTTTTGGGAAGACCCTTCTTAAAGACCGCAAAAACACAAATTGACGTGTCTAGTGGTTCATTAACTTTAGAGTTCAATGACCAAAAAGTAGAGTTCAATATCTTTGACTCTACGAAAAAACAAATTGAAGATCAATCTCTTTGTTCTTTAAATGTTTTTGAACCACCAACACCAAATGTTTTAATTGAGTTGGGAACAAAGAAGAAAGGTCGGCCTTACTGGAAAAGGCTTAAGAAAAGAAATGAAGGAAGGGATGCTCACGATCCCACATAAAATAAAAATAAAAATAAATAAAACGTCGTGCCACGACGTTAAATAAGGCGCTTCTTGGGAGACAACCCAAGTCAGGTAGTTAGATTTTATTTCCTTTTCGTGTGAATTTGAGAAAAAGAGAAAGAGGGAACTAATCACATTTATTTTTTTTGAGAAGAAGAAAATGCAGGTTTTGAAGTATCTGGGGACACACTCGATCGAGTACCATCTCATACTCGGTCGGGTATGGTTTAAAAAAGAGGAACCGAGGCACTACTCGATCGAAGTAGCCATATTTTCCAAAAATGGAGACATACTCGATCGGGTATATTTCTTTACCCGGTCGAGTATGAGCTGAAATAAGAAGAACAAAAAAGCCTGCCTCCAGTACTCGATCGAGTACATGTTCATACTCGGTCGAGTATAACGAGAAAAAGTACTTTATTTCATCCCTGCCTCCAGTACTCGATCGAGTATAAGTTGATACTCGGTCGAGTATGCTCAGAAAACACCCATATTCTATCCCCTGTCTCCGGTACCCGATCGGGTATACAGGGATACTCGATCGGGTACCCCTGCGGATATAACCCCAAATACACCCCAAAACACTTCATCTTCCCCAAAACTCTCAAAAATTTCGAACAACCTCTCCCCCAAACTCCATTTTCAACCCTTCTCTCTACCATATCTCTCTCAATTCTCCACCAAATCAACCCATTCTTCCACCAAAATACTCCCCTTCCTCTCCTCTCCATATCTATACCCAAAATCCCATTTTCCCCAAACTTCCACCAAATCCCAAAAACCCTACCCCCATTCGAATTTTTGCCTCTTCAAGCTCAAATTCATCAACAATGGCACCAAGGAAGAATAGGGGAGAGAGCTCAATCACCATAGCACCCATCCCGGGCTTTGAAGACATCATTCCCGCCGACGCCGAACACCGAACTAGACTCCTAGCAACAACAAAAAGGCAAGTAAAACCTTCCCGTTTTCTATGCCATGATGCTCTACGTGAATTAGGAGTCTATAAGAGTTGTAGAAAATTCTTTCATGCATTAGATATGGACCGTATTTTCAATATGAAATACAATTCTAATGAACGAATTATCTACGAATTCTTGAGTTCGGTAAAGTTTGAAAGTGATGAGGCGGATTTTAGGGATGATAGACTCGAGTTTCGTCTGTTTAACCGAAATTATTCAATAACGAAACTCGAATTTGCTGAACACTTTGGTATCCCGGTGCCCTACGAGAGAGCCATCTTGGATAACACCATTTTTGGGCACTCCCTATGGACAAAGATGACCGGGGAAGTGAACTTTAACTCCTCCCAAATGTATATTAGTCATGTCCAACACCCCGTCCTCCGGTTATTCTTGAAATTCTTAGCCAATTGCTTGCTTGGCCGTCCCAACAACCATCACACTAGAATCGGGGACGTTTGTTTGATGTCCGTGGCCCTATTCCGTCGTCACGTCGACTTTAATCTGTGCAATCTCATGTGGGCACATCTAAAAAAAGAAAGCATTGCCAAAGGAGCTATTGTTTTGGGAGGGGTGATTATGCACTTGGCCGGTAAGTTCGGGTATACGGATAACTCTCCTATACCCGACTATTGTTTGATGGACATGGGTTGGTTAGGCCGCTCGGGATGCACCTCCTTCTCTCATACGGTGTATATTGGAGACCGACCAAAACACATGTACAACTGGATCATACACGTCCAACCGGTCCAATACTTCCTTTTGCCAAACCCTGACACCCCCAAACTCATCTACAGACCAGAGTTCGACGTGCCCCATTTCCTATTCCCACATGCCCTCCCACCACATCTCCAAGAACCTCAAGGCCAAGACCCCCCCGAAGATCAACCCGACCAAGAACCTCAACCCGAGCAACACGAACCCGAGGCTGCACTCCACCACATGCCCGAACAGAACAAAGCTTTCCCACCACCCGATTACTTCCAACAACTCCTTGAAGGGTTCAACAAAGTCACAAATGAAGTTGGTAAATATCGGGAGGAACAAAGGGCGGGATTCCAAAGACTCGAGGAACAACGGGCCGAGGACAACCGACGGTATGAAGAGGATCAACGTAGGTTCTATGGACCTATGTACTCGTACATGGCTCATCAAGGCCAATTCCATACCATGGCTCAACCACCCCCACCCCCTCTTGGTATGACCCCACTAAATGGGGTAATTTTGGAGGATCTAGCTCCGGGGGTGGAGGTTTTGATGGCGGGGATGACGGTGGCGATACTCACATGGGCGACGGGAGCTATGGAGGCGGCTTTGGAGGCAGTTACTATGGCGGAGAAGGCGGGCACTAGGGACAGTGCTTAAAATAAGTGTGGGGGAGGAGACTCATCATGGTATGTAATTTTTATTTTCACACTTTACTATGCATGAATTTCTTTTACTCTTTGTAAACAAAAAAAAAAGGATAAATAAAAGAATTGAAATGCTAGTTAGGTTGAAAACCCAAGAATGGGCAATCTAAGCAAAAATGGCTTATAAAAAAATGAGTGAGTTAGTAAGGATGGAAAAACAAAAAGAGATGCTAGGATGAAAACCTGAAAAGGCTCCTAGGCAAAATGAGAGATATGAGAGAAATTTTTGTTGTGTGCAGGAACTCACTTGATCTTTTGGGGAGAAAGAGGAGAAAAAGAGAAAAAAGAGAAGAAGAGGAAGAAGAGGCAAGATGATGGCGCATAGAAGATCATAAAACCCAAGAGAGAATGTTGTTTGTAAAATCATTTTTTATTTCTTGGTGATCTTAGCTCTTTTCTTTCTTGAACTCATGGAATGATCTTAAACTGTTTGAAACATTTGACTTTACTCGAGGACGAGTAAAGAACTAAGTGTGGGGGAGTTGATACGTTTGTAATTTCTGTGTGTTTATTTACGTTTTTAGTTAGTTTTGGTTGTTTAATATTTCGGAAATTACACACTTTTGGTGTAATAGTTAGTTTGTTAAATTCTTGTAAATTGTTTAGATTAGGTTTATTCTGAGCTTAAACAGGTCCAAGATCAATCAAATGATCATTGGTGAAGGAAGGTGCAAGAGTACAAGACAAAAAGAAGGAAAGTTCCTGATTTTGACCTGTACTCGGTCGAGTATACCTTATACTCGATCGAGTACCAATACTGATTTTCAAGGATCCGATCCGGGAACAAAGGAACATGCAAGGAAAGATTTGGCCACGTTCTATTGTTATACCCGATCGAGTACACCGACATACTCGATCGGGTATACATATAAATTATGCCCGAATATCGATCGAGTATGGATCGAATTCGAAGTTTTACACATACTCGATCGAGTATATGTATATACTCGATCGAGTACCCGACCTGCACCTCAAAAAGCCTATAAATACACCTCCTTCCCTCCACTTTTAGACACCAATTCACATATACTCTTTAGCTCAGTTTAGATTAGTGTTTTCTTTATATTTTCTATCATGTTTAGTCTCCAAATGAGGAGCTAAACTCTTCCATCTTGGTTTTGCTACTTTGAAGCTTAATGAATTTGTAAGTTGTGAGTTATTCTCTTTAATCTTCTTCCTTGAATATTAATTCTTCCTTTAAATACTATTTCTATATTAATGTTGGGGAGTGTTACTAAGATGACAATTAGTTAACATCTTGACATTAGTTATAGTAATAATTATTTCTTCCTCTACATTAATATTGGGGAGTGTTACTAAGATGACAATTAATTAACATCTTGATATTAACTATAGTAGGATTCATCTTCTTTAATATTCTTTCTTGAGTATTAATTAATTCCTATTCATATTTCATATTAATATTTTGAACATTACTTAAAGGATCAACTAGTTTTGTTTCATATATTAATTAATACTAGAATCGGTCGATTAATACGCTTGTTATTAATTCGGTCCTTTCATGGTAGTAAACTTGGATTATTAATGCATGCATCTCATGGTTAATAATCTAAGGGGAATTAATTATATTGATTAAACCAATAAACCGCTTGTGTTGAGGTTATCAATCTCAATCGTTTTCATCTTAAGTTTATTGCTACTATCAAGTTAATATACGGCGCTTGTTCTATATTGACTCGATAATAAGTTTTATTAATGAACGCTTCTCGTTATTAATAACTACCCTCGATGAACTGGATATACTCCTCGATTGAGTATTCGAGAGGAAGATAGTTAAAGATATAACCGGGATCGACGAACATTTCATTAAGTGGATAAAAGCAAAGCCAAGTCTTCTTCTCATTAATTAAACCACACAACTCGTTCATCTTCGTGCTTAAATATAATTTAAGTTCATAAACCAATCATAAAAACCCCCCTTGTTACTTATTTCTAATTCTATAAAAAGAGAAGTGTTCCTTTCCCTGTGGATACGAACCTTACTTCATTATACTACGTATAATTGTTGTATTGTATTATTATTTTGAGTGCACACCACGACAAAGTGCACGTCACCGATGAGAAAGGTCTTTCGCTCGCTGGCAATTTATCTTGGTCTCCATAAGAAAAAGAATCGAGGGCCGATACCCTTGAACAATATGAGTCACACCCTTCATTGTAGCCAAATTCCCCAACCCTCTACAATTCCAACTTATGATACTCATGATAAACAGACGAAAATAAGCCGCCGGACAACGTGGCCGAGAAGGTCACCGCCGGAAAAAATAACCTAGGCTAACCTTACGAGACGACCACCTCTGTGATGCTTAATTGACATAATTAAAAATATAAAAAATGAAATGTGCTTTAGAAAAGGTTGTTATAAATCTCGATGTCCCAATAAAGATAAACTCGGTGCATGAGCTTTCTACTAATAAAGATGGGGAGGAGATGGAATAGGGATTTGAAATTAAACCACATAGGAATACGATCCACATTTGATTGATTTTTGTTAAAACGAAATTCACACCACTGTGTGTGTCATTAAACAATCAGATTTGTTCTAGTGTGTTTGTTTCAGATTCTCTGTCTTATTTATGCTTGTTTTTTTATTAAAGTTTTGTCTTATGCTTTTGAAAGGTGTTTGTGGTCATTGTTTTCAAAATTGTTGTCCAAATTATAGAAGCTCTTGTTTTCAAGTGTAGAATATTTGTATTGTTTGTTTTCTATTCTTGACGTATATATTTTGGCAGGATTTGCAAGGAAAAAGATATATGAACTGATAGATTAAAGAGTTGAACATGCATAGGAATAACAGAGGGAACCATAAATTGAACTACTAAGCTACATCAGAATACTATTTACTTTATAAATATAGCAGAAGAGTAGCTAAAATAGATAATATTTCACTTTGTGAAAGCATGTGTAATTTATGAAATGAAGATGTATTCCAAGCATTCGGCGAATAAGTTTATAATAATAATAATATAAAAATGGATTATAGTGACACCAAATTAGTGTCACTAAAAGATTTTGTGACACTAAAAAGGTGTCAATGAAAGTAGGGGCTAGTGACACAAATAAAGTGTCAGAAAAGTGTCACAAAATTATGACACTATAGTATCACCAAATTATGACATCATGGTATCACAAAACTCAATGACACTATGATATCACAATACTCAATGACATTCCGGTATTACAAAACTCCATGACACGCTGTTTATTGTTATTGTTCTTAATTAACGTTGATGTTGCTCTCTCATGAAGATATCTGCAGACTGAGTATGGTGGTTAGGAATGATAATGGACCTTTTGTGGAGGCCATAAGGGAAACCTATAGACTCATAGAGTGATCAGTCATCAATGGAAGCTGATGCGGATCAGCAACGTCGGTTAGGGAGAAGATTATCTGAGCGTCAAGGGAATTAAGGTTATGAAAAGATTATCATTTTGAAAACAGACTAGTGTAACACCAGGGACATGCTCCCGGTAGTGTTAATTTGATATGAGTCAGGTGACAAATACTAACAAACGTTCTAAACTATTCATATGTTGTGTTCAAAATTTTGACTATAATCAATTTCTTTCACAATTTCTTTTATATTGTGGTTTGTGTTCTTATTGTTGTAATAGTTATTATAAATATTTATATGACTAATTATATGATGAGGGGTGCTAAGAAGAAGTGTTGAATTAGAATTGAGAATATGTGGAGTTTACAATTTTACATTATTTTGGATATTCACGTGTATTAATGGTGTTGTACGATTAGAGTCCCGTTCATGTGACATAAAGTTCCATTATGTAAAAATTTTGGTCTTGAATTCGAACCTCACTCAAATGTGTAAGATTAGTTTTGTATGATTAGAGTCCTACTACGTGCATTAGAGTCTCATTATTTAAAGAATGTATGTTGTACAATTATTTTCGAAACTCAATTGATATGATATTTATTTCGAGAATTATACTCTACTAATATGGTTGATATTAAGAAGTTGTTTTATACGCCTGGTATGAATATTTATGATTTGAAAATTTTAAGATATGGTATGTGACTGCACTATACAACACTTATACGTAGTATAGTGAAGTAAGGATCGTATCCACAGGGAAAAGAATATCTTTCTTCTAATTAAATTTTAACAAGGGGGGGGGGGGAGATCGATTTGATTAAATTAATTTAACACTAAGATGAATGACTTTGTAGTTTAGTAAAATAGAGATTGAGACTTGGTTAATTTTGCTTATTTCCACTTAATGAAATGTTCGTCGATCCCAGTTACATCTTTAACCATCTTCCTCTCGAATGCTCAACCATGGAGTATTCCCAATTCATCGAGGGTAGTTATTAATAACGAGACGCATTCATTAATAAAACATACTATCGAGCCAATATAGTAGCAATAAAACTTAGATGAATCGATTGAGATTGATAACATCACCACAAACGGTTTATTGGTTTAATCAATATAATTAATTCCCTTAGATTAATAACCATGAGACACATGCATTAATAATACAAGTTTACTGCCGTTGAAAGGACCAAACGATTAACAAGCCCCTATTCGTCGATCGATTCTAGTAATAATTAATATATGAAACAAAACTAGCTAGTTGATGCTTCAAGTAATGCTCAAATATTAAAATAGGTAGTATGAGATATAAAATAGGAATGTAATTAATATTCCATTTTTATAGGAAACCATTTTTTATTTACAACCATTTGTTATATTCGTAAAGATGGTCCTCATCATTATCATCGTCATCATGGTCATCACCTTATTCCCAATTATGTTAGGGGTGGCCTGCAATTTGGGTGTCCATCACTTATTGTTTAGAATACATATACACTATAAAGAAGGTGTTATGTGGGATTTAAGTGCATCAGTCTATACTCTTTGTTGTGATTGTCTTTTGCTCTTAGTTTTGACTACTAATCTATTAGATTACTATACTAATAGATTAAGTTATTACATTGAATATTTATTTATGGGAAAACTGTCAAATAGGTCCCCGTAGTATATCCAAAAAGTCAATTGAGTCCTCATACATACAAAAAATGATCAATTTGCACCCTTAGCCGGTTGACTCCTGGTAAGGGACAATATGCTTAGCTGGATGTATTTTGTTTCTTATTTGGAATATACATTGCCACTTAGATCCTAAAAATATACACCTAAAAAAAAAGCATCTCACTGCGTCATCTTCCTCGGTAGTACATTATTACATATACATTAATACATACATTCAACCTCAAGATTGATTTTTTGGATTGATTTGAAGAGATCTAGGAAAGCTCTCTTGCTTTTCGGAAATATTAATTGAAGAGATTTATAGATCTAATTATTATACATTTGTGAAAAATTTAAACCTGATCTACATGGTGTTGTAAAAATACATGTTCACCTAAGCAGAGAATGGATAAGAATTAAAAAGAAGAAAAGGAAAAAGAAATAGAAGAAAAGGTAGCAGAATAATATGAAAATAATTGGGGTTGCAAAGTAAGATACGCTCATACGCCCCCTTCATTAAATTCCTTTGTGATGGAGTTTATTTGGGAAAATTGACCGCCATGGCGCCATTAATGGTGATTGCACTATTGCAGATTTCTTGAGTTTTATATTAGTATTCAAAAATTGTAGATACAGCTAATGTTTGTATTGCTTGGAGATGAATTCTGAGTTTGTGCTAAATGCAGTTGGTTGGAACAATTGGAGCTATCCTCCAACCTTCATTGATTGATTTGCCTTTGTAGGAGTAGGTCCCATCCGAGAAGGGGCCGGAGTCCATGCTCTATTATCGAAGTCAGAAAGAAAGAAATTGCAGATGCGTAGAACAAGGAGAGGGAAGGGAACACACAGAAAAAAGAAAGAGAAAGAAAGTAAATAATGCCACGTAGATATCCAAGTCAGCTAGTACCGGCTCTACCCACAAGAAACCGACTAGAAAGTAAAATTGACTGTTTTTTGTAGTTAAGGGATTGAATTGGTTGATTTAATAGTACGAGGACTCAATTGACTTTTTGAATATAGTACGGGGACCTATTTGACAATTTTCCCTTTATTTATTTATTTATTTATTTTAGTGATTGGCTATTGTAGATTACAAAGGACAATTCTCAAATGCAGCTAGTTCTTCACTTATGGGGTGTTTGGATGAAAGTGCACAAGTACTTCTGGTGCTCTAATTTACTCGCTCCAAGAATCAGTTTTTTTTAGAAACTGGGGGAGACCGACTTCTGAAAACTGATTATGATTCTGCTTCTGCTTTAAAAAAGAAGCAGAAGCAGAATCGGTTCTAAACACCCCCTAAATATCTTCAAAGCTCTTCAATAGTAGCTGGGAAGATGAAAACCCTTCAATAGCATTCTAGTCGGTTATTTTCTGCTTTGAATTTGAATCCAGGTGATGTCTTCTTTCCAGTTCTTCAAATTAACTACTCCGTATAATGTTGATGATCTAATGTAAACACAAACTTTTTTTTACACATACAGACTTCATTGGTATCTCATGTGATAACAAACTTCTTTTTTCTAGACTTGGTGAAGAAGAGGTATTATAGTTAGTTTTTCAAATTAATTTTGGTGATCGAATCTTTAAGCTAAACCCCCTTATCTCTTTGTCTCTATTATCTCTTTGTCTTCTACAGACATATTCAACTCTATACACTCTTTTAACTTTTCAAATATTGATTTCATGTTAAAGCTTTGTTTGTAACAAAATTTAAATGACATTATTTAATTATCATTGGCTGAGAAAAATAATGAAACCCTAAATCCTACCAACACGTGCAAAGTTATACTCCTTCTGTCCCTAATAACTTTGCCAACTTTCCTTTTTTGGATGTCTCATTAACTTTGTCACTTTTTCATTTAAGTAAAGAATTTATGGTCCCAGTTAATTCTATTTCCTCTGCACAAATCTCAACCACGCAGTTTTTACTTTATTAATCCTCATGCCGGTCAAACTTGGCAAAGTTATTAGAGACGGAGGGGTATGTTGAAACTCGGTTCCAGAAGAATGGTACTATCGTCACGTCAATTCTGCTGCAACTACAGATGTGATAATATACTTCGACTTTTAATTTCTCATTTTTCTTGAGTGTTGTTTGCCTAACTATTTCAGTGTACAACATGAAGTTTGATATTAAATTAATTATAATTAGCTCGAATCATGATGATGTAATAATATTAATATGTATTATATTGTTTTATACTATGTAGTAATGAATCAGACACAGGAATGTTGGCATGAAGAGTTGCATAATTAGACACAGGTCGATACTTTGTTGAGTTTTTCAAACAGAATGTGACTCCACAACAATTGAGTGGAATCCTCAACATTTAAACAATCAGGTAATATTTCAAGATTTAATGTGTTATTAAAAGGGAAAAAATTATATATGTAATCATAATATGTAAGATATGCATTAAAATATACTCCATAGTATGATATAATTGAATGTCCGAAAAATATGATTAAATGATTAATGGATCGAATTTCGAAAAGGTCTTTCAATTCAGCAAGCTTTTGCATTTGAACTTTGATAAATTTGTTTAATTTAGAGATAGCAGGTAATGGCATAAGTTACTAGTCCTGGCTTCTGTTTATAAATGTGGTTCTAACATCGTAACCCGCATTTTCTATGCATGTCTTTAGATAAAATCAAGTAACATCTATTTTCACTAGTCTTATACTTAAGTGACTGCTATACTGTTTATGCTAAGTAAGTGATTGTCCTTTTAGATGTTCTTAGGATGTACAATTTGCACAGTTATGTGTAATATGTCAGGTACTCAGGTATTACTCCCATGTGTGGCATATTTAAAGTTTACCTGCCACACAAAAAGTTGTGAGGAACGGTTGTTGAGTGAATTGATTCTCATGCACTTTTTATGATAAACCACTTTAAGGGGTGTTTGGATCTGATTCTTAAAACTGATTCTGCTCCTTCAAGGAGCAGAAGCAGAAGCTGGAGTGTTTGGGTGAAATTCCAGAAGTACTTCTAGTGGTCTAATTTACTCCCAGAATCAGTTTTTTAAGAAGCTGGGGGGTACCAGCTTCTGAAAATTGATTCTGATTCTGCTTCTACTTTAAAAAAGAAGCAGAAGCAGAATCAGTTCCAAACACCCCCTAAAAATTGATGGTTTTCTTTGCTTATTGCTTCAATCTCTTGTTTGGCTCTCTACTTAATTTAACAAAAGTGTGTTAAAGATTGATGGTTTTCTTTGCTTATTGCTTCAAATTTCGTGTTTGGCTCTCTACTTACTTTCAGAAAAGAGTGTTAAATTATATCCTACCCCACATTTTGCAGATGATTGGCGGTGAACCTTCCCCTACAAATGATAGATCATCAATCGGAAACCATCAACCAAAAGGAGCAACTTAGAGATTTAATAATACATTGCTGTCTTGTGACTTCTTACTCTAATTAGCATGTTTTTAACAACAAACAATTCTTGTAAACTTTGTTTTTAGGAAGTATTTTAAATATTTTTGTGTGACTTTTGAGTCTCAATATGAAGAGATTATGTGGTCAACACATTCTTATTACTAATTTTGAGCTATTTTGAGCTAGCATATTATGCATTAAAATAAGGGAATATGAATTTCTTTGACACATGTGTGTCACCATATACATTCCTTGACACATAAAAAATGTTGGGGGCTTAAAAAATTTCTTGCACACACTAATGTGTCACGAAAAGTGTAAATGGATTTGCCAACACATGTGTTTGAGTGTGAAGAAAGGTTATTCCTAACACCTTTCCTAGTGACACTTTTTGTGTGTTGGCAAATTCTCAAAGGGGTCTATCTTGACACTTTTACTTTTTTTCTTGACACTTTTTATCTGTCACAGAATGTCAGTTTGCTTGTAGTGTCAACATTGACCAAATTTTATGGGATAAAGGTATAATACATGAAAGATGGGATACAAAGGTACAAAACGTAATTATGCTACTACCTTTTAATACCCACAAATTGCTGTACAAAAGTTACTAACTCGTCCCATTAGAGTTTACTACCTTTCATTTTGGGTAATTCTAAATGCAGTCTATTTATTACTGGACACAAATATGGAAAATGTGAAAAAGTAGGACTAGGATTTCAAAATTTACCAAGTAGGAGTTTTTTCTAAATGGACAAGAATGTCAATGTCATTCCCATACCAACTACTTGCTTGATACAATGCAGTTGCTGCTACAGTGCTGCCGGTTGGCGACATGCTAGAAACCTGCCACCACCTCCTGCCAACTGCCTCAGCTCCGGCGAGGCACAAAAAATCAGATATTTTGCCCCACTCCTTCTCCCACCGCCTCCGATCTCCACCGCCACTGTCACTACCGGACTGCCTCGCCACCACCTGGACTGCCCAGTCACCAACGGACTTGATGAGGACATTATAGACCACTTACAACCGCAAGGAGACCTAAGGGAAGACCCTTTACAAGTTCGAGACGGTTCATTGACAAGAGCTCGTGCTAGGCGCTTCCAGGAGGCCGTTTGCGCTTGGATAGAGAAGTCTAAATGGAGTGAGACTTTAGCCACGTCCCAGCGGGGTGGCGAAGGAGCCATGGTTCACTTAGTGGGCTTCATTGATCCAATCAATTAAAAGAAAAACTCCAGAGTTGCCAAATTGGGCAGGAATGGCAGAATTTGCAATTTCAGCATGTGGGATTGCTTTGTGATCAATGGGCCAGCAATTAAGTCATTTTCCAGCCTACTATGTTTATTTTTATCTATTTGTTTTCTGTTTTAGTGCAGCTGGACCGAGCTTTTAGGGTAGAGTTAAATTTAGAATTAAATTAAAGAGCCAGTTAGCCACAAAGTTCACCCACGATCCACTTTTGTAGCTAGTGGCTATCTTAGTTGGAAATGGGTTGATTTGTTCACCCCACATTTCCATCTTTTATACTCTATAGGAAAGCGGGAGTCTAAATTCAAGAGACATGAACGAGACAGAATCTTTACACAAGAAAATGAAAGCAGTTTGTTTTCAAAGATCATGTGTTATATTGAGTTCTGCTGAGTTGTGTGACTTATCAATTTAGTTGTGGCGTCCATAGCTCTATCTCCTCTCTTATCTTTCGGTCCTCTGAAAGTGGCGAGAATCACTTTCTCTTCCCCTCCCCAACATCCGAAATCATTGAACTACTCTAAACCAAAACAGGATAAAAAAACACCACCAAGAACATCATCTCTTCGAGCTTCCTCTGTGAGGAATCCTGGGCGAGTTCCTCGATCAAATTCCAAGCAAAAGGAAAACGCAACTAGTTAAGGGGGAATTCATATCATTAATTCATATCAGGATTGTCACGGTTACCCGAGGAACAATGGGGCAAATGGGCAATTAGCTAGACATTTTAGTCATCGAGTTTAGAATTCTTGTATTTAATTCTCTAAGTATTGTGAAAACTAAAAATTTAATTAACTAGTTGTAAAAAATCCTACCCCATGATATCACTATGAATATTTTTACTATTTTAGTATTATGATTATTTTGCTACAGGAATAGTTTTTTTCGCAAACACTAATAAAATAATCAAATTTAAAATATTAATACTAAATTTTCATTTAAAATAAATGAATGTATATGTGAGTGCTCTTGTAAATGTACATGTGTTAAAAATGATAGCGGCAGTAGACCGGTAGTTATATATAAAATAAAAGTAAATATAATTTGTAAAACTTTTCCAAAACTTATTAAAATATAAAAGAAATAAAGTTAAGTTGTACTCCGTATATATATATTAACATACTTGAGAATTCATATTGAATTGTTAATAGTCATTTTATGTCTTAACAACTAATCGCAAACATCTAAGTTACTAAATATTTACTTCAAACGGCTAATAAAAGTGGTTGGTTAAAATGCTAATAGAATCCAATAGTATCAATTTGTTGATTGAATTGGCTATAAGCTAGCAGCCAACCATTGATTGTCAAACGCCCTCATTTAAATTTTGAGTCATCCACTTTTCATGATAAAATAAAAATAGAAGAACTAAAAATGTCAACTTCACAATATTTAGTGATTAAATGCCCAAAATTCTATAATTGAAGACTAAAAAAGTCTCATTCACGGAATTTTGACTAGTTCGTCACCGGAATTTTGTTCGTTTATTAATTTGTCTTTGAAGATTTTTTTTTACCAATTTGATAGACCAAGATATTTTTTTTACCAATTTGATAATTTGACTCACTAATTAGTTACGGCAAATGGTGGAAACATTTATCAAATAACTACTCCCTCCGTATCAAATTATTTGACCCACTTTCCTTTTTTGATGTATCAATTTAATTGACCCCTTTCCCTTTTTGGAAAGAATCTCACTCAAAAAGCAGCTACAGTACTGCTACAGTACCGCTACAGTGTCGCTACAGTACCAAAAACCTCTTACTTTTAATAAAGTCTACAGTAATTGTCTTAAACTGCGTGAAAAGCAAACGGGTCAATTAATTTGATACGGAGGGAGTATAATGTACTTTTTTCCCCGAGGGGTCGTGGGAGGCATAGGAGTGAACACAGGGGCGGAGCCAGAGCGTCAGGGTGGTTAGCTGCCCCCTAAAAATTTGAGAGCATAAAGCTTTGACATACCTTCAATTTGATATATTATGGCTCTCATAACTCATAATGAGTAAAAAATTACAACTTAACTTCTGAAAAATCAACACTATCTAAATTTAATATGAATAAAATTTGATGAGTAATATTTGTTACTTTTCCAAATTTTAAGAATAAGTATAATTCATTCACTATTTATGTGACATGACTCATAGGCAGAGCAAATACGACCACTATCTTAAAATTACAAGTGCTTACTCAATAGCTGATTCTTTTCTAGTAAGAAATCATAGTGTTAAACATGATGAGAGGGGAACTATAGAGTTTCAAGATAAGGCAAAAAAACTCATCTAAGACAGCCACTTGTGCGGAAACCCTTCGATCAAACCAGTATAAAATAAGTTTATACTCCTCCGTCCCGCAAAATAGTTATTGGTTTCCTTTTTGGGTCGTCCCAAAAAATAGTTCCTATTTCTCTTTTTGGAAAGTTTTTGTGGCTACCATTCATTAACCTTTTTCTTATTCAACCACAACCATACATTTCCACTTTATTCTCACTTTCTTAAACTCCGATCCAAGTCAATGCAGGAACTATTTTATGAGATGGAGGGAGTAATATATATAAAATATATCTCTATTAGTCTCATTTGAACTACAATCGATTTAAACTACGTTCAATTTTTTGTATTGTCTAAATACGATATATTGTTTTCATTCCGTATAAAATTGAATTTCGGCCCCCCAAGTGTTTTCTAGCTCCACCCCTGAATGAACAGAGCTAAAACTATTTCCATCAGTTTTGAACTAAAGACCTCTCGCATTTGATACTACGCACATGTTTCCACGATTTTCGATTGTTCCAAAAGGTGGAATCTCCCACCCCAGGAGCCCCCACATCTCTGACCCGAGAGAATGATGGAGTAAGTCACGGTGACTCAGTCGACCAATGGTGGTAGGTCTTATACCCGTGTGCACCAGAGGTTCAGCCTAGCACGCATGAGCTGTAACCTCCACACGGCCGCTGCGGGTTTCGATCCTTGGTCATTGTTTCAAATTTCCCATCATTTGACCAACTGAGCTACCCGTGCGGGTAGATGTTTCCACTATTTTGAAAGTGTGTTTAATGTATGTTACCCAAACGTCCTAATCGTTATGGTACGACGTCCAAGCTAAGAGCATCTCCAATGCTACAATGTGCACGGTGCACATGTGGCATGTGAGATAGCCACACAAATATTAGTAAATAAATTATCTCTCTCCTTATTGGAATGATTTAATATAATTTTGGTAAGTTTTTCTCTGCAATGTCAAGGAGACCATCTAGATGTAGACATTGTGATTGACATTGTTAAGAAAAACTTACCAAAATTGTATAAACTCATTCAAATAAGGAGAGAGATAATTTATTTAATTATATTTATGTGGTTATATCTAATGCCACATGTGCACCGTGCACATCGTAGCATTGAAGATGCTCTAAGTAATATGGACGAAAGAGGCATTAGCATTAAGTATTCAATTCAATAATACCCAATAATATCATTCTTTTCCTTTTATAAAAGTAACAATAATGAGATTTGGGATTGATCATGACGGAAAGAAAAAGAACTTTAAAGAGAGAAAGCGCGAGACTTTAGGAGCAAAGGAAGGGTAAAAATGGTTGGAGCAGGAGTGATGATGAAGGTCCATGAACGTAGTATCTCCGTATGAAATTTGGAGGCCACCAGAAAATCCTCATCTCTCTCTCCATAATGTCCTCAATTTCTACCCTTCAACCTAACCATCGGATCCGAACCCTTCCACCAATGCCTTACTTAAAATTGATGGCGATCTCTTCTTTTTCACCGTCCTTCTCCGCCGCCTCCTCCTCTTCCCAGTGCAACACCGTGTGGGGAGATTAGGAGAACCTCGGCGTCTTCGTCGTTGGTCGGCCTTTACCCTTCACCTCCGCCGCCCGCCCACAATGCCGACGCCGGCCACCCAACCCGCCGCCGTTGCCCTAGGCGTCGGAAAGGCTGACAATGACAAGGCCCTCAAAAGATCTTCCGGTAAACTCAAGAAGGCTTTCAATAAGGCGATGCTGGGGAATGTCGTCGTCAGGGCCTTCTTCAAGACCAAGCCCCGCCGCCCTCGGACCCCGGCCGAGGTTGTCTCCCGGACAACCTTGATGCTCGACGCCCTCCTTTCATTTGACGACACCGACCAGGCTAAACATTTTCAGAAGGTAGGTCATGCTTATTTCAATCTCACAACTACTAATTTATTATTATTATTATTTCTGTTTTTATTCATATAATAAATTATTTAGCCTTCGTCCACATGAAAGTTTCCGTTTTGATTTCGGGGTCAATGTGCATCTTTGACTACTACTGCTATTATTTACCATCATATACTCGGTATCTATAAAGTCTATAATGAGTTACGAGGTACTGTATTATTTAAAAATTAATTGCCAATATGAATTATTACGAAGTCAATATAGAAAGTTTGAATAAGACGAGGAGTATAGCTTCACTTTGTGGTAACTACCATATTTAATTTCACATTTCGACTTTAACTATATTTAAAACTTAAAAGGTTTCAATACATTTTTAATCCCTCTAAATATGACACACTTTGTTTGAAGTCTCTACAAAATGTTTCTTGTTTTTCATCTCTGTAATATGTAGTGTTTTTTTAGTCTTTCTCTAATTCCGAAACTACGCTCTACTTACAAAAAAAGTTAGTATTACTTACATAAATCTACTAGAAATATTTAGATTTGTCCTTTTATAATATTTTGAGGCTAATATGAGACTTAAAAAAAATTAAAGCTTAGTATTAACTTTTTCAAAATATATATTAAAACCTACTTAAAATAAAATTAAATACTTTTGTTAATAACATGAAAAAGAGTGAGAGGAAATCTATTAGTCGGGGTTACTTTGAGGTCTAACGGAGGTTGTTATCATTACTGATGGATTAAAAAGAAAACCAACATAAATTGCAAGGACAAAAAACAAACAAAATTTTTTTGCAGGGATGTAAAACAAAATGTAATATATTTGCAGGGACTAAAAACATATTTAAACCTATTTAAAATCAACATTTGACCACTAATATTTAAGATTAGAGACTTATAAAAGCTATAATAAATTAACATTTCAATAATATATACTACGTATTAAAATACATTCTTAGATTATTTATGCGTTATAGATAATAGAGTATGATTTTTTAATACTACAGCGAAAGTTAACAAAGTTTTGATTCAAAATGTCAAAATAAGAATTTAATTGTGGGATGGAAAGAGTTTATTTAAGAGTTTGCTAGTGAAGTTTATTTGATCACGTCTTTTATACTCCGTACTATTTTAAAGGATAAACATAAAATAAATAATTACATATATATATGACTAAAATAAATGTTTTTTTTTATAAAAACATGATCTCTTAAGTGTAGTTACTATAGTAGTAACCTAGTCATAGGAACTTATGTTTTATTTTTACACGTAAGTGACTATGAGCCTATACTATAGGACTCCGTAATTATTAGTCATATTTTTTGTAAATAAATTTCATTTCATTAATATTTTTGAAAAAACCTCAACATAAAATAGGAGGGTAGTTCAATATCTTAAGTGGTGATTTTTTTTTTCATATTTGATTGGGTGGTTTGATATGTCCTCAATAATTAAGATGATAACTTGTTATATCAATCTTGATGCTTGTGTTTTTTAGTTGAGGCCTATTCGGATCATACTTTACTTTTAGTTTTGTAGACTCTAATACTACGTTAAGTTTTCATCTTAGAGTGGTTTCGTGTGCTTTAATATCATAAGAGATAGCGAGATACCAAACATTTGATTATATAATTTAATACTCTGTATTAGGTTATGGCCTTTGTAGTATTTGTATTACCTTAAAAAGATTATTATGCTAAGATTATGATGAATGTACTATAGCAGAGCCATGAGGGTGCAAGGGTGTAATTTAATCTTAACTATCATTATTTTACTCTGCTCTGTATTTAATTCACATGTTCACTTCCCATGTCTTCTCTTATTCAGATGGCTGAAATAGACACACTAATTAGGGAGATGAAAGCAGTCCTATATGGAAGCAGTGAATCTGAGCCTACAACTGAAGCTTGTGCCCAGCTGACTCAGGAGTTTTTTAAAGGGGATACACTTCGTCTCATCGTCCTTTGTCTCCCCAAATTGAATTTGGAGGTAACCACTCACATGTACACACAAATATGCATGGGGTACTAATCTTGTTTGGCACATGCTAAAGGAACTTGGTTAGCCCAAATCTGATTTTGGCGATTAAATCACTTCACTTCATCAGTTCAGTTTTTTTCAATAATAGTATAAACTACTAATTCCAACAGTTTAATCTTCAATTTGTTCGAAGATTATTTGGAACGGTTAAGATTTATTCATCTTTTAAATTAGAGTTATCTTTGTAAGTATAAACATGTTGTAACGGTTCAAATTCATACTTGATAGTAAGAGCCGCTTAAAGCATTATTTCATGTTAGGAAACACTAATCATCCTGTAATTACACTATTTTTTGCTGTATCCAGATGACAGTATTGCAATATACAGATATAAATCATCTTTACACTTCTATTTGCTCCTCTTTTTTCACCATTTGTCCCCATTCATGTGATGGTTTGATTTTCTAGGCACGAAAGGATGCCACTCAAGTTGTCGCAAATTTACAAAGGCAGCCTGTTAACTCACGCTTGATTGCTTCCGACTACTTGGAAGGCAACCTTGATATTGTGGATCATTTGGTATCTGGGTGAGCTAGTCTATATATTTTATGTTTCTTCTCAACACAGCGTATGGTTAATACGTAATAGATTGAATTCGGTTTCGAGGCTTGTTATTTTTACCCCATAGTTTTGCTTTTTCATACTCCTCTGGTTAGCAACCTAAATACAACAAGCACTATGTATATATAAACTTACCCTAGCTTTTATAGATATGAGGATTCAAGTCTTGCCTTGCACTATGGAGCAATGCTGAGGGAGTGCATTCGCCACCAGATTGTTGCTAGGCATGTTTGCTTTCGCCACCCTATTGGTTTCTTAGCCTTGTGATCTTTTTTATTTTCTTTGTAGCAAACAAGCTCCTTTGACCTTTTTATGTGTTATTATCTTCAGTCATATATTGAAGTCCGAGCACGTCAAAAAGTTTTTCGGATACATGCAACTTCCTGAGTTTGATGTTGCTGCAGATGCCGCAACTACTTTTAAGGTTGCGTATAGTGCCCCCTCTCTCTCTCACACACACACTCACTCACTCACTCTCTGGAGACTAGACCCATGCACTCCAACCTAATGAACAACTGGTTTCGATTCAAAATGGTCCAGATTTTCATTTGAGTAAACTATTAAGGAAGTTCTATGTTAGAATATTTAAGGTGGAATATATAGGTCTGTAAAGTATTGAATTGAACTAGATTGTCATTTGGATTAATTCCAATAGTGTACTTGATCCCACTACTTGGGTGAATGGCCTCTCAGTTGAATCTCTCAGTTTGTTTGCATTTCATTTTAGTTCAATTTCATCCTCCATTTTGTTACTGTCACTTCCTTTGCATTCCTATTTTCTCAAAACTCTATTGTGTGTGTTGTATGAAATGCTACACTTATTAAGTCAGAAAATCATTCTCTCCCTTTTTTAAAGTGTGTGTTTTGACCATCATATTCTCTATTTCCATCAATTTTAGTTCTAAAAGAATCGACGTCCTTTAAACTCCAAAAAATAGTGCGCCAATCAAACTTGAGTAGTTCCCAAGCTAACTTCGAGCATCTCACAGATAGTTGACTCGCATACAGTATACCCTATTTGACTATCGTAGAGTGGGGCATTAACCTTTTTCAAATTATACCTATCTATTTCAGGAGCTGATGACGAGGCATAAATCCACAGTGACAGAATTTCTTTCTGGAAACAGTAATTGGGTACTATGTTTATTTATTTATTAATCATGTTGTGTGGTTCTTGTTTTGGCTTTTAATAACTTTATATCATTATATGTGTAATAGCCAAATCACTTTTTGGATAAAAGGGTGAAATCTTATTATATTTCCGTTATTGGCTGTAGTTTTTCACGGAGTTCAACTTCAAACTTTTGGGATCTCCAAATTATATTACCAGAAGACAAGCTGTCAAGGTATAGTAGTGTACTGCTGCAGATGCCCGAGCTTTTTTTCTTTTGGTGAACTCTAAAATATATCAGTGAGACAAAGATAATAGTTACATGCGCTGAAGGGCATTCCTTAAAGATGCCAATACAGCCAAATTCCAAACATAATAAAGCGACAGGCTATCTCAAGACCAGTGGCCTGAGCTTTATTTAATTTATCTGATGTGATTATATATGTAGCTTTTCTTATGTACGTTTGTTTGTAGCTTTGAACTTTTCCGTATGGAATGACTTAACATCCTATGGAATGACTTTTTTGAGTTTCAGTTGAATTGAATTGCTCGTTTCTCGTTTAAACGTAATAGATTCTTATACCATACTAAAACATGAGGTTACATTCTAAAAAGAGTTAACCTCATAAGAGTAACTCAAAATGTATATATAAATTTGTATATATTGTATTTAGCTGGTATGGGATGACTTAACATCTTTGAACATGTGTTTGCTTGACCTCTTTGTTGAGTACTGATGCTGCCTCCCTTTTCTTATTACCAGCTTTTGGGTGACATTTTGCTTGATCGTTCAAATTCTTGTGTGATGGTACGCTATGTGAGCACATTGGATAATTTGATCATTCTAATGAATCTTTTGAGGGTAAGTTGAGACAAGAAAAACATCTTATGAATATGGATACACACACACACGTCGCAAATTGCATCAAGGAACTTGCCCAACATATCAATGTTTGTTCTGTGCTGCAGGAGTCAAGCAAGCCAATCCAGTTAGATGCATTTCATGTGTTCAAGGTCTGTCTAAAAGGCATGACTAAACAGAATCTTAAAACCTCTAAATGTGCACGAGTGCATGAACTTTTATCCTTTTTCTTTTCTTTTCATCTTTATGATCCCGTTTTGTTCACACGTGTTTTTTTAACCGATTCCAGCTTTTTGTGGCAAATACAAATAGACCCCCGGGTGTCACCAGTGTTCTTGCTAACAACAAAGAAAAGCTCCTCCGACTCTTTGCCGGTTTGAGGATGGATAAAGGTGAGAAGTGAGAACATGTTGTTTAACCTGAGAAATGTGAAACCTTTACTTTTACTTCGGGTGCTGCAATTTTACGGCATTTTTAGAATTGTCACCGTGTTTTTTGACCGATTCAATGCATGTTTTGGAACGCTGCACTGAATCTTTTTCCACTGCTTCTCTTTTGTTTGTGTGCAGAAGATGAAGTTTTTGAGTCTGACAAAGCTCAGATCATGCGAGAAATCAGCGGACTTGAACCACCCCGACAAGCTGGAGATGTTTATAAACTTCCGAAAACTCCAATGTGCTCTGGTGAACTGCCCAAAGTTTCTCCATTGCCGCCAAAAACATGCTCCTATATATGACTGATGATGATGAGGTTGCCACCCATCCTCAAAATAGCATTATTTATGCCCCAACATATGTTTCCTATGAAACAATATATGCTGTAACAACCATCCTCTGTTTTTTTGGTAATTGCATTAACCATTGTCGTATTGGAAGGCCGTATACCTTTATTTTTAAAGAAGGTGCGTCCTGGATTTGCTTTGTAAGTTTCACTGTTGTAATTCTGTATTTTTTTCATTTGCCCAGACGGTGGAATTAAGATCGTCTTATTTTTATGATGAATGTTTTTGACCATTCGGCATACGGAAAATGTCAAAATACACCCTTAATATAAGGTGCAGCCATGCAGGTGCAAATTTACTCTTGACGTTTTGAAGGGTGTAAAAATACACATAATGTTCCTATCATGTATCAAGGAATAAATTAGCCCTTATTGATTTTAATATGTAAATATGGTTTCAGAAAATGGAAAAACATGAATCAAAATCATTTTTTGTTAATAGGAGTATAATAATTGGTTTTTTATAAAAAATGGGTAAAAATAATAATTTATTTTATGATAAAAGCTTTACAATTCAATTTTATATCACAAAATTAATTTTTATCCCTTTATAGATAAGTATTTCAAATTCATAAATATTAAATTTGCCCTTGTTGGCTTGTTGCATAATTTTGAACATTTTGTTCAAAAAAAAACATTTTTTGATTATGTGTACACATTGTATATTAAAATGTGAGTTTAAAATGACAACATGTAATTAACACAAAAAAACGACAATTTCACAACTTCATGCGCACAAACATACAATGATTTTTTATGACACTAAAGTCGTTGTGTGTCTTAAAATAAAATCAATACTAGTTTTAATACCGTAGTACTCCGTATAACATAATAAGGTTCGTATCCACCGGGAAATATAATTTTTCTTTGTGAATTGTAACAAAGGAGGGGATTTAATGGTTTTTTGGCATGATAATATTTACACACTAAGATGAACAAAATCTGTAATTGAAATCAATGGTAAAAAGATTTGGTTTTGTTACTTTTTACTGGTGAGATGTTTGTTGATCTTGATCCTCTCGAACACTCGATTGTGGAGTATCTCTAATTAATCGAGTATGGATATTAATAAAGAGACTATTCAATATCAATTGTTACATTAGCCAAGTATAATACACCGTCATATATACCGACTTGATCGTAGCATTTAGGCTATGTTTGGCACACAAAAGGCTCTAGCTTCTAGCTTCTCTATTCTTTAAAAAGACCTTAAAAGACGCTAGTTGTATGTTTAGCATGACATTTTTTAAGAGCTTTTCAAAAATTAAAAGATCCTTTTTTAGATGCTACCGGGTGTAGCATCTGAGAAAAGCTCGTGACTTAGTATTAATTAGACCTAACTGCTTGTATACCAAACCGAACTAAATCAAACAGTCAGCTTTTTACCAAACAATTATCACCTTTTCTTTTTAAGATCTTTTTAGTCATTAAAAGCTGACAGTTACTAAAAAACTCGTAAAAGTATCTTTTTAGCTAGGTGTGCCAAACATACCCTTAGTCTAACTACTTGATGAAGTCAATTGAGATTGATTAATGAATCTAACACATTGGTTTTGGTTCAACCAACACAATTAATATCTTTTAAGATTACTAATCATTAGACTATGCATTAATAACTCGAAATTACTTACTTGCAAAACCATCAATGATTAACTGCCAGTTCATTGATCATTTCTAGTAGTAATTAATGTCATAACGTTAACTAATCGTCACTTAGTAACACCACAATATTAATATAGAGATAAGCAACGGGAAAAATTTATACTCAATGAAAGAAATTTAAGAAGATAACTCACAACTTTAACATTTAACGAACTTCAAGAGCAAAATCAAGAATGAAGAGTAGTTTTGCTCCTCATTTGGAAGCTAAACACGAAAGAAATATAAAGGAAAATACTATTCTAATTGAGTTTAAGTATATTGAACATTTGATATCCAAATTGGTAGGAAAGGGGTGTATGTAATGGTGTAATGAGGTGGTTAGGTATGATGTTCGATCAGGTATAGAGGATACCCGATCTGATGTCTATAGCAATAGCCTGGAAAGTAATGAAATTACATCAAACCCGACCTGGTTTTGCTCCAACCCGACCGAGTTTCATATCAAATCAGATTTTCTCACGCCCTCTTGCTTTGTTTGATCTTGTAAGATCTCCGAGTCGAGTCTTACTCGATCGAGTGTGACACCAAATCACATTTCTTGTATGACATTTTGCTGCACCTTTTTTTAATCTTTTATCATCAATTTCATGATCTTTTGTTTGTCTTAATTGACTCTTGCTCAGGATCATTCTAAAGTTACTACATTACAATAAACTATAGAAATAAAAAGTGGCACCGTAAATGTACAATTACTATAACAACACACTGTAAAGATTATTTAAAAGTAAAAACATAAACATAAACATAGAAAAACTAACACAATCAATTTTATTACCAATGTCATTAGGGTGTTTTTACTTGAACGGTTTACAGTTTTAGACTTGACTAGACTATACCAGACTAATTCAAAATTTGATAGTTATAACTTATAAAATAAAATACATACATCATACATTTATTAGATTAGACCAGTAAATTTCAGTTTAATAAAAGTGTATATTAAAGTGATGCATGTGCATTTTCCACACAAATAAAATGACAGAGTATAAATTTCTAAAAATTTTGTCCAAGAATAATCAACTTTTGTATTTTTTCTAAGAATTTTGACATTTTGTCGAAGAATAATTAATTTTCATATTTTTTTAACCAATTAACTTTCGTGTATATATATATATATATATATATATATATATATATATATATATATATATATAAACAATTATCTTTCTGAGCTATTATAATACTTAATACGTATAGTATTAAATATGAATATTATTGATATTGGGGATAGTTTCAAACCTATCACGGTATCACCTATTTAAAGCTATGTTGTAAAAATCGGACCGGAGAGTGACCCGGTCACATGACTGGGTCACGGGTCAACCCGGACCCGGTGGGTCAACCCGGTCAACGCCGAAAAACCGGTCAATGATTATACGTCTATATAATAATAGTAAACATATAATTATATATAAAATTATAATAAAAATTAGTTATTATTCATAATAATCAACTTACAATACTACTTATTAAGCATTTCATACACTCTTATAATATTTCAATGTATATTTTGATCTTATAAAAATATATAATGATATTTTTATTTTTATTGTACATCTATAGTATAATTTGGCATGATGTTCATTCTTAAATAAATATATAAATATATTACGTAGTTTTTCTTTTTAAGGTATTGAAATTGCAATTTTATTGGTATAAAAAATGCATTAAAAATAAAAAAGAAATTACTTTTTATGGTAAAAACACCCAAAAACTAGGTTTTGCCGGGTTTTTCGGGTTTCTTGGGTCCGGGTCTTGACCGGGTTTTCCCGGGTCATCCGAGTTTTTCCGGTTTTTGACCATTTCCGGGTTTTGAAAAAACCGAACCTGTTTTTGTCCGGGTCACCGGGTTCCTGGTCAACCCGGCCGGGTCGGGTCGGTTTTTTAAACATAGATTTAAAGCAGTATATACTGGCATGACAATTTTCAAACCTATCACGGTATGAGTGAAAAAATCAAACTTTTGGTATTTTGGAAGCTATCAGTTTGCCCTCATCTTTCTCATCTTTCTGATTACTTCCCTGCTCGACTACCCACCACACCACCAGGTAATTCTTCTCCTCTTCTCCCGTCCAATTTTCTTCTCCTACCCAATCCATCTTGTCTGCCACTGTGACAATCATTAATTTTTTCCATTTTCGCTAATTGGATTGTGTAGTAGTTGAATTATATATTTGTGCTTACTTTAATATTTATATACATCTAGGTTACCTGTTTTCAGTTTCTTATATACATGTGTCGCATACAAACTGTTTGCTAAAATTCTTGACTGAGGCTTAATGGCATGTGTACTGTAATGCCTTATCAATCCAACTGCAGTTTGACTTGTTTACTTATCGCCATCATAATCCTACAATTTGAATATGGTTCAATAAAGTTTCGATGTAAAACATGTTACTTTTTTTTCAAGAAATTAAATTCAGGAAAAGACAATCTATCATACAAAAGAGTATTAAATGGACCTAAATTCCTGGTCGACTTCCCCTTTGTATTTGATTTTCCTAGTGTTAGTAAAGACTTTAAATATCAACTAACTGTTTTTGTTACTTCTTTCCAGCTACATTTGTGATTGCTGATGTGATCCTAAAGTGTGGTTTCTAGCAGCATTTACAGACAACTCGGTGTAGCCCTATTGTTATCGGAGGGAGAGATAGAGAGCGGTGAAGCCAGGATCTACTCGCAAATAATTTATCCGTGTGGAGATAACACGACAGTGCTAAACTTCCAATTGCCTTATAGTGCAGTTTAAGTATCTCGGAGATGGCATCATCTGGTCGGGGTGCGGCTGCTGGAGACATGCAGGTGGTTCCTGTGGCAGAGAGGAAAGTAGCTATACTTCCTCCTCGACCTCCAACGTCTTCCTCCAGTGCTTTAGTCGAATACACACCACCAACGCCTAACCCTGAAGAGGAGGACCTTGAGGTTAAGCTCCGGCGTATTCTTGATTGTGTCCCTGTCCGTGTTAGCAATACTTCTGGTAGCTCTGCGGGTTCTGGTTCTGGCGACTTTCATCAGGTAATTAACAGATAAGCTCTCAACCTTTGATTCTAGAGTACTAGTAGGATGGCATTGTTCTAGGTTCAGACATGTGAACTGTTATGAGATGTATATCTGAGTATCTGACCTTTTTTTAAATGTCTCAATTCTCATAACGGCTTTCCATTTTTTTCCTACTTTACCAACCTTGTTTAATTTCTTGTGTCCTGAATGATTTGCATCTTGGACCCTTTGATTAATAAGAAATTGATTTTTTCAGAGTAGTTTGTCTTTAATTTTCCTGTTTACGCTGCTTGAGCCTATGTAATCTTGATACTTTTCTCCTAGCAAATTTAGATGTCTAGTGTTATAGGTAAATGAAATCTTAACAAACCCTTAAACTTTAAGAGAAGAGGGGTTTCAAGAGTGAGATCTTTGGTGAATTGGTGGTAAGTGATCCTTAGAGTATGCCTGGGATAGGGTTTTCTAGGCTCAAGGGAGGGTAAGAGTCCATTTTACATTTAACAAAATTAGTGTTTTATCTTTATAGTTTATCAAGATATGAAAATTTCACTTAGACTCAACGTCCTACTCATTTACTTGTTAATTATTACCATAAATGTTACATTTCCTCCATCTTATTAAAATGGTGTTGTTTTAAACACTCGCCTCCATCTCATAAAGGAGCTCTGTTTCATCAAATGGAGCTAATTTTCAAGGAAGTTGACAAATAAGATTGGCATAAAAGTTACATATTGCAAGTTTAGCTAAACCGATACATTGTCTAAAAAGCATAAGTAGGACTAATGATTTATAGCAGTTGCACCTTAACAAAATAAAAGTTGTACTTTGATCAGACATGAGTCTTTTTGTGTGATGCAGGCAGTGTAGCTCCCTTATTTTAGAAATAAAAAGAAGCTCCCTTCCCCCACCACAAGTCCACAACAATCACACTCTTACAGAGTAGACTTTTAGGTAAAGAACTACCTTGTTGCTTGTTTTAGTGATGCTTAATGGGGTGCAATGTTTCCAGTCATATTGAGTGGTGATTAGGATAGTGTTAGTGCACTGTGAGGTGCTTCTGAAAATTCAACTTTTGACTTTGCCATGTTGGAAGTATAGCACTTGGGATTTCAGTGAAAAGCAAAATATCATGGACCTCTTTCTATCTTATACTCCGTATATGTTTTTTGATAGCAGAAGATCACCAGACTTGTCTAATGTTATACGAGTAGTTTCAAGCAAAGTTGTACTACGTCTAGGATGTGCCGAACCAATCCAACCATTAGCTGCTGCAAATGTGAACGGTGTAAAGTGGTTGTATTTTGTTTGTGTATGTAACATAGTATTCCCTCATACGTACGGGACAAGAGGATTGACACTCTAGTTAAGCAAAGGCGTGATTGTATGATTGATATTGAACTCTTAAAGTACGATATATTTTGAATTTTTTAGCCTTATAAATATGATCAATAATGATCGTCATCATCATTACCCTAGTGCCACAAGGCTCCCACCTACCGTGGGACAAGGGGGGTTAGATGTACATAGTCTTGCCGCTGACTAAAGTACAAAGAGACTGTTTTCGAATGACGCATAATGACATTCACGTCGAAAATTGCATGGATCGATTGGTGCTTCATAGCAAAGAAGCACAAACAGTTTAGTGGCCCATTTTTTCTTTTGCTTTCATCATATTCTCAAGCAAAGAAATAGTGAGTCTTTGGCTCCATTGCAAATGATGGGGAAAAATGTGACCAATTATGGTATGGGACAAATATTTTGGGATGGGCTAAAATGAAAATGGGATGTAGCGGGACGGAAAGAGTATTGTCCCCCCCTCCTTTGCTTGTTTGTCTATAGTTTTGTTTGTGTGTTTGTGTTGCTATGGTGTTAGTTTTGTTTTCATTGTTTTTACGTTTGCAATTTGGGGTTGTGTTTGTGCTAGGCAGGCTTTGGGTGATCCAATTCTCTATGACTCTGTTATTGGTATGCATGTATTGTATCAACTTGTTAAGAGACTGGAGTGAACAAATTTTCATTCATAAAATTGGGATTATAAGCTCTATGTTGGGCATTCATATTCTTTAGTGCATTTATTTGTATGTGCACCGGTAGAGGGAGTGGGGGAGGAGATGTTAAAATTTTAGTATGTAACCATGGCGTGTCTTCTAACCAATAAGAGAGTATAAATTAAAATAATCCACATTATTTTTTCTGTCTCATAATCCACTCCACTAACTTGATTAGTTGGTTTGACTTGAGGTTTCAGTAATGTGAGTAATGTGAGTTCTGATCATCTGATGGGTATTCTCTGGTTGTAGTATCGACAAATGAGACGAAAAGAACAAGACCGGCTTGCAAGGATGGATGCTGATTACCAGAAAAGGAAGGAAGTGTCTGAATTCAACAAAAGAAAAGATGAACGGTTGAAGGCTGCTGAAGAGCGCACTGCAAAGAAACGTCTCAAACGACAGAAGAAGAAACAAAGGAAGAAAGAGAAAAAGAGCCAACCAGCTGCGGGTGTAGAAGCAAGAGAAAGAGAAGAATCCTCAGATGATGCAGACTCAGATAATGGTGAAGCTGAGGAATGAATTATATATAGCCTGATAGGTACAAGTTATTTCTCTTATTGTAGAGGGGGAAGGATTGAAAGTTCCAAAGAGTTCTTCATTCAGCGTAGAGAGTGATGAAGGATTTTGATTTGTAATGGCCTTAGAGCAACCCTAACGCTGCCTTTCTAGTCTATGTTTAGGGTGCCAAATCATTAAAATTAGACATTGTCTTTGAATTTATCCCGCCAATACTTGTAGTCATTTGTTTGTTGATATGGCAAAAAAAAACTTAAACACTGAAGCCCTACGTTTGAGCGTAGAAAGCCATCCAAAATTCCAAACTTGCAGACTCTGACAACAAGTGCGAGAAACAATTAAAATAAGAGCGATTAAGAGCATCTCTAATATAGAACATGTACGGTGCACATGTGGCGTGTGAGAGATAGACACATAAAAATAATCATTGACATTTCTCTTTCTTATTCACGGTTTTATATAATTTTGGTATTAATGTCAACAACAATGTCTACATCTAGACATTCTTTTTGACATTGTGGAGAAAAATTTATCCAAAACATGTGAGTGTTCAAATAAAGAGAGAGATATTTTGCTTACTAATATTTGTGTGTCTATCTTTGTCATACCACATGTGCATCGCGCATTTTGTGACATTGGAATACTCTAAGAGCATCTTTAATGGTAATGTGGATTGGTAAAAATTACAGTGCCACGTATACAAAATAGACATTGTGAATTTTGTGATAAAAAAAAATATTCTCTACATTGGGGGTGTCTATTTTTGTGGTAATGATGAGTTGGAAATATAAAAAATAGACACCTTGTGATACACCCTCTGTTTTCAGAAGGCCTGTTAAACATTATGAGTCACCAAATACTCCGTGTCTCCGTGCGATATTCTACCAAACTTGTATAGCTAATCAATAATGTAGTCCGTATAAATTATCACTGCACCATTGTTCTAATAACTCAGATAAATAATTAAAATAAACAATTCACTCCTATTTCAACTTTCATACTCCGTATAAACTATTAACACCCACTTTCCCATTGGAGCTCATGAGAAACTATCTGGGCCAAAGCTGCCATAGGAGAACCGAAGAGGGGGTTGTCCTGTTGCGGCCGAGTCACTCCTGGAGAACCACCAAAGGAGGACCCAAAGAAAGGAGAGCTAGTCTGCGGCGCTGGACGGGAAACCACCGGAGGAGCCAAAGGGGACGCCAGTGCCCACGGGAATTGAGGCGGCAGAGAGCTGAACAGGGAGTATGACGGCCCCGTCGTGTATGGACCAGCAGTGAATGAAGAAAAGAACATCGGATCGGTGGGTTGCAAAGACATGGAAAATCCCACCGGTTCGATAGGGTGCAGCGCAGGGGTGGAGCCAGAAAAATGGGATTTAATGCACCAAACCCCCATGTGATTTGAAAATTCGGCGCATTAGCCCCCTGTGATTTAAAAAATGCGTCAAACCCCCTTGTGGTTTAATTAATCATGCACAGAACCCCCTTTATGTATAAATTTAACGATTTGAAAATCACTTTTCTTAATATTTTGATTGAATATGCAAATAAATATGTCAAAATCTCTGAATCATACAAAAATGTTAATCATTTTTCTTTTATTTGACAATTGAATTTGTTCACATAAGGGATTTGGCGCATGATTAATTAAAACACAGGGGGGTTTGACGCATTTTTTAAATCACAGGGGGCTAATGCGGCGAATTTCCAAATCACAGGGGGGTTTGGTGCATTAAACCCCAGAAAAATGTGTGAGGGGGTCGGAATTTAATTATATACGGTATTAAAATGATGGATAGTTATTATACAATATTTGAGTTAAATGTTTCACGCGTAGCTAAGATAAATGGTAATTTAATGAACATTTTTCGGTTAATGTAGTGATATATATGTAATGTATCATTATGTTCACACAATTAATGACTGAATAAGGTGTTTTATTTTCAAATTTAAGAATATAATCAACGTCACACATTAAATTTTGCTTATTTCAAGTTAAGATGGTGCTAACTTTTCCAGAAGTCATAACTTTTTACTCGTAATGAGTTACGGGACCCATAATATATCAAATCGAAGATATTTCAGAGCTCTAAATTCTTAAATTTTCAGCGGGGTCAGCTGACCACCCTGACCCCTTGGATCCGCCCCTGGTGCAGCGGCATGGAGAGCTGGCCAACCGGACGAGAGAATTTCGGCTGTGTTCGGACTAGAGGCACGGAATTGATGACCGTGGAGGGGGATTCAGATGTGCTGACACCTACGCCCGTTGTGGCTGAGATCGGCGGCGTAGTGAAGGCGGAAGTCGGCAGCGCCATGGAGGTATCCTTCGACATGGCTGTGACGTGAGAGAGGGGATCGGGAAAAAAAAAAAAAGAGAAAAATTAAGGTTTTTCTCTAGACTCTTGATACCATGTGAATAATTAACGGGGAAAGGTACTCCAATAGGAGTCCTGACATGTGTATATATAATAAGAGAGTTCGAGATACAAAAGAAAACAATATTCCTAAAGATATTCTATTCTATTAAAATCTTATTTTAAATGTGTGTGCATCCATATCAGCTCCATAGGCTTTCTAGATATGTAGGCATGGAGTCAAGCCGGGTCGGGCCCGGTCGGGCCTTTTGTGGTTGGGGGAAGGCCCGGGACTGGCCCGGGTTGCCACCGGGTCCGGTTCGGGCCGGGTTTTTTTTTTTTTGCTTTCCTAACTACCCCCTGACCCCCCAAATCCCCCCAAAACATCAAGCCCAACCCAGGGGGAACCCAAAAGATGAAGAAAAAAACAAAAACATTTTTGCCCGAACAGGGGCCGGGTCTCCATTTTAGCTACCCGAGCCCGCCCCGCTTTTTTCCCTATAACCGGGTCAAGGACCAGTTTGGGGCCCGAAGCACCGGGTCGGGCCGGTCCCGCACAGTAGCAGGCCGGGTGGTCCGAACCGGGTCCAAGCCTATATATGTGATGTGTACATTATTGCGGGGTACAATTCATTTCCCCATTAAATATGCTCTATGAGTTTACGTAAAATAGATAATATTCTATTATGTAAAAACAGGAGGAACGGTTAAAATGAAATATACTTTACTTTTTTGGAATATTCTTCAAACCTTATTATAATACGAAGTATATGCTCATGTTGATGTCAACATCCTTGTTTGGGATGTGTCTCAAACCTGCGACCTTCTCTTTGGCAGATCAGTAGTGATGTCATCATACCACAAGATATTTGACATGAAATAAACTTTACTATTAATTTAATACTTCCTCCGTTCTTAAATAAATGCAACAGTCAACATTTCACACTTGCCGAGACACAACTTTGACTATTAATATATATAATTTTGTATTAGTAAAAAATTAAAAAAAAAATAGATTTGAAATTTTACAATGAGACAAATTTAACAATATTTTTTTCATAAAATAATATTAATATATTAATAAATAAAACGTAGTCAAAGTAGAACATGTGAACAGTGTAAAATTCCATATGTTGCATTTATTTAAGAACGGAGGTAGTACTACGTATGTATTAATTCCACATACTTGAAGTGAGACAGCCGAGACGTGTCTACAATGGAAGCGGTTTTGTATTCCAATATGCAACCACTCAACTTATTACATGGAATAGAGAGTGTTTTATTTATGTGACAATTGGCATGTTTTTTAAGACTAGAGACCCTAACGTTGTGGTTGCTCTTATAAATTCGAAACCAGAGAAGTGACAATTCCACATATTTTTGAAAAGGGTTTTGAAACACAAGTGACAAGTCCCGACATATTTCGCATAACAAGTATTTACTTCGTTGTAGTTCTTTTTTTCAATTCACGATTTTGGGATATTGCCTTAAAAAAGAGTAAATGAAGTTTGAAATTCCAAAATAGGACTACTATGTTTTTATTCCCGAAATAGGAATTGTTACTGTCATGTATGAAAAATACTGTCGTTAAATATACTCCATAATAAAAATTGTCATGTTAAATGTATTGTACTGCAACTATTTGACAGTCACGTCTATAAGATGACAGTAAATATTGACATGTTAGTCCTATTTTGGTAATAAAAACATAATGGTCCTATTTTGGAATTTCAAACTCCATTTATTCCTATTTTGGGAAGTCTCCCTAGGATTTTTCAAATTTACATCAAACTATCTTTTCCCTGCATATGAGAACATTCTACACATAAAATATAAAATTCTAGAGCTTGTTTAGTGATTTTTTTTTTGTTTATCAGGCTAATAAGCCAATTTTTTAACCAAACACAAATTTTTTGATTTCGCGCGCCGAATTATGTAATAATACAACAAATTTGGAGTTACTTTTTTGGTTGTATTGGCTGGAGTTACTATAGATGAACATTTTAGTTATTTTTCGTATAATTTTTCTTTATTTTATTACTAAAATATATTTTAAGTATTTTTTTCTCCACAAATCAGTAGAATCAGCCAATACAACCACTTCTGCCAGTTATTCATAGATTTCAGCAGAACCAGACGATTCAGCCAATTTCATTGTTACCAAACGAGCTCTTAATTTTGTTGAATAATAGACCGAATCTAATATTTTTTAAATTTCATACCCATGATGGTTGCGCGTGTTTTTCATTGTTTCTATTTTAAAAAATTGATATCTAAGTGATTTGAGAGAATGTAGTTAATAGTTAAAATTGGCAATATTTCAATAAAGTGTTTTATGAAAAAGTAAAATTTCGTAATGTTTGATAATAAAAAAGAGTATTTTGTGTAATACAAAAAGTGAAAACCTATTTAAAGCACATCTTTATTTGCTTTTAACTTTTAGCTTTTAAATGCTTATTTTAAACATAAATTTTCTTTTAAAAATACTCATTTCAGCTTTTGTTTTAAAATAGTAGTTTTTTAAGAGAAAATGTCTTATATTAAAATCATAGAATCCAAACCAACACGAACAAGACCAGACATAGTAGACAAGCAAGAAAGACAAGAAAACATTATTCGACCATAGGCCTGGACAACTGTAAGTCAATAAGCCAATCATGATCGACGATGTATTCTCGTCACTTATCCTATGTTGTACTTGTCACCTGACAGCATTAAAAATCAAACAAGAGTCGCCCCGATTAAACACAACCCGGTAAAAATATAATCTAAATGAATTGAAAAACAAAAGTTAGCCAAAAGAAAAATCAGAGTACTTTAATGAAAATACTTGAGCAGGAGACTCAGGCGGCAGTTCAGGAGGGGGGCGAACCGTCGATCTGTCTTCTCCCTTGATCAGCCATTCACCATCCTCATGCTCATAGCCTGTGCCGCTTGTGCCGCCTCCATAATTGTCCATTATTTTGAGCAATATCCATCTCTTCTTGTATGCTCTCGCTCGCACTCAGACGCACGCCAAATCCCCAACAGACATGCCTCACACGCTTTATCCAAAACTGCCCCTTAAAGAGGCGCCGGAAAAACTGGCCAAAACTGGCTGCAGGCTCAGCGCCAATGCGCCGCTAGGGCACTGATACGCTTATCACATTCAGGCTTCAACTCGTGTGTTACATGGTTACGTAGTTAGACATTGTACATTTTTTTTAATGCAGTTAGAAATTGTACATAAAAACTATAAAACTATAAAAGAGAAACAATAGTGAAAACCCGTTTTTGAAGATTTGCAAACCCTTCATTAAGATCCAACCATTTGTGGAAGTCGTTTCTTATGAGCTTTTCTTTTAAAAATAATAGTTGAAAAGTCCTTTTTGAGTGAATCTACAGACCATTTGTGGAAGTCGTTTCTTATGAGCTTTTCTTTTAAAAACAATAGTTGAAAAGTCCTTTTTGAGTGAATCTACAGAAAATGGCGAAATTATGGATGAAGGCGTTGAATAAATTGAGTCAACTTGATTGTAAAAAACTTATATAGTTAAAGTATATTTCTTAATCAAATTAAGAAAAATTGGATATTTATATAATTTTTTCACACCCAATTATTCTTATATTTATTCTTGATATTAAGAAAAAAATTTATATTTATTCTTGATTGGATATTTAAGAAAAATTGGATATTTTTCTTATATTTATTCTTGATATTAAGAAAAAAAATTGGATATTTATATAATTTTTTCACACCCAATTATTTCTTAATCTGATGACGGAGGAAAAAAAAACTTATATTTATTCTTGATTGTAAAAAACTTATATTAAAAGTATATCTCTTAACAAAGTACATTCCTCCGTCATCATATTTGCAATTATTCTTTTTCACACCCATACAAACACAACAATGTATAATGGCATAAGAGGGAGTGACACAATTATTAAGGAAAGCGAGTTTATGCAGTTGATATTAAATTGATAAAGTAAAAAATAAAGTAAAAATTATAGAGAATCACACAAATTTTAATTTATCAAATTTGATAGAGAACAATTTTAGTAATTCCTCCTGAGTTGAGACCTATTATTCAGATCGATGGGGGGAAAGGATTTTTCGAAAGGAAAATGGGACAATCTCAACAATATTAAGAGTGTAGTTCTTTTCAGTAATTTTAATCAATTCATTTTGTAAAGTGACTGTAACTTTATTTAATTTTATTATTATAGAATTAATGTTTGAAATTTAGATATTGCATATCCAATGAGATGGTGTTAATATAAAAGTACAATATCTAAATTATTAAACCAATTCTGCGAGTCTTTCTATATAATGGTGTATTGATTTAATTAAATAAGGAGTTTTGTGATTACTCCTACTCTATGTTGTTCGGAAACACCAATATCATGAGGAAACGAGAAACGTCAACTTTTGTTCAAAAAGTCTTATTTGGAGAGTTTCCAAAGAGTTTCCGAGAGTTTCCGTGCTATATAGCTTCTACTTCAAAAATTATTTTTTAAAATGATTTTGGAGAAAGTACTTAATAGTAAAAGTTAGTAGTGTTTGATAAAAAGTGATTCTAAAAAAGTAAAAGTGAGTAGTGTTTAATATGTCAAGTGTTTTTGGGTAATAAAAAAATGAAGTGGTTTAAAACACTCTTCCACCTGTTTCTCAATTTTAATTTTTAAGAGCCCGTTTGGAGAACTCTGTTTTCGGCTTATCAGGCTTATCAGCCAGCTTTTTCACCAAACACGTAACTTTTACTTTCGCGCGCTGAATTGTGTAATAAGCTGAAAAAGTAAGGTTGGAGTTACTTTTCTGGCTGTATTGGCTGAAGTTACTGTAGAGGACCATTTTAGCTATTTTTACATATAATTTTTTCTTTAATTTATTAATAAAATATATTTTTAAAATATTTTTTTCTTAAATCAGCAGAATCAGCCAAAACAGCCACTCCAGCCAGAATATCATAAATTTCAGCAGAATCAGCCAAAACAACCGATTTTGATGCTACCAAACGGGCTCTAAGTGATTAATTTAAATAGAAGTCGAAAACACTTTTTTCAACTTTTTTTAAAACAAAACTCCCTAATTAAGCAATTTATTTGTCTTTTATTTAATTAATCCAAAAAACTCGGATCGTTTGTTCCTCTTCACTCTCCGGCGGCCTCCTCTTCCTGCGACCTGCACTTAGCGATTCCGAGCCATCCTCTGCCTGGGTGAGCCGGGATCCCTGCCCTTTTTACCTTTACTCCTGTATTCTTTCAATGTTATTTTGAACTTTTGTCGTTCTATTCTCTTGCAATTTGTTTGTCATTTGTTAACATATTTTACTATTTTGGCTGCAGAAAATTTGGTTCTTTGAGTGTGTCAATGTAATGCCTCTTCTTTTTAAATTCAGCTAGTATTCTCCCTCACCATTTTTATTAGTACCACTCAATTTTTTAATAAAAAGTTTCAGCAGTTTGCATTTACTGTACCAAATATGAAATACCATCACTTTCACACTCTTGGTCAAATGCCAAGAACAAAAATGATAGTGCTTTATGCTATGATTTCAAGTATACTTCTAAGATGGTAACTGTTAGTGTTGCTAGAATCTATTTGACTATTTTTATTACTTTACTTCTAACATATAGTACGATATTTAAATTTATATCACTATATATGTAATTGTATACTATACCCAATCTTCTATGCTTCGGCTATTTACTTAGCGTTTTTTAATCTTTCCGCCAAATCTGCTATCAGCTATTGATAACACTGATTTGTACTTCTAAAATTTAGTATGGCAAGTTCTTTAAGAGACAGATATTTCTGAGTATGCTTAACCCTCCAAGATCCTTTTCCCTTTTCAAAATGGGTTCAGTATCTCCATGCAGTGAAAAATACAACATGGCAGAAGGTAATCCCACGTCTTGTTTCATAAAACAGTTCCTCCATACCCACTCAAATTCCACTTTTCGTTCTATACCATAAGTTCTTCAACACCATTTGTGATTTGTCAATGCCTCTGTTAAGTTTAATACGAAGTACGTAGTATATGGTTTCTGAACATCTAGATCTAAACTAAATTACTAAAATGTAACACATCTAGTTGTGATTTATCTGAAAACTAATTCTTCATGAGTTAAAAAGAAGAGTTATTCATCACTGAACTATTACCGTAAAGAGTGAATTAAAGGAAAAGGACAAATTCAATGAAATGAAATGTTTTATCTATAACTTTTTACTTCTTAAAGTCCATGTATGTTATCAGCAGTATGGTTTTCATATACACGTATATCGGGTTGTATGATTTTATAAGCACCAAAAATAATGTTAAAAGATGTATATTGCTTTTTTGGGCTTCTCATATTAGCTCTTATATCTCTCATTTCCCTTCAAATTCCTCTGCTTCTTGTGTTCTCCACTCTTACTCTTTTTCTAACTCGATTTCTATGTGTTCTTTCATTCTTCTTTCTCGGGTCTCTCTTCCATGTGAGGTTCCACTGTTCCATTAATTTAAGATTTCTCTATTTCATCTAACTCTTCCATCTTAATCAGGCTTATAGGATTCTATCTTTCTATTAAGTTAGCCTTTTCGATTTTCAGCTATTTGCTTCAACAACTATGTCCTGTTTAGACTAAAGCAATTGCTCTTTCGTTAATTATTTAACTGATTTAAAACTCAAAATATTGAAAGATAAAACTTTGGAAATATTACTATACTATACTGTATGCTATAAAAAGTCTGAATTTGAAGTTAGCTTATAAGTCTTTTTCCAGCTCTGGAAAGGGCTGGTTGGGTTCAATGTTGTCAAACAGCAGTCTTGTGATTGGTGGTCGAGGAATCATAGGATACCTCCATGGCTCCATATAAAATTTGTGCAGAATGGTGGGCTATGGGTGGTGCCAACCATATGGCAGAATTTGGGTCATGTGACGTTAGCCATTAACAACACTGAGCTGGTTATACGTTGCCAGGCTGAGATGGGTCACAATAAATTGCATTCATAATGAGCTGGGTGGTTAAAGAACTTGGGAGAAGGGGAGGCGCACGCACCTGGGTGAGGCGCAGCATAAGCGCATGAAGCGCAGGGAGGTGCACGCCTGGGTCACCTGATCCAGAAAAGGCTGACAGCCTTTTTTGTTTAAAACTTTCAAAAATAGTTAGCTCATATCTTTAATAACACTTGGCCCATCTAAATAATAGGGTAAAACCATTGAAACCTACGTAAAACCTCAAGTCAAGTACGTAAAAACGTAAAACCTTGTGTAAAACACTATGCTATCATCGCTTGCCATCATCACTCTTCAGTCTACTCATTCTCCTCACTCAAGCTGCTCTACACTGGCCAGTTCTTTCAGTTTTCTTCATCATCTCAAGCAAACTCAGTTCTCCCTCACAGCACTAAACAAGATGTGCTCTTTTTCATGCAGTCCTCTTCATCCCAATACTCATATAGTATATTGCTATGTATGTAATAAAGTACAAGTATATTACCATGTATATAATACTCTATATTACTCATAAAGTAATAATACTCTATATTACTTATAGCACTAGTATATTGCTATATATAATAAAGTAATGATACTCTGTATGACTCTATATTACACACAGCACTAGTATATTGCTATGTATATAATAAAGTAATGATACTCTGTATTACTCTATATTACTCACAGCGCTAGAACAATGCTATGTATATAATAAAGTAATAATAATACGTAGTCCTAAAATCCAAGTTCAAGTACTACTCGTAGGCTTGTGGATGAGGAAACTAAGGGAGAAATTGAAGAGGATGTTGGAGAATATAAATCAGATAATGGAGAAGAAACCTACTCCTCTTTTGATGACTAATAGTCCTTCACAAGTCTAACAAGGGTGAATAGGCTCCGATTTGATTGTCTTTTCCTTTTAGTTTTAGTATTAAAGCCATCATCATCATCATTACCCCAGTGCCACAAAGGCTCCCACCTACAGTGGGGTAAGGGGCGGTCAGATGTACGCAGCCTTACCCCTGTACTAAAGCACATAGAGACTGTTTCCGGATGACCCATAGTGAAAATCGCGTCCAAAATGCATGGACTGACTGGAGCTTCATAACAAAGAAGCGCAGACAATTTAGTGAGCCATTTTGCTTTATTCCATCATATTTTCAAGCCAAAAAATAGTGAGCCTTTAGTATTAAAGCCATGAATTCTGAATTTGGTGTTTAGTTTTTGTGAATCACGACTTTATTTTGGTGAATCCTGCCTTTTTATGCATTTGGTTTAATATGTTGTTACCTACATCATATTTGATAATTGTGGAATAGTATATGTGATATTATCTAAGTAATGCGCTTCACCCGAGTCAGTCGAGCGCTTTATTTGCGCCTCAGGCGCTGCAAGGTCCCTAGCGCTTCAAGAGCACCTTTCGACTTTGACTACCTTGATAATGAGTAATAAACTTTGTAGGCATTATCCTAAACAGTCTCTACTGCCAGTCTTAAGCATGGATGTGTTGAATCTAAAAGTTTATTATGTATTGAATTGAATTGGGCCTATAAGTAAGGTGGGTATTTTGCTCCAATCTTAAAAGCTTTAATAAAATACTGTTGAGTGATTCTCATCTAAACGCTCTCATATTTGCTACTATCCTGCAACTTTGGTAATTGGTATTGAGCTACTATTCTGCAACTTTGACTAATTATCCTGTTTTGGGGTTTCCAAGTCTGCATTGGATTGCATTCTAGAAGTGGGAAAAGATCAGTGAGCCATGCAAAGAGGAAGAAAGAATTTGAAAAGAGCTGTAAATGAAAAAACTGCAACTCTTCAACAAGGACAATGCATTATGCAAGTAGTTGACCTCCGTGGCTCCAATCAAATTGAGGTAAACATCTCTCTCTGACTCTCTCAACACATACACGCAAACAGAGATTTTCATACATTATTTGTACATCGTTACACTTTCAACAAAACACCCAAAGTGAGACATGCATAGAGTATTTGTACAACTTTATGTTTTATGCATTGTTTCATTCTAAGTTGCATTGTTGGTATTTGAAGGTAATGGATGCAAAGGGTGATAAGTCAATAGCAATCTTCCCAGCTAAGTTTCAAAAGAGCATGTGGATTAAAAGAGGTTTGATCTGTTAAGAGAATAGCTTATAAGTATAACTATATATCTACATTTTTATATTTTATGAAAAGAGAGATTACAAAAGCCTTACTTTACCTGTTCTTTTCTGCTTTCCTTTTACTGTGAATGAATAGGGAACTTTGTCGTGGTTGATGAGAGTGGGAGAGAGGAGGCAATGGGGTCAGGTAGAAAAGTGGGTTGCACTGTTGCACAAGTCCTCTACCATGATCAAGTTCGTGAGTATAAAAAGTCTCCAGAATGGTACGTGGTTGCTTGAAACTAATGTGTCTGTTTTACGGTGTTAGTACTTCACTTCTTTCTTTCCAATGAAATTCTGAATCATTTGATATTACTAGAGAGTACAATTATGTGAAATGATTGAGGATTTGCATCTTTTATTCAAATCTGTTTGTATTTGGAACAATTGCCATGAGCCACCATTTGGAAAATAACAGCTATGTGAAACCATTTATGCTTTGGATTCTCATACTCATATTCCCGTGCAGGCCAGATATCTTCAGATCGAAAGCAATTGAACCTCCAATGCAAAGTTTAAAAAAGCAAACTCCTCAAACATGTGATGTTGAAAACTCAAGTGATGATGATGGACTTCCTCCATTAGAAGCCAATACAAATAGATTAATAGCATTCCAATCCGAGCAAGATACAGACTTGGATTCTGATAGTGATTCCTGACTTCACTTCTAATTGTTAGCTACACAAAGTGAAAGCAAATAATCTAGAGTGGATTGAGAACTTTTTCAAATCACATATGTTGAGTCAAAATTGCAGGCTTTTGATGTTCTAGTCAAAATCACATATGTTGAGTCAAATCACGTATGCATTTCGAGGACTTCACTTTTGGCATTTCCATTATGGGGGGTAACCGATTGGTGTTTGGATTTAACTATTTAAGGGAAGAAGGGAGTTTTAAGGGAGAGGCCATCCACATCGTTACTTTTATTTGGGAAGTAATTAAGTAAATGAATAAAGGCTAACATGGGATGCTACTGGTTGCAATAAGCCAATAATTATTCGTCATAGTAGAAAGAACACCAATGATTAAGAAGGATGATTTTCCTTCTTCAAGAACACCAAAAATAGTGTAATAAAGTATAACAATTGGAATTGATATAAGATTAGATGATCCAATCATCCAGTTGTGATAAATTATGGGTTTATATAGGCTAGGAAATTATCTATAGTAGTCTATTCATGATCCTAGATGAGTATGAATGAAATTTCTGAATCTTACTTTTCAAGATCGTCAATTCCAACCCAAAAATATTGCATGTGGCCTTATATTTGTGAATTTTTAACGTCCTGTGCTAGGTAGAGAGGTATGTGGCACCAGGGTCCCTAGTGTCTCAAAGGGGCGGTGGTGGTTGGGGCCAACGTGGTCACTAGAATCGTTGTCTACGGTGGTCAATGTCGGGTGGGCACACATTGGTTACTGAATAGGAGGACGTTGGTCACTTGGTCCTGGATGAGTGGACTTTGGTCATTGGACGGGTGGACGTTGATCACTAGACGGACAGACAATGGTCACTGGACGGGTTGATGTTAGTCACTGGATGGTCGGGCATTAGTCACTTGACGGGTGGACATTACTCATTAGTCACTGGATAGGCCGCCTCAAGTAGTGCGGTTTGATTTACAGTTTCACATTTTCTAATCGAACCGAAACCGACTCAAGTAGTACGGTTCGGTTTACGGTTTCACATTTTCTAAAACCGAAACCGATCAAACCGAACCGACGAACACCCCTATATCGGCGGAGGATGATCACTCGACGAGCGAACATGCACGTCATTGTGACGTTGGTCACTTGAATGGTTGTCATTGTGGTAATGGGTCAAGTGACAAGGACATAAAGGATATAATGATCTTATTCCTTTTGAATCTCTTTTTTGGAAATTCAAACAGTCTTTTTTTGTCCATTAATTAATTTTTAATACCTAGTACTCGTATTATTCTTTTCTTAATCCCAAATTAGAATTGAATCATCAGACATAAACTCCTGAACTCCCGCAAACGGCGACAATGCCAGAGCCCCGATTCATAAATTCCAGAGTCCAATGACCGAATCGACCGATCAGAACGACTGAACGAGATCAGCATAGCTACTGCGGTTGTGCACAGCACCCCAGTTGCACTTCTCCCTACAGTCTTCACTGGTGACCGGCCACAGAATTAACGCTTCAGAAGCTTCCCTTATTCCTCACCCGACAGTGCGTTTGGCTTAAGGACTAGCGTCTTCAGGTAAATAAAAGTTAAAATTGTATAAAGTTTAGGCTTAAGGTTACTGGGTTAATATTGATTATTCAGTTATTGGTATTTTGGCAGTCGATAGATAGATGAAGTAGTTTTAGCTTTAATTAGTTGCAAGGCTGTCAAGAAAATTCATGAATTATTGAAATAATTTTCAATTAATTTGGTGGTAGTAATTATGTAGTTTGGTTTGCGATTTTCACTAAAAATTGTATTTGTGAATTTTAGTTTGTTTTGTTGACTATTTGTTTGTGATTTTTCTGTAAGCATGTAGGTATTGTGATGACTGCTCAAACGAAAAGCAAGAAGAATAGGATATTAAGAAGTACTCCGTAAAAGTTTTTGTGCATTTGCATATGTTTACATTTAAAAATTTATTCTTTTGATGTTCACAGTGTATCTTTCACTTTGAATATGTGTTGTTTCTCATATTGTGTATTTTTTATTCAATTTATCTTTTTTTATGACATTAGTGTTACAGAAATCACATTAATATGATATGACAATATTAAGTGTTCTTTCATCTAGGCCTCTACAATTCTAAAGACGGCCTGTTGATTTTGGCACAAATATTATGGAAAAGTGGGATTTGTGATTGTTATTGAACATTTAAAAGAGAGAAATTGGAAATGATGCAGAGACAAAAATACTGCCTAATTTAGTAAAAGTATGCTAGGACGGTCTAAATAGGAAATACTTCATATGAGACAATCAAAATGTGTCAGAGGTAGTATCTTGCAGCATTATTATCTTTACAGGACAATTTAAAGGCTTACACTACTAGTTCAGGTGTATAACGATAATAAATTCAAAGTCTCTCTTTTTAAAGGGTATGAAATGCATCTTACCATGTGCATTTGGTCTGGTGCATATGCTTGATATTCCATTTTTCTTACACTGTTTGTAAGAAACTGTTTGTAGAGCAGTAGAGGTGTCTTGGATGCCTTGGATCAGGTCTTCAATCTTATACGGAAACTATGCTTTGTCTGCTACTGTATTTGTTCTTTGTCGAGACTCGAGACTGTTTAAGGTTTGAGCTTGAGTGTTTGACTGTCTTTATGTTTTTGGGAGTACAGAAACTTCCTCAAATACATCTGGCTGGAGTAATTACTTTTGCTAAACCCTAATTAAAATCTGATCCACCCTTGCCTCGGAAATTTGATTGTTGTTATGTGCTCCCATTATATGTGTTATGTACTCCCATTATGTGTGTTATGTGTGCTTTTTTCCATGTGACACTGAGCAAAGTGTTTCACCCTAATACATGAATGGAAACTCTTTGCTGGCAGGATTTTAGATCAGATGGCTTTTTGTTCTCCCTCAACCCCAGCCAAGCTAGCAGTTACAGTTGCATGTTTCCTTGGTAGCGGAGCTTTGTTTGCATATGGGGTGCATCTTTCATATCTGAATGTTGGTCCTCAGCAAGCTAGAACCAAGGCTAGGAATGATTTTGTCAAGGATCGAATAAGAAAGAAATACGGGAAGTTATAGCATTTAGCTGTTACGTGGTTTTGGATAAATTTAGAATCCTTTCGATTGTATAGTGCAGGGTTTTTAAGATTTTACTTCTTTTTCCATGGAGTGGTCATAATGTGCTGTTTGTGCATCGTTGATGATTACTTATATAAAGTTTGGGCAATGATGCATTGAGTTCAATAGTTCTTGTCTTCCTGAGATCAACCCAAATGTGTTAAAAAAATCGATGCAAACCTAATTGTGCTGTGCATAATGGCTTAAGCAACTCGTTGTGTCAGTTGGTGGATTGTATCAACACATTGCCAATGACTAAATTTGATAGCTGTTTTGACTTGCTGGTTGTTTTATTTAATACAGCAGGGGCATAACAATCCATTCCATACATGATTCATAGGTCAAATAACACTAGGAAAAATAGTGAAATTGTTGGAAAGTAAACACTAGATTAAGTGGGGATCTAGGGGTGGACCGGTTCCGGTTCGGGCCCGGTTCGGGCCTGGGCCCGGCCGGGCCTCGGTTCAGAAAAAGGAGGCCCGGGCCCGAACCGGTGGTGGGCGGTTCCGGTTCCGGTTCCGGGCCAGAACCGGGCCGGGCCGGGCCGGGCCACCCGGAATGTTTTTTTTTTTTCTTCTTCTCTTATTTAACCCCCTACCCCTCCCCCTCCACCCCAAACCACCCCAAACCACCTCAAATGGCCCAAAATACCTAATCCAACCCAAAACTTAAAAAAATTTCAAAAAAAAAAAAAAAAAAAATTAAATTCCGGCCCGAACCGGGCCCGGCCCGTCCGGGCCGGTTCACTAAACTGGAGGCCCGGGCCCGGACCGGTATACCACCGGGTCTGGAGGCCCGAACCGGAACCGAACCGGTTGACCGGGCCGGTCCGGGCCCGCACAGTAGCGGGCCGGTCCGGGCCCGCACAGTAGCGGGCCGGTCCGGTTCCGGGCCGGTTGGCCCGGCCCGAGTCCATCCCTATGGGGATCCCAATTAATACCAGAGACCTCAAATTTATATTGGGTTGCTAGCAACGTTTATAATATTCTGATGATAAATTCTAATGGGTCATGTTTTGGCCTCACCAAGGCATGGCTTAACTTGAGAAAACTTAGTTTAGAACTGCTCCAAATAAGATAAAACATATACATAAGTGTACAAATAGGAGTAGATATATTTTATACCTAAAATAGTAATTGGATTTGCATTAATAGTCTGAATCATTAGCCTGCATCGGTTATATTATTATTATTATTTAATTCAGAAAATGACTTGGGTAAAGTTAGTTGTTTGGATTAGATTTGGGGAATGCCGGTAGCAGTTAGAATGACTTAAAACAATGACTATGCTTTTTTATTTCAGCCTGTTGAAACTTTAACCATTGGTTACATTGGTCTCAACCCCCATGGTGTAGTTAGCCATAGTTGTAGACTTGTAGGCTTTGTAGCTATAAATATAGCTATTGGGTATTCCTTTGAAATGTCTTAAGTCTTACACAATAAAATACATCTGTAATAAACTTGATGCATATGATTTGTAATTTGTATGCTCCAGATAGGGTTATGATTTCAACACTCCATCAAATTGGAGCATATAAATCATATGCATCAAGTTTATTACAAATGTATTCTATTGTGTTAACTGTTAAGACATCTTGCTCGTCCCACCTAATATAGTTATTGTCTAATAATCCTATGAAATAGCAGTAAGAATGAACGTCACTCATTCCACACGATCCTTCGGGGAGTAGTTATAGCACAACTATAGCTACAATTACTTGTGAAATCCATGGCATTCATATTCTTGCCTTTTTTTACATACAGTTGCTACTTGCTATATACTGCCAGTATCCAACATGGTTAGATGAAGCAGCGATTTATTGCTCTCTAGTCTAGACCAATGCCGTTTCTTACTGTCACTGACTGATTCTTTCAGAGGAATCAGAGGCTCATGACATTTACAAGCCTAAATTCTAATTGATACTTCTTTTAAGGATTGTTAATATGACAATGTGCATAGCATACATGTGAAATAAGGGAGGCGCATAAAATGAACTAGTAAAACTGGAAAGTGTGATATCAGGAAACCAAAATATGGCAGGTCTCTTTAGCTTTAAATTGTTTTTTTAAAAAAAACTTTTATGCATGTGATCTATTAAAAATACTCATCTGAATAGTATTAACTAGGAATAGGAAGGTGGCATGTAAATACTCTAAATAGTTTTGGATCCATTACCTCCCAGGCTCCCAAAGAGGTAAACCAGTCAGACTATCTTCAAGCATCTACAACTATTGATTCTTGATGTATAAAAATGATTAAAAAAATCGTTAACTTCACGCCAACGAGAAAAAGGGAATACTAAAAGAATAGATAATCCAAAAAGCGATCTCAGATTTTAATGAAAAGCATGACTTAGTCCTGGACTCGGGCCGGTTCGGGCCCGGTTCGGGCCTGGGCCCGGCCGGGCCTCAGGCCAGGAAAGGGAGGCCCGAGCCCGAACCGCCGGTGGCCGGTTCCGGGCCAAACCGGGCCGAACCGGCCCAATATTTTTTTTTTTTTTGTTCTCCTATTTAATCCCCTACCCCTCCCCCTCAACCCCAAACCATCCCAAACCACCTCAAATGGCCCAAAATACCTAATCCAACCTAAAACTTAAAAAAAAATCAAAAAAAAAATTAAAATCCGGCCCGGACCGGGCCCGAACAGGCCGGGCCGGTTCACCAAAACCTGGGCCCGGGCCCGAACCGCCCAGCAGCCGGGCCGGGCCGAACCGAACCGAGGGACCCACCGGGCCCCGGGCCGGGCCAGTTCCGGGCCGGGCCGCCCGGCCCGAGTCCAGCACTAGCATGACTGCAAAAGTAATAGGGCAGGTCAACAACTCTCAATATAATAATGTTTAGGAGACAATTCTAAACTGATAATTTGTGACAAAGTCACAAATTTTTTGTCACAAATTGCAATACATAAGTAAAAAGGGATAATGTGTCAAAACTGAATGAATAGAATCTAAGCTGCACCACCAGCAGCCTTTCCTTTCTTCTTCTGAAGTTTCTTCATGTAAAACTCCAGTTCCTTGCCCTCCAAAATGTAACTGCAAAGCCCATATGAACAAATTGTGAGAAGAACCTTCACGTCAATTAATTCCCGCTTGAGCTATAGCATTAATTAATAGTCTCTACTTAGCAAATATATCAGGCCCAACATAAACTCAGACATCACAAAATAATTAAAATTTACCTTCGTACAATTCAAATACGAGTCAGACTCACAGGGAGCAGCATTGATCATATTAAAATTTAATTGTGTGCCACATTAAAACTTTTGGGGATTACTAGGCTTGCTATAAATCATGGCCTATTGGCTTACAGTAAACCATGTAGATCCCTTCCAAGCTTGCTATATAAAATGTACTACTCTGAATAAAGATTCTTTGCTACAGTATTGAAATTTGATAAAATCATATAGATTAAATGATTTTGATGCATAAGAACACACTAATAAAGGGCTCAATTATTAGACACAGTGTAGCTAACTTTTCAAAAATGATAATCTGACAGCTTATACAATAGGAAACCCTATATACCTGCAGTTTCATTTTGACCTAAACAATTTAGAAAATTAGAAGGACACCCATTCAAGTTCACAATGACTGCAAATTAGAGTAGGTAAGCGAGCATAGCAAAAGAATTGAAGACAAACCCATCAGCACGACCACACTGGCCAGGCCTTGAAGCAATTGCAGCTAACAAGCGGCCTCCTGCAAATTGCTCCTCAATATGTGGGTCAATTTTATGATCCTTTTGGCGTTGTTCCAGTTTCCTCGCAACATGATTGCTTTTCTTCTCCTCAGGAGCAGCAGCCTCAGTGGTATCCTGAATAAATAAACAGAAAAAAATATGAGTGAGTTAATGTACAAAAAGGTTCACTAAAAACTCGCACATTGATCCAACCAACCATCAGGGTGTACCTACCATTTGTCCATTTCATATAGGAAATCAAATGTATCAGGAAACTAACCACTCGGAAACAAAATAGAAGTCTTTTTTCAAGGAACTGACTTTCAAGCAGTGAAAATGATCAAGTTTCAAAAGTAGGGGCATCTCCATACCTCTCCTTCTTTTTTGGCGGCAACAGTCTTCTTCTTGCGACCAACTTCAACTCCATAGTGCTGGAGATACCACTGCTTAAATGGTGCAGCATCCACTTGAACGATAGCACCCTTAACCAATGTCTGGGTCCTGACCAACTCGTTGTTTGAGGCATTATAAACCACATCCAAAATCCTAGTCTTCCTGGTGAGAGCTTCACTTCCCCAAGAATAGTTCCCGGTATCCAATCTCAAGGCACGCCACTTCACATTGCCCCCTCGAACCCTGACCCTTCGAACTGTTTTAGCATTTGGAACCAGTTTTGTGTTTGCAGGTTGTCTTCCGAGCTCATACCTTGAGAACAATAAATAAATAAATAAATAAATAAATAAATAAATAAATAAATAAATAAATAAATAAATAAATAAATAAATAAATAAATAAATAAATAAATAAATAAATAAATAAATAAATAAATAAATAAATAAATAAATAAATAAATAAATAAATAAATAAATAAATAAATAAATAAATAAATAAATAAAAACTGGTGAATATAATCCTGCAGAAATAAAAAATATGCAAGCCAACACAATTGTGATTGTCTTGATTTCTCTATTGACAATTGAATAATATAACCGGCCCTTCAGTTTCATATTTTAATGTTGCTTGAGTAGACTATACACAAACACGAAAAGTACTCAGCACTAGTCGCAGAAAAGCGTAATAGAACAAAATTCCAACGTAAGACGATCCAATTTCATCCACATACTTTCGCTTCTTCCTCCAGGCCTTCTTCTTACCACCAGTAGCTCTCCTCTTATGCATCGAATCCCGAGAGATACCTGCGACATCAGCATTATCATCACTGACATTGTTCGCTCAATTCTTAAATACCGTTTTAGATAAGAGTATCAAAGAAGGGAAAACGAAATAGATCAATAAATATTGTATTATGAGTACCCATGGCTGACGGCGAAAAGGTCCCCGGCCGGCTACGATCGCGGTGAGTCTGGAAGCGATTTAGGGCGGAAAAACCCTAACACACCAAATTATGCTTTTGTACTTCGAAAATGACAAATGGGCTGGGAGTCTAGTATCCAGCAAATGGGCTGAAAAGTCGGTATCCGCCAGACAGCCGGAGCTCTGTTAGTTTATTCGCGTATAATACACTCAAACATATAATTCCCGTATAACACTCTCGTTTATGAATTTTTCAGAAAATTCTGGAAATCTCACGTACTTTAAGCATTAAATGTATAATACACATACTGTATGTATTGATACATGTTTTATTCAAAAACACACCATTAAACGGAAGCCTAATGTAGTGATACAACTGAAACGAAATGTTTAGTTGCTCAATATTATTTATATTACTTAAAAAATTTATGCCTTATATGTTCGTTAATTGTTTCATAGTCATTACATTTAATAAATTAGCTTCTTAAATTCATAATCATTTTCAATACTACTATTGTACTACTAATGTATCACTTTTGTTCTCCATCCATACCAAGACTCCAAAGAGATCGAAAAATGTTGTGGCGGACTAGCGGCTCACCAAACTCACGGTCACAGTAATATCAACTATTCTCTAATAATATCTCTTTACTTCTACTCAAATAGGCAATGCCATTTTTATAACTTTTTATTTCTATCATTAAATTAGTATATAAGACACGTATTATATGCCGTATTTTTAAATTGTGAAACGTTTAAAACGCGTCCGTATCTTTATATATTTCACGAACGTATGAAACATATATTAAGCCGTATTTTATATGATTGTATCATATTATACAAGAACGTACGTATTATTGCATTATTCACGAACAGTATATTACTAACAAAGCTGGAGAGTGAGGAGGAATAAACGATCGAGGGACGATATTTTTTTGGATTAATTATTTAATTATAATTAAATATAAGACAAATGAATTGGTTGATCATGGAATTAGTCAGTCGGGGAAAACTTTTAAGACATGTTTACTTCAAAAGGTTAAAACATCGTTTAACATTAAAATGTCCAAAATAACCCTATACATATATAGACACACAAACATTCATGAACAAAAGTATTATGTGTACCCATACCCCCTTACCCCCACCCTACCTTACCCCGACCCACCCTATCCCCCCTTACCACCCTACCCCTACCCCCTACCACATCAACCCCACCCCGACCCCACCCCTAACCTACCATACTCCTACCCTACCCTAGCTACCTTACCTTGACCCCACCACTACCCCGTCCTCGACCCCACCCCTACCACCCCATCCACTTACCCCCTACCATACACCCTACTCCTACCCATACCCTACCATACCTTACCCCGACCCCAGGCTCCTACCTACCCTACCTTACCCCAACCCCACCCACAATCCCCACCCTTACCCTAACCACGATCTAACCCCACTCAATAAACCACTTGCCCCTACCTCGGTCCCACCCCGATCTCAGCCCCAACCCCACCCCACCCCTACCACCCCTACCAAATGCCCCTACCTTGGCTCCACCCAGATCCTGGCCCACTCTACCGCCATCCTACCCCACGTAGGGTGGGGTCGGAGGTGGGACCGACGTGGTAGGGGATATGAGGTAGGGTGGTAAGGGGGTAAAGGATAAGGGGTAGGGTGGGGTCGGGGTGGTGCCAATGTGGTAGTGGTAGGGTGTTGGGGTGGGGTCGGGGTAAGGTAGAGTGGGGTAGGACAGGGTGGGGTCGGGGGTGGGTCCGCTGGGGGTGGTAAGGGCCTAGGGTAGGGTAAGGTGGGGTCAGGGTTAGGGCCAATGTGGTAGGGGTGGTAAGGGGCCTAGGTGGTGGGGGTGGGGTCGGGTAAGTGGGGTGGGGTGGGGTGGGGTAAGGTAGGGTAGGGTGGGTGTGGGGCCGATGTGGTAAGGGGTTGGGGTGGCCCTAGGTGGGGCCGATGTGGTAGGGTTGGGGTAGGTGGTAAGGGCCTAGGGTTTGGGGGTGGGGTAGGGTAGGGGTAGGGGTGGGTAAGGGGGTCGGGTAGGGTGTAGGGTCGGGGTAGGGTAGAGTAGGAGTAGGGTAAGATAGGATATGGTGGGGTCTAGTAGGGCCGAAGTGGTGGGGGTAGGGGGTTGGGGTAAGGTGGGCATAGGTTGGGGTGGGGGCTAGGGGGTTGGGGTAAGGTGGTAAGGGGCCTAGGTTGGGGTGGGGTAGAGGTTGGGGTAAGGCAGGGTAGGGGTGGGTAGGGGGGTGTGGGGCGGGACCGAGGTGGGGTGAGGGTTGGGTATATTCGTTGTAGAGAAAGGGGGTATGCGGGGTGGGGGTGGGGTAATGGTCGAGTAGGGGTAAGGTGCGAGGATGGATGGAGGTTGTGGGTATGGGTGGGGTCGGGGTGGGGTCGGGGTAGTAGGGTAGGGGGTAACAATAAGGGTAAGGGCAAAGGGTAAATTCGAAAACTGAAAAAGCTTAAAGTGTCGCTCAATTAATACATAGGGGTGGTATGCTTAGTAAGCGGCACTTTAAGCACATATTTCGATTAGTAAACAGTTTTTTAAGCAGTGTGCGTGTTTACATCAGCTATCTTACTAATTGGTACATGAAAAATTACGGATGAGTTTACCTTTTTTGTAAGCTTTTTAGGTATGGTTTGTGTTGGGAAAGAGAAATAAACAAATAGAAAATTAATTAATTAATTAAAAGATGTGACAAATTTTTAGAAAGCATAAATTGACAAAATCTAATGACGTAGAAGAAATATTTGTTTTCATATAAATTAAATTAATATGTACTTGGTATATATTAAATATAAGTTTTTCTTCATTTAACAGATTCAATCAATTTAAATTATTTAATCATTCCAGTTAGAATTTCATTAGATTTACCTAATACTCGTATCAATACTAGAAACAGGTTCATAGATGATTCACTCTTAAGAGAGTGTTTTTCATCTTTTCATTTAGGTACTTTCTCTATAATAAAATGAATTTTATCAATTCAAGACACAAAAGATAGACGAATTATCAATTCGGGACCTCAAACATGAAATGTATCGATATAGAAAATTGTCAATTTAGGACCTGAATTATTGAAAATCAATCTTTTTAAAAAAAAAAATATTGAAAATCATTCTAGAACCTAAGTTGTCATTAATTTTATTGTTATTATATTTTTAAAAATTTTAAATATTATTTAGTTTTATTGAACTAATAAATTTTTGTGAAGAAAAGTTTAAAAAACATGACAAAGGAATTAATTAAAAACTAACTAAATCAAAATCTACGAAATATTAGGTCCTAGGTTGATAGTTTTCCATCATTGAAGTCTTATACTGATATATTTCAATTTTTGGGTCTCGGGTTGATAATTCATCCATCTTTCAGATATTGAATTGATAAAATTACATAATTAAAAATCACTTTTAAAATAGAAGCAATGGCAAACACATTCTAGTTCAAAATGCAACTTTGGTGTCATTAAAAAAACACGCCCAACTAACGGGAAATTCTATTGGCAACCCTTAATTTGCTATCCACAGCCTCCTAAATTATAAAAAGTCTAAGTTACCCTTAGATATTAACTTAAGTTCTTGAAATCCCTCGCACATGATCCACAGTGATCCTCCACGAAGGAATCCTCGTCACGGCAGAGAAGTAGCTACTAGCTACAATCGTCGATTAAGCTCTGAGAAGAACATCCATGACCTCATATTGAACGTAGGTGGCTGTGGTGCGATTTTCGTTGCTGCCCCATCCACTGGTGGTGCCGCTGCTGCTCCGTCGGGTGAAGAGAAGAAGAAGGTCATTGAGGAACAGAGTGAAGAAAAAACGGGATGGGCTTGTTTGATGATTAGTCTGAAATTTCTTTGAATCTTTGATAATTTTATCATACTCGAATGGAGAATTTATAAACCCCATCATCATTGAAATATCTATTAAATCTAAGTGAATCTGTTTTTGTAATGCCTAAAGTATACTACGTATATACTTGTATATCGAAGGCCTTTGATATCTATTCCTATGTTCATACTATACGCTGGGGTAATGATATCTCATGTGGGATGAAGCTTGATTGACCACAAATGGGTGGCAATCTGATGTGGGATGTCGGGCCTGGAAGGTGAGTCCTCGTTAGCCGCAACCCGTAGGTGAGCCCTCGTTGCCAGTCTTGAAGCCCCTCATCTACATCTCAGCCTTCACCGTCGGTTGCCAGTTCCAACAATCTTCATCTTCAGTGGTCCTGTATGGCGGCTTACTTTTCTCAGCAACAAAGAGATAGACTGTAGAGCGTAGACTACTATGTGCTGGTAGAAGCCATGCGAAGGAGCCGAAACGGAAAATGCTAATTTATTCTTGTAAAGGATATAATTGGAATAAAAAAATAACCAATGGGTGTGTTTAGCAAATAAGTGGCTGTGGTTAGAATCACAGGTACGAAATTTTAAAAAAAATAGATTTGTTCTTTAATTTCAACACATTTTCTATAGACATGAGTTTCTATCTTCTAGATTTTGTACTATTTAAAAAGCCTGTAACAACTTCTGGTTGTATATTCATGACAACCTTTAGAAGCTACACTGAGAGCCTATTTGGTAACACTAAAATCGGCAGAATCAGCTGATTCTGCTGAAATTTATGAAGTTCTAACCGAAGTGAGTATATTGGTTGATTTTGTTGATTTATGAAAAAATTACATTTGAAGTATATACTTTTGATGGATCGCCGACCTGAGGGTGGACAGAATCCGGGAAGTAATGGAGAGACTGAAAAGTGCTAAGTAAGATCGAGTAGGGAATTTGGCAGAGTAACGGCAATTTCTTAGAGCAAAATTCGGATCTCTTTCCACATGTTGAAAGGTGATATTTATACTAAAGGAAAAATATTTGGCCAACAAAGCAAATTAATATGGCGATGAAACGTGTCTCACCTGCCTAACAAGAATGAATGTGCTAATCTAATAGTATGGTTACATGTGTAAAGGTGATTGGAGATATACCCTAGACAGTTGACTGATTGGTACTGTGTGTAACAAAATTCGATCCTATCAATTTAAGATCTCATGTTTCATACGTAGTATGCTTTTACTTCTTTAGTTTTTTATTAATTTTATTGCTGATTTTTGATAAACTTTTATTCACAAAACTTTATTAGTTTCATAAAACTAAATAATATTTAAAAATTCTAAAATAATAAAAATTAATAAAATACATTACAACTTAGGTCCTAAATTGATAATTTGCAATCATTCAGGTTTTAAATTAATAGTTTTCCATCATTCGAATCTTATATCGATACATTTCATCTTTCAGGTCCCCTCGATAATTGTTGTTGTTGAGAATATTGAACCAAGAGTTGTGGGGAGTAAGATTCCCAAGTCTCTCTTACTCTTTATTCCTAGGGCCAATTTAGTTCATATCAAGTAGACAGTACATTCCATTCCTGAGGGTCCCTAAGAGCATCTTTAATGCTAAAACGTTAACGGTGCATACGTGGCATAAGAAATAACCAATTAAAAATCAATAAATAGAATATCTCTCTCCTTATTTGAAGGATCTTACATCATTTTGGTAAGTTTTTCTTCACAATGTCAAGCACAATGTCTAGATGTAGACATTGTGGTTGACATTGCAGACACAAACTTACCCAAAAAAACGCATAAGACCGTGGAAAGAAGGAGAGAGAAATGTCATAAAATTAATATTTTGTGTCTATCTCTCTCATGTCACATGTGGACCGTGCACATTGTAGCATTGGAGATGCTCTAATATCGACCGGACCACACGGTGTGAGGAGGTAAATTAGATAATGACAAGTAACTTACCTCTATTAGAACCGCGACTAACCCATGTGACACGGTGACACCCTCGCTGCCAGGTGAGCTTCAACCATCCGTAGGACATCCCTGCGAGAGTCCGGTAAGGCAGCAGGATTTTATTTCCTTCCCCCGAGTTGAGAACAGAGGACGGTCCACCACCCTAGCTATTGGACTTTGATCTTTACCGATTCAGGCTGCCTAGAGTAACATTGTACTATGACAGTATTTTTTACGGTTATTGGTTCTGAAAAAACACAATACTTTATTTTAGAATTTTCCATTATTATATCACTCTCACAAAAATCCATTATTACTCGCGATTTATACCGTGCAACCGGCATACCATGTGTATGATATGCCCGGTTCTAATACGGTGTCGTTCTTATGCAATTAAAATTGTTTCTCAAAATTTTATTCTTCCCATGCTTCCACTAACTTTTTTCCACTAACTTTTTTTCCTTGCTTTTTCTCTTGTGCTGCTTTTCGTTTTGAAAATTGAAGCAAGTTCTATTGCTTTGATGTAATAGGCTGCAATGAATCAATTCAGATTAATACTTCGTATAAACTTCTCCGTTCAGATTAATCTAACATGCTTTGATCGATGAGGTTAATTGGTTTTTACGTATAAAATGGAGTTACACTCTTTAATACAAATTTACATCTTAAGTTACATGGAGTTACATCTTTTTATGAACGAGTTACATATTCATGTGCATGAGTTACATCTTTTTATAAGCGAGTTACATTTGGACTTACCTCAACAACTTACATTTGTCATCAACACGAATTACATTTATAATAATTAGACTCTTTTTTTCATTGTTTACATTGAAATCGATGTTTTATTTCGTATACTATGTATTTGACACGTTACATCTCATTTGGGCTTGAGTTACATTGATCAAGAACTCGAGTTACATATCTTTACACGCGAATTACATCATCCATGCTACTAGGATGAAAATAAAAAAAGCACTGTACACGCGTGTACTGTTCACGTGTGTACTGTTCACGCGAATTTTTATTATTATTTAAAATTGATCAAAACTAAGGTGTTGTTCTGTTCGTCTTATTCTTATTACTTATTGCTTATTCTTATTTTATTCAGATCAGATCAGATCAGATCAGAAAAATTCAGATCAGATCAGATCAGATCAGAAAAATTCAGATCAGATCAGATCAGATCAGAAAGATTCAGATCAGATCAGATCAGATCAGAAAGATTCAGATCAGATCAGAAAGATTCAGATCAGATCAGACCAGATCAGAAACATTCAGATCAGATCAGAAACATTCAGATCAGATCAGATCAGAAAAGTTCAAACATGATTTATCATTTTTATTATTATATTAAATATTAATTATTATTATTAATATTGTTATTACTATTATGATTATTATTATTATATAATAATTATTATTATTAATATTAATAATAATATGATAAAAAAAAAGATATTAATATTAGTTATAATATTTTAATATAATAATAGTAATATAAATGCAATTGTTAAGAAGACTATTATTATTATTATTACAATATTATAATAATAATAATATGATTAATATTATTATAATATTATATTATAATTATATGTAATTATAATTATAATTACAATTATAATTCTTATAATTATAAGTATAATCAATTGTAATTATTATAATTATATCTATAATTAATTATAAATATAATTGTAATTAATTATAATTATAGTAATTATAATTATAATTACAATCATAATTATAATTATGATTATAATCATAATTATAATATAATATTATAATAATATAATACTAATTATAATAATAATCATATTATTATTATATTATTGTAATAATAATATTATTATATTATTGTAATAATAATATTAATATAATAATGTCGTTATAATAATATTAATTGTATTTATATTACTATTATTAAATTATAATATTATAATTAATGTTAATATAATTATAATTATTTTTAATTATAATTATAATAATTATAATTATACTTATAATTATATTATAATTATAATTTATGATTATAATTATTATTTTTATTATAATTATTAATATTATTATTATTATTACTATTGTAATTATTTTACGGAGTAATTATAATAATATTGATAACTATAGTTACAATTATAGAGATAAATATTGTAATTATAATTACAATTATAATTATAATTTTATTTAAATTATATTTGTAATTGCAATTATAATAATTATAATTATAATTATAATTATAATCATAGAAATATTCGAATCAGAATAGATCAGAAGGATTCAGATCAGATCAGAAACATTCAGATCAGATCAGAAAGATTCAGATCAGATCAGATCAGATCAGAAAGATTCAGATCAGATCAGATCAGATCAGACAGATTTAGATCAGATCAGATCAGATCAGAAAAATTCAGATCAGATCAGATCAGAACTTAAAAAATTCAGATCAGAAACATTCAGATCAGGCGAAGAGAACAGTTTCTAAGTCGTTTTGGGGTGTGGAACATGGTGCTCACCATGCTACCGTTGCACGGTATACGGACTGATTATTACTGAATTTGTTTTGATGTTGATCTGAATTAGCTAGAGTTCTCAATTAGGGACGGAGAAGAATTTAAATCCCTACTCTAATCCGTATTACTCTGATTTTTAGAGAAAGTAAGATGGCCGTTTCAGCTGCTAGTCCTGCTACACTAGCTCATCGTTTTCTGCCACGAAATTGCGATCACAAGCGTGTGCAATTTTACTCTTTAGTGAAGTATCCACCACGAAGAAGGGCCATTTTCTGCAATTTCGAGGCGATTGAATTTGAAGAAAGAATGAGTCCCAACGAGGTATTGATCATGATTTTCCATATTTATTTATTTTCAAAGACTGGACAGTAGCATCAAGCATGTCATTCTTTTCTTTGGTTGAGTCAACTAGTTACGGCATTAGTGACTTTGGATTTTGTTCTGCATTAGTTGGATCCTGAATTTGCTCCGAAGGGGAAAGATTGACCTCTCTCCTCAGCTAACAGACTACGGGCGAGATATAGAGGTGGATATTTCAGATTAGTTTTTTAAGAAATTGCCTTAAATAAGATAAAAAAAAGTTATCCTATTTTGAGTAATTAATGTCATGTTCTAATATTACAGGATTTAAGCCTGCCATTATTTTTCAAGCTACAGTAATTAGGATTTTTTACTTGGACTATTTTCAGTTCTAGAACAGACCAGATCAGACTTAAACAAACTAGACCAGATTTCAACATTTATAAAATACACAAATACCAGACTTACAATATTAGACCGGACTAGAAAATTCAATCCAATTAATAACATCTTCATTCTTCACTCCTATTTAGGAAATGAAAACATTGTAATCCTATTCTTGAATTCCACAATGGTTTTACTCTTATTTCGAGAATTTTCCCTTTTTCAATTTTGATTTTGGTTTTGAATGAGTTTGGAATAATTACCAACTCTAAAACGTATTAGGATTGTGTTCCGTTAGGATTTGGGGTTTATTGAATTTAGCGTGCCTAATGGGAAGAGTTGTCCGAGCATAAGGGTAAGCACTCATATGATCATTTCTAGTTACCAGCCACGGATTGAGTTGGAACTTGCAATCCTTTGCTGAAATATTTGTCTCAAGTACAAGATTTTATGTTCCTTTTATAAGGTTAACTAGATGGAGTCCTTGGTATCAAAGTCAAGTCATATTGTAGTTTGATTGTATGTTTGACACTCATTATATAGGCTAGCTTTTTAGAGTCAACTAACTCAAGTTGTCTACTTCCATTTGGTTTGTGTTAGAAGTATTTGATCCTAAATACCCTCATGGAAACCACTTCCCTCACTTGGAGAAAATTAAACTTTACTCGAGTAGTTACACAACCCATAAAATATGGGAAGTTCTGTACGTTCCAGAAAAGAGGTCAAAGTTGTTGTCGTACTGCCTTTTGAAATGGCAAAAGAGTCCCATGAGCAATGAACCAAGTTTCCTTAGTTCTGTAGACTAACAATGTTGCATTTGATGAAACAGGTGAAGAAGGAAATGGAGCAATGTTATGAACTGATACACAGGCTTGGCAGGGGTGTTGTGTATTTGGGCTCTTCAAGGGTGGGTCCTGATCATCCACACTACACACAAGCATTTGAATTGGGAAGAGAGGCAAGTTTTTACTCCTCCGTCTTCACCAAGATACACTGGTTGAAAAATCATCATTTTGAAATGTTTTTGGAAAATGGAAACTAATAATCCAACCTTTTAGCGGTCTTCTTTTAATAGTCCGACCTTTTCGTTATTCATAAATAATCCAACCTTTGCACCACATCTTCATTCATTGGTCCCCGACCGGTTGATGACCTGCTATTCCGAGTTATTTTCTCTATCGTTATTTTCTCTATCTCTGCAAACTATTATACCATAAATTTCACCTTTCACAAAGATAATATTTTGTAAAGATAAGAAAATAACTTGGAATAGAAGGTCATCAACCGGTCAGGGACCAGTGAATGAAGATGAGGTGCAAATGTTGGATTATTCATGAATAACGTAAAGGTGGGACTATTAAAAGAAGGCCGCTAAAAGGTTGGATTATTAGTTTCCATTTTCCCAATGTTTTTAATATTTACAGGTTGATTTTAACACACTTGTGATATTTTTTACTAAGAAAAGCGTAACATAGAAAAGATTTCTTAAAATATAGTTAAGTACTTAAGTTAAAGCATAATAGATATGAGAACCTTAAATTGGGATGGAGGCAGCAATATTTATGTAAAATCCCTTAAATTTAATGAAAATATGTTTGTTTGGTTTAACTAAGATCCTTTTTGGGAATCTTTTTTGTGGGGTGGCTGATCACTGACGGAGCATTTCTTTGGTGTGAACCATTTTAGTTTCATTTGATGAAAAAAGAAACAAGGGAATGGGAAAGTTTCATATTAAGCATTTCAAACATTTGAGTTCTTATTGGAGCAGGTCGCTACCCTTTTAGATTGTACGTCATGGTCGGGGGTCGGACCTGGCCTCATGGATGCTGTGACAAAAGGTGCCCTACAAGCTGGAAAGGCTGTTGGTGGATTTAGGATAAGTAAAGAAGCTGGGGAATGGACATCAACCAAGTTTCATCCATACTTGCCATCAGAAACATACCTCACTTGCAGGTTTTTCTCTGCAAGGAAGCATGGGTTGGTGGACGCAGCTGTTAGAACTAGTAGCGGCAGCGGCTTGGATAAGACAGCCGTGGTGGCTCTGCCAGGTGGAATTGGCACTCTGGATGAAGTCTTTGAGCTCATGGCATTGATCCAACTCGACCGGATTGGTTCACTTCTCCCGGTTCCTTTTCTTTTGATGAACTATGATTCCTTTTATTCAAAGCTGCTCGACTTTCTCCATGATTGTGAGAATTTTGGTACGATCTCCCATGGTGAGGCTGCATCGTTATGGAAAGTTTGTAACAATAACACTGAAGCTTTAACATATTTATCTGAATTCTACGGCATTAGCCATTAGCTAGGTTAAACGCCACAGAAATGCACTCGAAGTCATCATGGGCAGTAATATTACTGTTTTTATTATGATTGCTGGCATTAGTGGCATGTATGCATTAAAGCTGTTGATGTTTTGTTCATGTTTCTTAATCCAATCTAAGTAGGCGTTGGTGACATTGAAAGTGTCAAAATTTTAGAGCTAATAAATTAATATCTTAAACTGATTGAATATAATGTCATTCAAAAAGTGCAGTAACGTTTTATTTTGAATTTGCTTCGTATCAGGGACCTCCTAAAAAGAAAGTGTGACAAAAAGTCAAAACTTTGGCATTATGCTTCTTATTGAGGACCTCTTAAGAAGAAATAGTTAGATGAAAAGTCTGAGCTCTAGCATTATCTCTGTTTGTTCGCTCTCGTGAAAAACATCATGAAATTATGTGAAACTGTGAAAGGTGTAAAGTTTAGATGAATGATAAGATCTTAACCATCGAGACACTACTGAAAAAGCTACTTAATAATCAAGCAAAGGAAAGGAAGATCAGAGAGAAGAAGCAGCCGACTAGCAGCAGTCTGCTCCTCATTCCTCAGCAACAACCAACCACTAAAGTCTCAGCCCCATCTAGCTCTTCAGGTACTTAAATCTCCCCTTCCTACTATTCTTATATCTCCCCAGAGCTTGCAGCAATAAGCCAATAAGAGCAGCAGATGACAAGCTCATCCACGAGTTGAGAGAATGATATCGGAAAATGGCAGAAGACTTGCACAGCTCTTAAGGAACAAAACCAATGAAGAATCAGCCAAGTTCCTAAAAGATTATGACCATGTAAGAAAAGCAATAGTCAAATTATTTCAACAGTGTCAACACAGCTTCCTCATCCCTGATAACAAAATAAAAAATCTGACCAAGACTGTGGACCAGACCTCCCCCCAGGCCCCAATCTAAGCTACCTGGAAGAAGATATCAAAGGGGGCCTTATGATTGAAGTCATTGATCTTAAACTTCAATTGGAACTCCTAGCCGAAGAGCTGGAGCAGTATGATGCCAAAAGGTGGGAAGGAAGCTCGAGACCCTCTACATCTCAAATTAAAGGGCCATGGCAGAAGGGTCCATGGAAGAAGCCTGATTTCAGCTAAATGACCAGAGGAGAGAAGGCTTCTTATACAAGAAGAAGAAATCTGGAAATACAATTTGGTGAACAACAAGCAGCTAAAAAGAGGAAGGCTGGAGAAGTCAAGGCAGCTGAAGAAGGGAATCAGCATGCTGGAAAAGAAAAACAAGGCAAGGACTCAGATGAATATTTCTTGGAATCCGTTTGATACTTCACACATTAAAACTTTACATGCAAAATGATTGCAATCTAAAGTTTAGGGTAGTAAAATATTTTGCATGTAAAATAAAATACATCGTTTGGTTATGTGTGTAATCTATATTTAAATTATTAAATGGGGATTCTTTACCTTTTTTTACCATCTTTACCTTTTTCTTTAGAAAATAACTTTACATGTAATAAAATCTTTAAAAATGACTCCATAGCTGATTCATCAAATTAAACATACGTGTACTGCTGGCCAGAAGAGAGAGTGGCGTGCAAAAATGGAGTAATCACTAAAAATTGTAAACTTTTATTATTTCAAGAAGCACAATATCTAAAGATTTAATTTCACATATATATAATAAATCAAATTGCAAAAGCTACCCGTTGGTTCCGTGGAGTGTAAAGCAGATTTTGTTTCTTATTTACGATAGCACTGCGTAGGAGAATTGGAGAAAAGAGAGTTTCTTGCAGGCCAATATTATTAATTTGCTTTGCCGCCTCAATCGAGCCTTCAAAGTATAGCAGTCTAGGTTAAATCGTGATTCAATACTCCGTATATTTATTCTGCCTCCCATAAACGGATCCAGTTTACCACCTTCCATCCAAATAAAATATTTTACATGGTACGATGTAAAATGTTTTTAAAAAAGTGTTCTACAACTTATATTAAATAGTTAAATCAAACGATGTAAACTGCTTTCTTTATTACACTTTACACGCAAAATGTTTACTTTACACCGTAACAAATGAGCCCTTAGATTAAGACCATTGTTCTAAAAATCGGCCTAGGCGGCCCTAACCGTAGAGGCCGAATCGGCCTAGTCGGCCAAAAAATCAGCCTAGTCGGCCAAAAAAACGGCCTAGTCGTTTTTTTCTATAAACTAGTCGTTTCTTCTATAAACTTTAAAATTGTTATACATAATTTTGGCATTATGTATTAGACTCTAGCACTTTGGTTTTAATATTTTGTAAAGATTTAGATGCTTTAATTCCTTCACAAAAAGTACTCATAAAAATGAAAAATGAAAAGAGAAGTATTAAAAGAGAAATCAAAATGAAAAACAATGTACTAATAACATGAAAAGAAAATAAAATAAAAAAGATAAATCAAAAGATTTTTTTTTATGAAAAGAAAATCAAAAGATAATGAGAAGTCGGATCGAGTGCAAGAGAAGATAAGATGTCCATGATCGAGCTAAACTTGCAAGTATACAAGTGTCAATGTAGTGACAAAATACCGATAAAATAATGGGTTGAACCATGGAGAAACGTTGTTTTATAAAGTTTGAGTTTAAAAATAAAGTAGAGGATGGAAGTAAAGTGCATGAATTTTTGTTTGATATTCTGAATATATAATAAAATGACCAAGACATTGAGATTCACCTAAATGTTAACTATAGTTAAATATAAATTCTTTATTAATTCTTATGAGTATGGTATCGCTATTATATTCCCGACTCCAATTAAGGCAGTGATCGAGAGCGTGATTTTCTCTATATATGAGTTTCGTTACACTCACATTCATCTAGAGAAAATCTCATTGAATATTAAGATCACACACGTACCATATAAGATCATGTATAATTTTATTCTCAATACATTGTATGTTTATTCTTCTAGAGAACGATCTATATTGCAACTTTCGTTGACCATGTAAACTTCTATATGTTATGCAATGTGGCGGAATAGTTTTAGATTTTGGTTAAGGAGAGTAAAACGTGAATTACTTTTCTAATGCCCAATTGATATTTAATTTCAACGTTGGTTACTTCATACATCGAAAGTTAAAAGTCAACAAGAATAAACCATAAAACATGACTTAGAACATATAAAAAAAAACTTAGCGCACATGGGGGGGGTTCTTCCAGAGCCTTGGCTTGTGGACTTAACCTTTAGCGCTCATATTAATAAAGATTGCAATGTTTTGAATTTATAAGAATATGAAAAAACAAAGGAAATGTCACCTAAACATCAATGGTTGAAAGTAATTACCTTCTACACCTCAAGAACACCGTGAAGAACGAAGAACAAATATAGAAACTAGAAACCAACTCAAGATTTAATTATTCATTTGTGATGGACCCGGGGGTTTAAATAGTTTATGATATGATTTTTGACAGTCTATTAATGATCCTAGATTAGACTGATGATAAATTTTCATTTCAGCTCAAGAATATCTTGCACGTTGTGTTGTTTTCTGCATAATAAGACCATACCGGCGCCGGTTAAGTGGTTGGACCGGCGCCGATGGATTCCCAAAGCGCAATTGCATAGTTTCAAGTGCATTTTGGCTTCAATAGTTGATCCATAGGTTATATTTTTATCCCCTTTGAATTGACTTCAATTTCTTCGCTTTTGACCTTATTTCACATTTCTTGCACCATGACGGGGGGTTTACCCGATTTCCCGTCTTTTTAGTACAGAATGCTATTATTACTTTTGTACAGCATATACAATTATTGTGCGTGGCAGTTTACAACTAAACACTCAATACTCGAGTACTGACCATATAAGGTAAGAGGATTTGAAGACTCAGACTCACATAGAGAGAGAGTTAAGGTTAGGGTTTAGGGTGGAATGGAGAGGCGTTGAAGGGATTCCCCTAGTTTTGGGATCTATGTATATATATAGGATGTATGTATATGCAACGCAATGACGGCGTTTTAGTCTTATAGACATGTATGCATATATAGTTGTGGGTTGAAAGGCGGTCGGGTAGAAAATAAGTAAACCCTACCTGCTACTAGTAACCCTCCCTCCTGTGGTTTAACGTTTTGGGTGCCCCTTTTGGATTAGGTTATTTGACCCACGAGAAAATAAACCAGGTCAACCCGATTGCTTTCTTTGTCTCTTCGTCATCTCTGCCCAGTAATGTTGGTCCTAAAAACTCCAAACTGCTCATCTCAAAATTCACAAAGTCGACGCAATTGCTGCCAGTGCAGCCCTAAAACTTCTATGCCCATTGCTCGCCTCTCCAGAATTTCATCGGCGATTATCAAACGTATTCACCATATCTGCAAAGCAGTCACTGCCCCTAGTTCAGAAACTCGTTGCTTTACATCGATGCTCATCAATGGCCCAACAAAAGTCATGCATTCCAAATGCTTTTAGAGACTACAATGTCGATGCTACTGCGGTCTTGACGTATCAAGATAAAAAAACACAGCGTATGAGAGCTATCAAGTGCGAGTGGAGAAAGGTGACAATCTTCTTCTCCATAGCAAGAACTTGACGTGGAAGGCATGCTTGATGGGAGATGGCTATGAAATCATACATGAGATGACTACTAGTCTACGACGATGAAGGGGCTGCGCGATAAGCCGAGGAGTGTGGGAGATTCAGCTTCAAAAGGAGAAGGACAAATGTTGAATTAGGATAGACTTATTAAGGCAATTTTTCTCCATGTATACATGTTTGTTGGTCTCATTTTTGTCCAGGTTAAGATGTGTCCTGCTTTGTTAACTAAAAGAAAAATACACTTTCTCAAAAAGAAAAAGAGAAAAATACGGAGTAGTATTATTCTATCACATTTTAATTATAAGTTGGTTTATGGTTTTAACAAGAAATAATTACATATTTATGATTAAAATATAGGTTGTTATAAAATCTCGCAAGTATGGTTGTTATGGTAGTAATTTTAGTCAAAGTAATGTACTTTCAATTTCTATATTTGACTAATCATGATACAATATTCATAAACATTTTCATTCTGTTCATTTTTTATCATCAAAACATGTCTCTTTTCATATCAAAAGATTCAGGATCATTACATCAAGCAAAGGGAAAATAACACTGACACCAACTAAAACTTCAACAACTACGACTGTAATCCTATAGTGAGACTTTGAGACGGTCACCCCTGAAAGAGCAACACGAATCGCTAACCATGTAGTAGACTTGACACAGCCAAACTTGTTCCCATAGATCCAACCATTGTTCTAAAACTCGCTAGGCGCTAGGCGGGCGGTTGAGGGGCGCCTAGCGCCTAGGCGGCCGACTAGGCCGATTCGGCCTCTACGGTTAGGGCCGCCTAGGCCGATTAATCGGTCCGCCTAGGCCGATTTTTAGAACAATGGATCCAACCATACCCAATGACATAAAAAGAGGCTAAAAACTCAAACAAATTGTCAAAACAAACAACCAAGATGAACACAAGAAAACAAATGACAAACAGGCAAAAATTACTAGGAAAACTTGAACGGACTCTAGCACCTCGTACAACTCATGATGGTGGTTCAGGCGGAGGTCGGACCGTCGCTCGATTGATACCCTCTTTCAGTAGCGTACCCACCGTAAGCTCCAAATCCATGCCATCGAATGGAGCGTTCAGCCTCTCCACGCTAACCATGTCCCAATCATCCCTACGTCTCTCTCGCTTCTTCCACCATCTTCTCGCTGCCACGATCATCCATCCCGAGCGACATTCAAACCACGACAATGCGGCGCAGAGCTGCGTCGATTGAAAGAAAAACGCCGCACCAGGGCGGCGAAGAAAATGATATAGCTGGAATATTAATAAGCTGTTGCACTTAGTTGGTTATAGTTGGTTATATTCCGTTTTGACTTTGACTTAGTCTGTTAAGTCAAATACAATATCCTCTATAAATGTACTGGAAGACTGAATAATAGATACGAATACATTCATTCTCAATTTCATCTCCTCTTCTTTATTTCTATTACTTGAGCTATGCTAGAACTCTCAAAGATCTCCTTCTCCCATACATGAGCATCTTCCTGCATCCTGCATCATTGGTATCAGAGACTTCTCGACCCTGAAGTAATCTGCTGGCTATCAAGTTCAATTGAAGATTGAGAATCTGGCACCGTCAAAGTCTACCACGGTTCATCAACTCAAGAATATCATGGAGGATCGAATCGACAGTTTGGAGAAAAAGTTGGAAGAACAGTCTTCGGTTCTGGTAGAAATTATGAAACATCTGAAGGATCAAGAAAAGAAGAAAAGCATCCAAGAAGATGAGGATGTCGATACTTCTTTGTCACCAGGTATTCACAACCAAATCACTCACAGACCTTTAGGATACACTCCTAAACTAGAATTTCCTACTTATGATGGGTGTAACCCTAGAATCTGGATGAAAAGATGTCAAAAGTATTTTAAGTTTTGTAAAGTTCCTGTTGATCATAAGGTGGATTTGGCAAGCATGTATTTCATTGGGAAGGCAGAGTCATGGTTTCATAATTACCTGTCAGTTAAAAAATATGTGGAATGGGATGAATTGGTTGTGGGTATATGTGCTCGTTTCAGAGAAGATATAGGAAGCAATGTGGTGGAGGAATTTAATAAATTGACTCAAACAGGATCTATTGATGACTATCTAGATTCTTTTGAGAATTTGAGATCTTTGTTGGTTCAGAGAAACCCTCTATTGCCTGATCAACACTTCCTAGACAGTTTTATTGGTGGTTTACAACCTGTATTAAAGTCTTTTTTGAAGGCTTTTAAACCTGGTACGTTGATGGAGGCTGTGGAATATGCTAGACTCCAAGAAGAAGCTCTGAATGCTTCCAGCCAAACAGCCAGACCTCTATTTCAGAATTCCAAAACAGTATCATTTTACCACTAGAACAGGCCATCAACCAAACCACTATTGCCTACCCCCAAAATACCTCAATTATCTTCCCAGATCAGGCCCATATCTACTCAAAATTCTTCCCAATTCAGCAATCATGTGGCTGCAGCTACCAGGGCGGAAAAGATAGCTAAGGGTCTATGTTATTTTTGTGATGCTCCATATGACAGAAATCACAAATGCCAATTCAGGAAAACTCAATTGTTTACAGTTGAGGTGCCACGATTAGAAGAAGAAACCAATGGGGGAGAAGATAGAGGGGAAGAAGGAGGCTTATATATGGGGAGTGAGATGTTAGAAAGTGCACCTCAAATTTCTGCAAATGCCTTGGCTGGAACACAAGGCTATCAAACCATGAGAGTGACTGGTTACTTTAACAAAAAGCCAATCCATATTCTTATTGATTCGGGAAGTACTCATAACCTCCTTGATCAAAGTCTGGCAAGAAAGTTGGGATGTAAGTTGGAAGCAATAAACCCCCAAGCAGTTTCTGTGGCTGATGAATTTTTTTTACCATGTCAGTTTAAGTGTGTAGGATTCACTTGGAAGCTGCAAAATACCTTGTTCACTTCTGATGTACTATTGATTCCCTTGGGAGGATGTGACATGGTTTTGGGAATACAGTGGCTTTGTACTTTGGGAACTGTTAAATGGAACTTCAAACACCTCAAAATGGAGTTCTCATTTAATAACCAGACACATGTATTAAGAGGAATAACTCCTAAGAAACTGAAAGTTGTGAGGTTAAATTCAGTAGTTAAGGATATTGCTCAAGTTTATATGTTACAGATCAGAGAACAAATTCAAGACCAACACCAGATGATTTCTTGTTGTTCTGTACAACAATCAACTGAAAATTCACCTGAACTCCGAGCCTTGATTGTGGAATATGCAGCAATTTTTGAAGAACCTACTGGTTTACCTCCTTATAGAGGAGTATTTGATCACAGAATTCCACTATTGGAGGGAGCTCAACCTGTAAACATCAGACCTTACAGATATTCTATGCAGCAAAAAGATATTATTGAACAATTAGTTCAAGAAATGGAGGAGAGAGGAATTATACAAAACAGTTCCAGCCCATTTGCTTCACCTGTGGTGTTGATTGGGAAAAAAGATGGATCATGGAGGTTTTGTATAGATTATATGGAGCTTAACAAGAAGACAATTAAAGACAAGTTCCCCATTTCAGTAGTAGATGAACTGATTGATGAGTTGGCTGGTTCCAGGGTGTTTACCAAACTAGACTTGAGGGCTGGGTATCATCAACTCAGAGTTCATCCTTCAGATGTATATAAGATTGCCTTCAAGACACATTCAGGTCACTATGAGTTCTTGGTAATGCCTTTTGGTCTTACCAATGCCCCTGCATCTTTCCAAGGGTGGATGAATGAAAATTTCAGACCTTTATTAAGAAAACGTGTCCTTGTATTTTTTGATGATATCCTCATATATAGTCAGTCTCATGATGATCATATTAAACATCTGAAGGTTGTCTATGAGATTATGAGAAAAAATTAGTTATATATTAAGAAGAGCAAATGTGTCTTTGCCATGAAGAAAGTTGAGTATCTGGGCCACTTCATTTCAGGGACAGGAGTTGAAACTGACCCATCCAAGATTTCTGCTGTTCAGAATTGGCCTATTCCTAAAAAAGTCGAAGATCTGAGGAGTTTTCTGGGTTTAGCTGGCTATTATAGAAATTTTGTCAAAGGGTATGCTTTAGTTAGTCAACCTCTGACTCAACTTCTAAAGAAAGGGGGGTTCAAGTGGACTGAAAGGGCTCAAACATCATTTGAAGAATTGAAACAAGCATTAGTGAAGGCTCCAGTATTGGCTGTACCAGACTTTACTAAAGTATTTGTGGTGGAAACAGATGCATCTAACCATGGGATTGGGGTTGTATTGATGCAAGAAGGTCACCCATTGGCCTATATGAGCAAGACTCTGGGTCCAAGATGGCAGAGATTGTCAGTATATGAAAAGGAATTACTGGCTATAGTGTTTGCAGTTCAAAAGTGGGAGCAGTACTTGTGTAATCATCACTTCATCATTCAAACGGATCAGAAGAGTCTTAAATGGTTGCTCAGTCAGAAAATCTCAACGCCTTTTCAACAATTTTGGCTCTCCAAACTTATGGGATTTGACTATGAAACTTATGGCTCAGTCAGAAAATCTCAACACCTTTTCAACAAGTGGAAAAGAGAATGTTGCAGCAGATGCTTTATCCAGAATTACAGGCTGTGAGGTCCTATGTATGGCCTTGTCTACTATGAAGTCAAATCTGACTCAATTAATACAACAAAGTTATGAAAATGATTCATTCATAACTCCATTATTACAGCAGTTGCAAACGGGCCAAAATTTGCCTGACTATGCTTTACAAGGAGGAATAATCAGAAAGCAAGGCAAAATTTTGGTGGGTAATGATGTAGCCACTAAACAAATCATTATGCAATGGATGCACAACTTAGGAGAAGGAGGGCATTCAGGCAGGGATGCTACATTAAAAAGGTTAAAAGCCTTGTTCACTTGGAAAGGGGTTAATAAAGAAGTCAGTGCCTTCATAAGGCAATGTGTGACATGTCAAGCTAGTAAGTATGATACAGCAGCATACCCAGGTTTTCTACAACCCCTCCTTATACCAGAAGAAGTATGGATCGATATTTCTATGGATTTTATTACTGGTCTACCCAAATCACAAGGAAAAGAAGTTATATTTGTGGTGGTGGACCGGTTAAGTAAGTATGCACATTTTATGGCTTTAGCACATCCATTTTCTGCCATAGAAGTCGCTCAAGCCTACTTAGATAATGTATTCAAACTACATGGCTGGCCAAGGAGTATTGTGAGTGATAGAGACTCTATATTCATCAGTCAATTTTGGCAAGGCTTATTTCTTATTCAGGGTACACAGTTGCTACTCTCATCAGCTTATCATCCTCAGACGGATGACCAAACTGAAGTAGTTAACAGATGCACTGAAGGTTATTTGAGGTGCATGTGTGGAGATAATCCCAAAGAGTGGTCTATATGGCTACCCCTAGCTGAGTGGTGGTACAATACCACTTTTCATACATCTGCCCAGTTGACACCTTATGAAATTGTATACAATCAGCCACCTCCTTTGCACCTTCCTTATCTACCGGGAGAAACAAAAGTGGAAGCAGTTGACAGGTCTATGCAGCAAAGAGAAAGCATGATTGCTAATCTAAAATTTCAATTACTTAAAGCACAAAACAGAATGAAGAATACATCAGACAAGAAGAGAACTGAAAGGAGCTTTGTTATTGGAGAATGGGTTTGGCTTAAATTTCAGCCATATAGACAGCAGACTGTGCAGAGTAGGCAAAATCAGAAGCTGGCTTATAAGTATTTTGGTCCTTTTCAAGTGGAGGCTGTGATTGGGAAAGTAGCCTATAAGCTGAAACTACCAGATTCAGCTAAGATTCATAATGTCTTTCATATATCACAACTTAAAGGATTTAGAGGAGTTTTGCCTACAGCCCCACATATACCAACACATTGGCAAAATGTTGACAGTACTTCTATACTCAAGCCAGCAACAGTGCTTGATAGAACAGTGGTGAAGATTCAGAATGCAACAACTGTACAATACTTCGTGCAATGGGATGGATTTCCAGCTAGTGAAGCTTCTTGGGAGAATGCTTCAACTTTTGCAGCACAATATCCAGACTTTGTTGTTTAGACTTGAGGTCAAGTCCATTTTAAGGGGGGTAGTATGATATAGCTGGAATATTAATAAGTTGTTGCACGTAGTTGGTTATAGTTGGTTATATTCCGTTTTGACTTTGACTTAGTCTGTTAAGTCAAATACAATATCCTCTATAAATGTACTGGAAGACTGAATAATAGATACAGATACATTCATTCTCAATTTCATCATTTCATCTCCTCTTCTCTATTGCTATTACTTGAGCTATGCTAGAACTCTCGAAGATCTCCTTCTCCCATACATGAGCATCTTCCTGCGTCCTGCATCAAAACACCCTACGCGAGAGATCTTGCTAGGGAAACATTGACCGAACTTTAATAAAAAAGATCGAAATCGGAATTACCCAGCGGCGGCTTTGCCCCAGGAGCTCGTTCGGCGCCTTTTCATCTTGTTCTTATAAAAATAAATTTTCTCCTCTCAAAAAAAATAAAAATAAATTTTCTTTCAATAATATTTTTTTGAAAGAAGTATCCCTTTAATATCTCTAGCTGCCTCAAATCCCAAACTACTACTGTGGTCAATGTGCTAGCATTTTACATCATTTTCACGTCCCCAGTATTCTACCTCCTTTTCTCCGGGGAGGGGCCCAATCCTCTAACCAGCCATCACCATGCCCAGACTCCCTCCCTCGCCCCCTCTCTCTCATAGCTCTGCTACTAACCCTTTTCCCATGTCCACCGCTTCTCCAACAGGTAAAAAACTCTCTCTCTACAATCTTATCTCTCTGCTATCTGCCAACCCTTTAGTCTAAACGTAAAGCAAAAGCTTCTCCTTGAACCATCACCACCGGGCGTCTGAATTGGAATCCTTATCAACATCTAGCATTTTCTTTCCCTAAAAGACAGTTCTTTTCTGTTTCAGGCTGCTGAACGCTGCATTCTTGTGGCGATTCATAGAGGGGCTAGACGTGAGCAAACTCCAGCAAGTGTCAAGGGATTTTCCAACTCGAGCCTCTTAATTTCTTGACTTTGGTCTCTGATTTGTCGCAGATCTTCGAGATTTTTCGTCTTTAAGGAATGTCCTCGGGTTTTCCGAGGACCTAGACTTTCTTTCCCCAGCTTATATGATTTCGGCACCAATTCCTGTTGGCCCTTAGCATCTGGAAATCATCTGGCGAAAAGCTGTATATATGGGCGTTTCGCCTCTTTATAGCTATGGCGAGTGAAGATATGTAGCTCTTAAGGAGTAGGGAACCCAGGTAGTTTAGAACTTTTTTTGCCAGTTGAGGGTTCGTGAAACGGCAGCGATCTCTCAGGTTTTAGGGTTTCTCTGAACTTATGACTATATAGGGTTCGGACTTAGTTTGCTCAAGAATGGCTGAAGATAAATGTTTTGTTGAATGGAAGGAACTGTTTGTTTCAAAAGAGAGAGGCAATCGTGTGGTTCATTACTTCTTGAAGGATAGTTCAGGGGAATCCGTGCTTGCAATTATTGGCACCGAGAGAAGTGTCCGCCACATGTTCTATGTTGTTTCGGAAGAGTTCTTGAAACTATACGGTGCTGAGACTTCAGTTCACACTGGTTTCAGATGGAGATCGCGGAGAGAGGTTGTGAATTGGCTCACATCTATGCTATCCAAGCAAAATAGGCAAAGTTATTACCGCTCAAGTATGCTTAGCCTTCCCTATTTACCTATTTTATCTCTCATAGATTTGGATTTGTTTACTGTTTCTGTATGTGAATCAAGAAGATTTGGGTATCTTTTCCTTTGTCCTGAATGTGAATTAAGTGGATGGATCATTGATTGGAAAGTAGCAAGATTGCCCTAAGATGCTAAAGACTTTTTGTTGCTAATTTGCCAGCATTAGTGGCAGCTCATTTTTTACTTTGTTTCTACACATGAATCATGAATGTCATCATAGAATGGCCATATTTAATGCCGCCCTAGCAATACTATTTCAGCAAACCTTTACTTTTATTGTTATCTTGCATTAGTTTCAATCCGTAGGATATGTTTAGTTTTCAAGTTGTTGCCGGTGAGTATGTGGACAGTTACACCAAAGTGCAAATCAAATTTAGTCTTGAGGTGGTGGTTAGATCATTACTAAGCCTTTCTGGTTATTTCACCTTTTGAGTATTTGCAGAGTCTCACCAAATAGTTACCATATCAAATTGAGTGAATCAGAGATTCTCACCACAAGGTGACATGGTTCTATTTAATCAGTTGTGTATTTAAAGCAACATAGCGCCCTCTTTTTACTTTATAAGGATATAAGATATGTAACATCTGATTATATCTCTTTTACTTTCTTAAGGAGGTAACATAATTATGTTTAGTCTACCTATTTCATTTAATGCCACCCAAGCTGCCTGCTTCGCTTCACTAGTGAACTTTGATGAATGTGATTGGTAATATTTAAGGTGAAACTTGCACATTAAGTATTAATTTCCTGATTCATATGTACTCTTCAAAGTCAGACTCAAAATTATACGTTTCTTTTCAGATCCCTCGTGTGCATATGGATCCTGTCTTATAATATTTGTGATGCATGATTCTTTCATTATTAGAAACCTACTCTTCTATTAGAGTAATTTATGTTTGTGAGAATTTCCATTTTACGTAAAGAGTACATTCTTGCTGTGCTTTCTTGATTTTGTGCCATGGTCTTTGAAAATACTTTATTTCCTTTTAATTTTCTTGCCATTTAATTTACAGAAGTGTCTAAAGATGGTCCTGTATCCAGAGTCAATTTTGAACAAAATGAGATGGCAGATAAGGTAAAATCGTCCTTTTAAAACCTTGTTACTGTTCACGCCATCACTTGTTAGTCATGCTCATCTTTTCTGTGGATTCAGGTCCGTCTTGCTAGGAACTTGAATGGTCCTTGTCCTGATATAGTATGGTCAGGAGAACCATGGACATGCGGTAAACAGCTAAAGCATTATCCAGGATTTTGCAGGAATGGGATTGCAATAGCTGTGAGTTTTCTGACCTCCATAAAATATCACATCCTCTAGTAAAAAATGTTTATACCACCTGTCTTCCTAGTGCCTAAATTATTTGTACACTTTCATTTTGGTCAGTCCCAAAGTTTCCTCTCATTTCCTTTTAAGGATAGAATTGTCTGGTTCCTATTAGCTCTAAATTAATTTCCCCATGTCTGGTCAAATTGCATCTTTATCTAGGGATGGATGGAGTAATATTCACGCATAAATTTTGAGGCAATAGAAATCATTTTTTATAAGATTCCAGGAAATGATATACTCAATCTGATGTGGGCTTGAAGCATTTTAACTCTCTTAAGCTTTAATCTTATTGTAAGCTCATATGATGTAAATTGTCATATTCCTATCTTTTGATGTGTAGGGTCCACCTCCTTAAATGGTTTACACTCTACCTGCTCCTTTTAACAAAATTTGTTGATTGAAATAGTCGTTTTATCATGTTACCTGAATAATGCAGATACACTCATTTGTCTTTGTGATGGCCGAAAAAGAGAACCGCTACCTGGCATATCTGGAGGATATGTATGAGGATAGTAAGGGTCAGAAAAAGGTTAAAGTAAGATGGTTTCACTTCAATCGGGAAGTCATAGGCGTTGTCGCCTTGCGAAATCTAAATCCAAGAGAAGTTTTTATAACACCATGTGCTCAAGTCATCAGTGCAGAGTGTGTTGATGGTCCTGCCATTGTATTGACTAGGGCACATTATCATAAATGTGCAGCAGTTTTTCCAAGTGACTTGCTCTCAAGACTACACTTTTGCTGTAGGCAGTTCAAGAACAACAGAGTGAAGCCTTTTGAGCTGGCTAAAATGCGTGGCTATTTTAATCAACCGATTTTCTCATGTTTCAGTGCTGATTTTTTTGAAGATGAAGAGTTTGCTGCAGGAGATGAAATAAAAGTTGGATCTAAAAGGCCTAGAAATTATGAAGAGCATGAGATTAAGACATTTGAAAAATCATATCCAAAGATGAAAAATAGTTTTTTTAGTGGTAGGGGGTTGAACTCCCACAAACACCTTGAAGGCCAGCGTTGGCATATGTTAAACATTAAGGCTGGTGAAAAGATTGAATTTCTATGCCAAGATAGCGGAATGAGAGGCTGCTGGTTTCGGTGCACTGTCCTGGAGATATCCAGAAGACAATTAAAAATCCGATATGATGACATAAAGGATGTTGATGGTTGTGGTTACCTCGAGGTATGTATTTTCAGGCACTTGTATCTAAAGATTGTATTATAAAAGTAAGCTGATATATGTGCATTACTATATTACATGCGTATAAATTTTTAATTTGATGACAATCAAATTGACTGAAGTATTTTTAATTTGATGACAATCACATTGACTGAGCTAATAATCTGATTCAAGAGTTTTTAATTATGAGAATGTGACTTTCTTTAAATAACAAATTGTAATACATAATAGGAGTGGGTCCCTGCATTTAAAGTAGCCAGACCAGATAGACATGGAATACGAAATTCGTTCCGTCCAACCATCAGACCAGCACAACCTTGTGGAGAACAAGGCGACCTTAGCTTTGAGGTTGGAGTTGCAGTTGATGCTTGGTGGAGTGATGGCTGGTGGGAAGGCATTGTGACTAAAGACACTTACAATGGGGCCAAAGGCTATCAAGTTTATATTCCTGGTAAGTTTTTTTGTCAGAGTTCTGTATCTGTAGTGTAGACTCCTTGAACATATGGTTTTGCTTAATTGTGTTATTAGAACCTAAAAGTTCTCTGCTTTCTATGTGATCTTTTAGGAGAGAGCCTATTCTTGACTGCACACAGTAAGAACATAAGAATTTCAAAGGACTGGGTGGGAGATCATTGGGTTGATATCGAGATACCAAATCCTGATATTGTCTCAACAATTACTGCTATTGCCAACCAAGAGACCAAGCCCTCCGAGCCTTCTCTTATTTCTAATGATAAGGAAGCCAATCATACCAGTTCTCCTACTTTATTGGACCAAACATCTAATGATAAGGAAGCCAATCATACCAGTTCTCCTACTTTATTGGACCAAACAGTCACCTCAAGTGGGCTAAGCATAAATGATGAGGAAGATGAACCTGATTTTGAAGAAATGAAACAAAAACCAAGTGATCGTGCTTTAAAGCAACAAGGAGATGTTTTGTCAGAAACAATACCAAATGATGTCATTTCAGAAGATTTCCATGTGGTCAAAAGCTACGAACAAGAAACTGTAGATGACAAAAGCAGAGAGGGGTTTGACAAACTTCATAGTGATGATATGGTTGATGATGTTTGTACACCAATAGGCACTAACGGGTAAAAGATAGTCTTGACCACGAAGATAAAATAGCTGAATACGGAAATGTGGTCAAAGAAACAAAGCCGAGGGAACCAATAACCCAGTGCTTGCGTCATCTTTGGACCCCATCATCAGTGTTCAGTTTGTATATAGAGACTAGAGAGAATGAGAATGCAGAAGTCTGCACCTCTTTTTTTTTTTTTTTTTTTTTTTTTTTTTTTTTTTTAACTTGAAGAGTCACTAGCCCATTTAGTTGTATAGCAATTTATCTAGAACTTGATTGTTAGGAATATGAAAAACCCAAGACCGTTACAGCCCTTCATGGTAAATGACTAGTTGTCCATGTAACCCTTGTAACATGCAGTGGCCTGCTGCTGTTGTTTTACTATGTAGTAAAATGTCTGAACATTTATATATTACTAGCTAGTAGTGGAGTTGTTGCAGGTTCATCTTGCAGTTATGTGCCAATCTAGATTTGAGTACATTGCTCAAAATTGACTATAATTCATGTGCCTGCTACTGTTAGACTCTTATTAATTCCATTTTTATTTTTTGATTCAATTATCTTTTAAACAATTTTTAAGAGTAAAAATTGGGGCAAAACCAGAAATACTGGAATTTGTTTTAAGAAGTCCTTCATTGCTACTTTAATCACTATTAACCAGAATTAATTAGTTTTTTTTTTTATGGATGGGATTAATTAGTATTATTGTTAAATGAGTGGGAGTTTCACCCCATCCTTTCGTTTTTTTGAACAAAAGAAAAAGAAAAAGAGTGGGAGTTTCATCTTAAATAGCATCTTACTATATTAGTGGTAAATGATGCGATAGGACCGTGTGGCATGTTGTATTGTTACTTCCATCATTTTCAATGAAGTCCAAGATTCACTATCTATTGACTTGAAAATATGATGAATCAAGTAAAATGGTTTACTAAATTGTTTGCGCCCCTTTGTTATGAAACATCAGTTAGTCTATGCGATTTTTTACGCGATTTTCATCATGAATCGCTCGGAAATAGTCTCTCTGGTGTACAAGGATGAGACTGCACATCCGGCCACCTTAATTTGAATGTGCATTTAAATAACTGTGCATTTATCTTCAAGAATTAATTTGAATGTGTTCCCGATTGAATTTTTAGCTGAAATTTGGTATGAGTAAACTAGACTTGATGAATGAGATGCTAAAAAATTTTCATAAAAAAATTCCACCCGGAACCGCCTCAAATCGCGACGGCCGAACATAGCCTCATATATAAGGACTTATTTGACCTTTTTATGAAAGTTCGAGGACCTATTTGACAGTTTTCCCTTTAAATATAGATGAGTTGCAATACAGTGGAATAGTTTATATGTAGAACCAATCAATGACTTCCTTATGGACTAACATGCTCATTTGGGAGCATGTTACATGCTCATTAGAATTGTTGCAATTTTCCTGCTTCAAGCTAGGCATGGACCGGGACCAGGCCGGGCCGGGCTTGGGCGAGTTCCGGGTCCAAAATATTCACGCCCGATACCGGCCCTGGTTAGTACCGGGACCGGGTCGAGCTCCATTTTTTTTGGGGGGGGGGGGGGGGGAGAGGGGGGGGGGGGAGAGGGGGGGGGGGTATTTTCGAATTAATTCTAACCCACCCACCCCAAACCACCCAGCCCCACCCACAATGACCCACCTAGCAGTAGCTTAATGCCAAAAAAAGGACCCGGACCACGCTTGGCCCATCTGGATTGGTCCACTAAAAAATGGGCCCGTAGCCCGCTAGTTAAGCACCCAAGGTCGGGCCCAGTCCCGGTTGTAATCCTGCTTCATCAGTCCAGGCTGGGCCTGCACATTGGCGGGCCGGGCCGGGTCCTGGGTCGGGCCATTCCATCCTAGTCCATCCCTACTTCAAACATGAAAAGGTATAAGAAGTTGGTTATGATTCCTCCATAATAGGGCCAAGTTATTTTCTGTTACGTTTCCCTTTCAGGAAAATAGGTGTGTGTGTACATGTCTTGTTTTTCTCATGCGTGGTATAGTTACATGAACCCCAAGTCTCCAGTGTTGGACCCGGTTCGGGCCGCCCAACCCGTGGACCGGCCCGCTACTGTGCGGGCCCGGAACTGGCCCGGTTCTCGGGTCCGATTCAATGCCCGAACCGGTGGGGGGGGGTCCGGGCCTAACGACTAGTCATGGACCCGGACCGGGCCCGGCCGGGCTTTTTTTTTGGGAAGGAAGGCCCGGGACCGGCCCGGGTAACCACCGGGTCCGGGCCGGGCCTCCGGTTCGGTCATTTTTTTTTTTGCTTTCCTACCCCCCCCCACCCCCCAAACCCCCAAACCCCTCCTAACCATCAAGCCCAACCCGGCTAACCCCAAAAAATGAAAAAAAAAAATGAAAAAAAAAAATCAATTCGGCCCGGGCCCGACCCGACCGAGCCGGTTCGCCAAATACAAGGCCCGAGCCCGGACCCGCCCCCCCCACTGGGCCTAGGCCCGACCCGGACCCGAGAACCGGGCCGGTTCTGGGCCCGCACAGTGGCAGGCTGGGCCGGTCCCGGGCCGGGCGGCCCGAACCGGGTCCATGACTACTAACGACCATAATTTAAAAAAAAAATCCTTTGAATTCTAAAGAGCCGTTTGGCTCTTGACCCACATCCCAAACGGGCTATTAGGCTATATAGCCGTTGGGGCTTTGGGTGGGGGCAGGGGGTCCCGGGGGTGGTGGTGTGGGGAGTGGGGTTCAAAAAATTCTATAAATACATCTATTTTCGAACATTTTTCTACACCTCTTCTTCATCTTCATCTTCTCTTATTATCCTACATTTCTACTTATACATCTACCATTTTAAAGATGGAAAGTAAATCTTCCCTTATGCAAAACAATTTTGATAAGTGGAAGGACCCGAAGACCGGATTGTGGTGGACAACTTACAAGTGGTGCAAGAAAGAGTGTAGCTTGGGGCGTTCACACAGATACGGGATGCCAATAAAACATATGAAGTCCTGTGACAAAAGGAAAACAACAACCAACGGTGGCGGAAATCCCAATTGATATTTATTAGAAAATGTATTTCATATTGTTATTTTTTTCTCAATTCTCAAATGTAGTTCCGATTTCAAATAAATGCACTTGAACTTTGTTTTTAATAAGAATTTGTATAAACTATAATTACAAAAAAAAATTAAATATGACCCGGCCCGGCCCGGCGGGTGACCCATCCCGAACTGGCACCGGCCAATCCCGGCCATAGCACGGGCCGGTCCCGGGCCTACCTCTAATAAACCCGAGGCCCGGGTCCATCACAAGTTAGAGTATTGGGGCCTGCCCGCCTGGGGTGGGTTAATTTTTCTCATAATTCTACTGCGTATATTATTAGTCAACTAGTCTTCTGAATGTCAGCACAATATGAATTCCTACATGTTTAAACATTACTGGTGAATAAGAAATCTGGATAAAGGACATTCAATTGATGAATGCATTGTCGCAAATTAATGTGTAAAAGTGTAAAACGGAACCACAGATGAAGACACGGGTCGCCGAAACCACGGAAGTGCCTAAAATAGTCATGTTTGCCATTGTTTAAAAAATGACATTTTTTTTAGTTATTCCATATAATTAATTATTAATGTGCTTTGTTGAGCAAGAAACATGTATGTCCTTTTGTATGTTTGAAATTTTTTACAATTAAAAGTTTGCTAAATCATTTCATTTAATCAAAAATAAATAAACACATCACTCTTATTTATACAGAATTTTTTGACATATTAACTGAATTTAAAGAAAACATCATACAGACACATCATTACAGTAGCCTAGGGACCTGATCATTGGTTAAAATTAGAAACTGTCTAGGCCTCTCCTCTAGGGGCAGGACTTGGAAGTTGGAGGATACACTCAAAAGTTCCCTGAACTTTTTCCAACCATTCAAGTATTCAACTCAAAGTGCTGCATGTTTCAGCTGTAGCTTTCGAGGCAGGAGAACTGCACATAGAATGAAGATTTTTAAGCTTGCACAAAAAATAATCAAACCTTACCAAATTGATGACATGTAAAAGTTAATCAATATAGTTTTGACCTGTGGAAGAATTTAGGTTATAAAATGGGTGCTACTATTGCTTCAGGATTATTACCATATCTTAATCTTAAAGAAGTTAAGACATGCAATGGGACTTATATGGAGGTTATTTGGGAACTTGGGTTTTTGTTTCAGTAATCACACTCATTAGAGATGCTTAATAAAATGCAAGAATTTGAGGTTGCTCCATCACACAGAGAAACTGACCTTCATCGATACTGCATAAACTATTTGGATGAAATATGAAGTCAGGATCCATTTCTTGCTGAAAGAGAAGAAACTGAGCAACACAATTTTTTCTGGAGACATCAAAGATGAGCACATCAAAATTCAAGTCAATAACTAAAATTGACGGAATGCCAACTTAATGGCCTCATTGAAGAAACATGTGTACCCCAAACGAACTAGCAGCTTCCCAGCTTGGGGTAATAATGATATCATCAGTTGAGATTTAAAAATCAAAACAAGAATAATTGTCGATCAGGATTGGCAACAGAGCTTGCATTATAGTTACAAATTAATTACCTGGCCCATGAGGGAATAGGTTTTTGTGTGGTTTCTTCCTCATCTTCATCTTCACCTTCATCATCTGAACATTTATATGGAGAAATCTCATATGACTTCAATTGAGCTCCCATGGCAGTGAAGTTTTGATCTTGTTTATCAAAATTGGCATATAGCTTCTTGGAAAAATAAACAAAGCTTGTCAGCACAAAAAGAACTACTCAAAGTCATGCACATGGACCAACTAGTCAAACAAGTCTGAAGTTAAAAATTACATAACCTTGTAGGTCCACTATAAATTTTTTTGGACATGTGATTAAAGGCTTTGACTTTTGACAGAGAAAATTCATGCACAAGTCTCCTGTAACGCAGGATTCCAGGTTTCACCTTTCAAGTGACAACGGGCAACAAAGGATTTGAATCGTTCATGTATGGGAGTATAGCACAGCAGAATGTTATTAAACAATCAAAATAATTGCATATTATCTTGTTTAGAGAACCGGCCAGAAGAGGAACTGTTTATGGTTAGATGTATAGCAACACAGCTACTGGTTGGATTTTACAGAACCAGTTTTAAACTTTTAAAAACCTAAGTGTGCTGCCATAAATAAAAGAGTGATGCCCACAAATTTGAACTTCCATGTTAAAATAATACTACATATGTAATAATCTATTGTTTATACCGTTTCATGTTGACTTTGATCATCTGACGTGTCGAGGCTGTCATGAGAAACTGTGGCTCCTGAGTTGTCATTTTCCAATATTTCAGCATGTATTGGTTTTCCAACCTGGAAAATATCATGTCACAACAGTAACTTATGTTTCATCGCAACAAGCTGACATAATTAGGTAGATGGAATCTTACAATAGCAGAGCACTTTTTTTCAACATCTACTTTTTTAACACGGAACTTTTCCTCCTCATTTTGCTGTCTCCGTAACTCTCCAATTCGAAGTCGTTTCTTCTCCTTGTCATTTTTCTCCTCTTCAGCTCTCATCCTTTTCCTTGCTAAAACTTCAGCTTCTTTTTTCTTTCTTTCATCTTGTTTCTTTTGTTTGTTTATTTCTAGCTGTCTTAAATTTTCTTCTTTCCTCTTCTTACGTTCAATCTCTTTTTTCTCATCATGACGTTTGGCTGCCTCAGCTGCCTCCAGAGCCTTAATCTTTACGTCTTTCTTTCCTGTAAAATAATAGATAGACTGGACAAATCTGCACAAAAGGTCCTTAATAATGGAGAAACTTGATTGATCATGCTACATGTTTCCTAAATAATTACTTAAATCAACACAACAAAGTGCATTAGGTAGGTTGTTTCCAAAGTGAAGGCCCAAGATCTAATGAACATAAGAAAAGTTATGTACGGCAAGATCCCCACAATTTGAACCCAAAGTGAGAAAGGAAATATAGTTTTACCCTAATGAAAATACAATCTTTTGAGAAAAAAGTAAAGTCGCTATTATCATGCAATGATAACCAAGTTAACATGATGAAGCTGCTTGGATAATTATTGAATGTTTTGCAATTGAGCGAGAAATTCTTATTTATGCTTATTTCTACTGGAACCTGGAAGGACAGGCCCGATTAGGTACACATATACCAAATATAGAAAATCTTTGAAGCACCTGATGTGCTAGAGTACAGCTTGGAAATCTTTGGGAAAGCAAACATACATGTTTTCAAAATCAAAAGGCTTCAACCTTGTTGGAATAAATACATAAAAATATCTAGGATTACCTGTACACAGAGTAGCTGCTTGTTTTTTGTGGACAAGTGGTATAAATGAAGTAAGATTTGAAACAATATTGTCATGTTTATGCCATCTCTCTGAAAGCTTCTCCTCCTTTTTCCTCAAACAGGAAGCTGCTGATAGTTCATGCTTCTTAGAAGCATTGGAATGTGACAGCTTCTTTTTTTTCTTTGCAGTCATCATTAGAGGTTGGTTTTCCTTTCCCTCACTTACATTTCTAGAATGGCTCCGAAGCTTTCTTCTGGCATTATTACGTGTTGCACTCAAATCTACATCAGATTTGGCGAAGTCCATTCTACCACCAGCTTGAACCTTTTTCTTTGCTGCAGACACTGATGCAAGAGGGTTCAAGCATGCACTGGCTATATCAAAAGGTGGATTTCTTTCGGCATCACTATTTCCAACCAAGGAATCAATATCATATTGGACTTCATCAGCCAGTTTATCCATGTTCTCATTTTCCTCACCAATTGCGGAGTCCTCCTTGATAGGGAAACAAGTAAGCTCTGGGTTTGAGCTCAATTGTTTCTTTAAACTGCCCGAATGCGATGAGGTTCTTTCCCACAGCTTTCCAACAGGAGATGCATATGGACTTCCTGATTTCCACTTGAAAATGGCACCAGAGTAACCTACACAATCCGAATATGACATTTCTTTAACCTCATCCCTGACTTCCTCTGCACAACTGGTACTGTGTCTAAGCTGTTTATCAATATCTTCAGTATAAAATGAGGTGTTTCGTAAGTCCCCTTGTTCAAGAAGACCTTCAGGCAGTGATTGATACAAGGTGTGCGACCTGTGCAATTTGAGAGCAGATGATAGATCAGATGAAGGTCTCTGCATGCTAGCTGATCTACAAATCTGCTCCAGGATGCTAGCACGCTCGATTGTAGTCTCTGAAAGGGCTAACGCTTCAAAGTTAATTCCAGCTTCAGACACGTCAAGTTTTCCATCTGCTACCGGGGGATCAATGATGAAACCCTCATACATGGGTAAAGTATCAACTATATGAGTATTCACTACTTCATCATGTGACGAGTGAAAGAAAGAATGTGGGAAAACATTGTCTTCGACAAAGTTAGAGTTATGTTTTAGAACTATTTTCCCTGTATAACTTATGCTTCCACTATTATCTACTAAACCAGCACCATTCTTATGATTCAAGGCACTTTTGATGTCATGTTCGTCAGATCGCTTACATGCATCAAAATTAGGGCCATCCGGAATTTCTCCTCCTGTTTTCTCAATTACGTAACCAGAACTATCACTGATTGCTTCTTTCGTTTTACTTGATACCTGGAGTACTCCATCTTCGAGATCGGTAGGAGCATGTACTTGTTCATTTGGTGTGTAGCATCCATCTGTATTTAGTGTTGCACATTCTGGATCTCTTACCTTAAACATGCAGTTATTAGAATTGACCAAGTTCAAACCCAATCCTTCGGGCGCATGGTGGTCCACCATTGGGCATAGTTCACTAGTTAAGCTGCCTACACAAGAATCTTCTTTTAATACATCTTTTACTTGTTTTTCAATAATTTCCACACCTGTGCTCTCAGAGGACATTTTTATGTTACAATATTTAGGCATCTGGGAATTGTGAGAGGCAGAAAAGCAATTACTTAGTTGATCTTCAAGCTTTCTCCTCTTCACTTGAGGCCAAGAATTAACTGTAGCAGATATGGATTTCCTTTCGAGCAAAGGAAAATCCTGGGCAATTTCAGTTTTCTTTGATTCAGGGAGTCTGAGATTTGTATCATTGCATCTATCCCCTATAAAACATGTAATATATAGTCAATGACTCAATAAGCCCTTTGCTAACATTAACTTGGAAAATCTCTAAAAGGAAATTTGCTTTTTAAGACAAGCTTGATTACCCTGAACATAAAGCTGTCCTCCAGGAGCAGATGAACTCGTCATTCTATCATCATTTGGAATTTCATCATCCAGCCACTTCTGATGATCTCCAGTAGACATATCAGTCAATTTCGAGATGCAAGACGCTGCAAAAGTTTTACTCTCACTAGCACAGGACATACCTTCATCATGCCTTTCACATTCAGAAACTCCCTATACGAATGGTAGAAATTTAGCTTGAAAGAATTAAAAACATGGATGGGTAATAATCTACTACATGTACACAACTCTATCATTATGAGTATAATTATTCTCGGCCCGTCCTAAAAAATTCTTCCCGCATTGACTTGGCAGTTCGCACAGCTATTAGGGAAGTAAATTTGTGTGGTTGAGGTTTATTTATAAAAGGTAGAAACAATATTTCACACAAAATTCATCCCTTAAAAGGATATGGGAAAAATATTTCTGGACAGCCCAAAAAGAAAAATATGTATCGATTCATGTTAGCCGACCCCAATATCGTTTGGGACTAAGGCTTGGATGTTGTTGTTGTTGTTGTTGTTATTGTAGAGTATTACACAATAATAGCAATTCAAAAAGAACTTTCAAGATAATTATTTCAGGAAAATTAAACTACTCTATAAACCCAGAGTTTCTTCTTTTTCAAAATACATATGCAATGTCAAACATGAAACACCTGATGATAAGATAGGTAACTGAGAAGTACTGAAAAGAAGGGTAAAGCAAGCAGCATAAAGCAATAGCTTATGATCTTAAATTTAATATTACTATTACCTAACAAGGAATACATAGACAATCATTTATGTTCACCACCCTGAGATTGGACTAATTTATTCCATATATTGTGATGCACTACAGTGAAGAGTGGAGACACAAAAAATAGTACCCGCAAAATACTGTTAAGACTGATAACTAATCAGAAAAAGTAAGAACACCACAAGAAGTTGCTTCAAAAGTCCCCTAGCAAACCTATTGACTACACCAGATCTCATGGACCAAAGAAACACATAATTGTCAGCAAAACTTCAGGTTCACAGGGAAAAGATTAAATATGTCTTCATAAATTGTAAATAAAAAAATGTGGATGAGTCATACCACTTCTAGGTATGGTTCAATTAAAGACTCTGATCTATCTCTTGGACTACGCTTCCTATGATGATGTTTTGCATCAGAACTATTAGAAGTGTTTGACAGCATGTAATCTCCAGGTGGAATATTAGAATTTCCAAAACACGGAAAGGCCTCTGGATCACCTAGACCTTTTGGAGTGTGAACTTTTATGTCCACTGCACATCTCTTAGATCTGTCATGGTCTTGAAGGGTGAGCTCGACGGGTAAGATTGAAAGTCTAGTTACTGTGTTACAAGAATCTAGCTTCAGATTGACATTCTTTTCTGAAATTGTAATATCTGGACTGCTTGAAGGTACACCCCTCAATGAGAAACGATTTAATGTAGTACAACTTCTTTCTTTGTTTGTTACGTCCAAGTTTACATCTTCAGAATTACAATGAGTGTACCCCTTCAAGTTAAACTCTTCCATGTCATCAAAGCCAAGTTGCTTTGGCTTCACTTGCATTAAGCAATCAGAATGAAGAGTTGCAGCTAGACATTCCAAACCTTTTCTTTCACTGGTTTTACTCTGACTATTTTGGGGAACAATATACTCTGATGCATCAGCTTCCCCATTTCCCAGCTGATTATAGGCACCACATTTCACAGGACTTATCAAGATGGCATTATCATGAGGCACATCCTGAACGTACTGGTTTACACACGGAGACTTCTGTGAAGCAGCAGACTTGGTCCCAGCACCACCTAAGGAAGCAATGCTATATACATTACCAAGACTTGGTATGACTTCACAACCAGAATAACATTGTGGCTCTGAGCTTCTATTGTCTAGCTCAAAAGAAGACTGAACGGATTCCAATTGCTGCTTACTATCAACAAGCTTATCTGATGTTTCCCTGGAAGACTGAGAAGCTGTGTTTTCAGTCACCTTGGCTAAGTAAGAGCATGCATCCACCTGTAGAGTTTCCCTGATGGAAGGGCGCTGCTGGATAGAACTCATAGACTTTGTAGTCCTCCCACAATAGGTGCCTGTTACCTTTTCCTGCGAACAACTATAGCATTTAATTGTTGCATTGCACCCATCATGGATTTTAGCAGTAATACCAGATGAGCTTATAGTCACCGATTGATCCAGCAGTCCAACAATAGAGTGTGCTAGACCACTATTACTCTTCCTAGCTATACAAGATCTATTCTCTGTAAAAGAATCCCGCACACATTTGTGTTGTTCTAAGGAGCTTCTGGAGATTGTAACTCCACCTGTCTTCACATCCATCTCTTTTTCAGACATAGAAGACTCAGGAAATTTGTGGGGCTCAGTAACTTGTTCAGACCTTGTACTGTTATCAATCAAATTTTCACTCTCTGGACTACTCCTTTCTGCTGGGAGCTCATAGTGACCACTAACAGGCATAGACTGCTCAGGAAATTTGTCAGGCTCGGTGACTTGTTCTGACAAAGAAGCAGAAAGATCAATACCAGTAGAGGTGACATCAGATTTATTCTTAATGCTTGAGTGGCTCCTAGATTTTGCATTTGCGCTATTGCGTAGTTCTAGAGCCTTTTGTCTAGACTTAGACCTCTGAATTTTAACTAGCGACTGAACTGGAGCAGCTAAAGTGCTTTCAGTTCTTGTGTCTATCTCATCTTGAGGCATGGTAACGCCTGCATCTAGCTGAGGAAGTGAACTGAGAGCACATTCATTGTTGCAATTATAGACAACAGCTGGACTATTTGGCCCCGCAGCCCCCGCTCCATCTTGAAGATCTGCACCGGAAGCACGAGTTTCCACAAATGCCCCATCTGATAGCTCCGCATTATTTCCTGTGACCAAACTCCCCTTACATATGGAGTGACGAGCATCCTCATATGTAGAAGGCCAGGCACGGGGAAGTACAATATCAGAGATCAGCTCATCTTTGTTCAGCTCTGGCAAACAATAAATACAACAAAACAATTCTTCCGTGTCAGATACAATATACAAAATCAATTGATAATTTATGAACAACGGAATTGAACTGCTATTAATATTTTAATTAAAACTGAATATTGGAAAAATAATTAGATCCTAAGCCACAAAAGTGTCACCTTTGGATATAGCCTGAGGTCAGAAATCACTACAAACAAAATTTCATTTCTCAAGTTCTTAAACTTGTCCACGACCGAAATGAAACCCTACAATAGTAAATCCTAGAGTAATGGCATATATAACCGAGAGAAACTCGCAAACGCTCAAAAGAAAGAATCATATAATGGTTTACCCTCGAGATTCGAAGATTGATAGGGGTTCCACAGCCAAGAAGGAGGAGTAATTCCTTGAATGAGGAGTTTGGAAGCGAGGTGTTGGCTGTACGAATCAGTCTGCCGCTTCACTTGCTGGAGGATCGAAGTCTTCCGCTCAAAGATCTGCGCGAATAGCTTCTCAAGTGTCGTCATCTTCACTGGAAGCGCACCGGCTGTTACAGGCTCCATTTCATCACAACTGTACCTGTGTCTCTGAGAGAGCCGGCGATTGGGAAATTTTCAGGTCGCACGGGCGCGCATAAAATTTCAAATTTGGAGATATGATGGTGGAACAAACGGGAAACGACGACGTGGGCAACGTTCGGCTATAATTGGACCGGATTAATAAAGGCAAAAAAATAAAAACACTCCGAAGTCCAAACTTTGACGAAGTGGGAAGTAAATATCCTAAACTTGCATTTGTAATTTAAATATATCAAATTTTATATGAAAAAAAAAAGAAATTGACCAATAAAGGAGTAAGCATAAACATAATTGCACTAATAGTAGTGAAACTTAAAACATCCTTCAATAGGAGTAAACATTAATTTTGTACCATTAATACTCCTAACCTAGTTAATTCTAAAATATGATTTATTTGATCTTAATAAAATATAAACAAATTATAAAATATTTGAATATATATATTAAAATAATAAAAGTTAAAAAATATTTTTTTAAAAAATACAAAACTTTAAAAAAATAGATAAACAACATTAAAAAAAATTATGCAGGCCTTTCCCGCATCCTCGACCATCACCCAGCAATGTCACCTCCGATCGGCAAAAAAATGTCATTTTATGTTAAAACTGACATTTTTCTTTGAAAATGCCATAAAGGTGCCAGTTTAACTCTTTGAAAATGCCAAATTTTCTCAAAATCTGCCATCATGATGGCGTTTCGGAAAAATGTTGGCTTTTTCGGTGGTCAGAGCTGGTGGTGCCGGGAGGTTGTTGAGGCGGCGGCACGCGCCTGCATGTTTATTTTTAATTTTTTAATTTTTTAATTTTAATTTTTTAAGTTTTTTATTTAATATTTTTATTTTAATACTTTTTATTTTTATTAATTTTACTTAATACCAAGTATGTTTTATTTGATATATTTTTGTGTTTTTTCATTTTTTACAATTTTATTATAAATTAATGTTATTCCTTTTATGTTTTAATTATTAATAAAAGTTGTTGGGCTTAGGTAGGGATATACTTGTTCAAACACTAAAGTTACACTTATTCAAAACATTGTACTCCTATTTTTGCATTTTGCCTATCTTTTACTCCTATTTGGGGAGTTCTCTCTATAAAAAATTACTTTTACGCCATCGTTATGTATTATTTCTTTCAAAAATGTAAATTTATGGGGTTAACTGCATAATTTAAAATAGAAAATTAAAAGTGTGGCAATTACGATAGTATATAGATTGGGGATAACATTATTTATTTTACAATGGAAGTTTATAATGTTAATTGTGTCTTCATGAATTCTAAAATATCTTAAATTATGCAATTGGCATCATAAATTTACATTTTTGAAAGAAATAATACTTGACTTTGGTACCAAAATAACTTTTTATATAAAGTTTGGGGTATTTAAAATACATATATGCAAGTTTAGAGTGTTCATCTCACATCTCTTCAAAGTTTGGGATATTTTAATTATTTTCTCATTAATAAATGAGAAATCTTCTGCGGAATATTATACAAAAGTTGAAGAAAAATGGTTATTTTGCCACTCAAAGTATGATTGTAAACGAACCGAATCGAGTCGAATAGTGTGATTTTGTATTTATATTTGTTTAACTTTTTCGAATCCGAATTCAAATTCAAATATGTAACGAATATTATTTTAGATTTGTATTTGTTTAATAATACAAATAGTTAACGAACCATATACGAGTATCAAATCCGTGGTTTGGTCATAAGTTTAATATTAGTCAAATATCAATTTAAAACAATTTTTCCTATATTTATTATGTTATAAATGCATGCTAACACTTAATATGTGTTTTTTTAATTTGTGACATTACAGTTTTCTTTAAAAGTTGATGGATTGATGCATTTTTAGGTTGTGCATAATATACCGAAGTGAATCAATTTTATGATTACTATACATAATTATACTTCAAAGTTTTTGATGGTCCGCTGAATTGACTGCTGCCCAAAGTGAATTGTTGCCTATCACCAATAACGTCGATGATGTTAATGAGGCTCTACCCAGAAATGATGATCCACAACATGATGGTACTACACTTAGCTTGGCTCGAAATCATCCAACGATGATAATATATTTGAGGAAAACCATGTTCTTTTGCAAACTATTTCAGGTCACACACACCCCCACCCTGAAGAGGAGGAAGGTCTCAAATGATTTACACAAGTTACTAGAAGAAGAAACAAAAAACAAAAGTCCGGGCAAATTCCCGAATGCCGACCAACAACACACGCAACAATACTACCGCGTTGGATGGACCTCACACCCAATAGCGACTAGAAGTCATTCTCACAAACCTCAAAATGAATCAGATTACTTCCTATACTTGGTAGACCAGAGGTTTGAATCACCACACAAATTGGTTGCAGCTGTCAAGTGTTATAAGTCTTCCCGCCCAGATGTTAGAACTAATCAACCATATCTTCAGAAGGCGATCAAGTTCCACAATAGATTCAACAGGAATATCTCATCTACTCTTAGAATTCCCACAACAAATTTCAACTGCTAGTTTTCTTTTCTTTTCTTGTATGTTTTTATATTATCTATTATATCTTTTAACTCTTTATTAATAGAGTTAAAAGAGTTCTAAATTTTATCTAATTTCAACTCTTTATTAACCATTTTTGCTTGTTGAACTCTATTTTGTAACTTTAAGTTCTAAATAAATTTGGAAAGTCTTCCCCGGTGCTTTCCCCATTTCCAGTGGATTCTCTGGGTCAAAAAAAATGGATGTGTTCCCCGGCACTCCCCCACCTTGTGTGGTAATCTCCGGGGGGGATTGCAGAGCTTACAACAACTAGTTGCTGCTATAACCACTACTGCTCACCGCACAAATGCAATGCATGTGGTATAAGTGATTTTTTTTTCTCTCTGTAAATTCTAGATATGAAGGTCACTATTTTTTTGTATAAGTACTTACTACTTAGAGCTAACTAATTTTGCTAGAATTGGACAACAACAAAGTATAAAAATGGTTTTAATGCACCAAATCCCCTCGTGAAATATAAATTCGGCGTGTAAGCCCCTTGTGATTTAAAAATGCACAAAATCCCCCTGGGTTATGATTATTCATGCGCAAAACCCCTTCTATGAACAAATGTAATTGCTAGAAAAATGAAAAATAATTAGTTTTTTGTATAATTTAGAAATTTTGACAAAGTTACTTGGATACTAAAGCATATTATTAAGAAAAGTGAATTCAAAATTGTAAAATTTGTTCTTGGTTGGAATTTTGCGCATTAATAATTATAAAACAGGGGGGGTTGACGCATTCTTTAAATCACAAGGGACTAATGCGCCGAATTTATATTTGACGAGGGGGTTTGGTACATTAAACCCGTATAAAAATATTGCACTCATAGTTTTTTACTCAATGTAATATCAAAGGTCTGAAGATCAAAACAATATTATTATATAACGAGTGTTGGGGTAATGGCCCGACCGTGGGCCGGTCCATTACCCCTTGGCAGATGAAGCACCAAAGCCCAATCGGCGTGGTCCATCAAGATGCTAGGACGATGTGCGTCGGATGCTCCGAGGACGCTTGGCCTCAGCAACCTTGTCCAAACAAGGGTCACGGACCGTGCCAGAGTCTTTAGCCAAGCACATGCGTAGGTCGTACAAATTCTGGTGCTTGCATGCATCAGGGCCTCAGGGCCCAAGACATTGAGGACGCTCGTCTGCAGCCCTTGGCGGGAAACCTAGATATTGGCGGGAGACACATTTAATGTTGTAGATTTGGTGGTTCAGACACTAGCCACCCACAATCCTCCACATCAGCAACACTACATACCCCTTTGTAGTATAAACAGTAGCATTTATTTCACCGTAAAGGGTTGACAACTTATTATCCTTGGCAAATAGCAATTATCTAGCTCTTCTTTACTGAATTAGATGAACGGCCTCGGGTCTTGTAGTTGAAGTGTGTTGTATATGGACCCTTATTATCACTTAATAAGATACAGCACACTTACTACTCTTTATTTGACCATCTTACTTGCATGCACCTCATATCCGTCTCACTCTCCACTCGAAAACCTAGGGAAACATGTTGGGCCATCAGGTTGCCCTGAACAACAAGTTTTTTACTTTTTTTTTTTTTTTTAACCCGGAAGGTAAACCACCAAAATCGGTGGGGTAAATGCCGGGGAACATTTACCAAATTTTATTAAGAAAATTTAAAAGATACAGATATGAGAGGGGGACTAGGCCAAAACCTCCCCGGAAGGCATACCTTCCGAAAAATTACAAGATGCTGAAGCATAAATAATTAAAACTATTTGGGGGGACATAAACCTTACCCAAAAATACAAGACGCAGCAGCCAAAACAAATAAAAATAATTTTGGGGGGACATAAACCTTACCCAAAATAAAGTACAAGAAATTAAAATCGCAAAAACGCCAAACCAAGTTTGTCTGCTAAAAAACATTTTCTAACGAAAATAGGCAAGTCACGGACCAAATAGAAAATCTGGAAATCAACGGTGTAGCATTTGGAAAGAGAGTGTGCGGTCCAATTAGCTTCCCTCAGGATATGTCCGAATGTTATCCTGTATTTGACGGACCAACACCTCAGATCTTCCACCATAGCCTTCCAAGCCCCTATTCCTGCACTTCCAATAGCTTTAATAACCTCGGCCGAGTCTGATTCAACCGCAAAATCTCTACAGCCTTGATCAATCGACCAAGACACTGAGGAGTGAAGTGCTACCATTTCCGCTTCTATAGCCGATCTTGCAACGATTGGAGAAGAGATAGCGAATACCAGACCTCCAACTGCCGTTCTCATCACCGCACCTGCTACCGCATCACCTGACCTGAAGGATGCATCGACGTTGAGCTTCGTCCCCGTCACCGGTAGTGCCCATTTCACCGCTTTAACAAACGGTCTGTGAAACTGAAAGGTATTAGGAATAAGCTTTTCCTCCCTTAATAATCTTCCTCCTGTAGACAACTTAGGGCGTTTGAAAGATAGAGACCAGTCTTGAGTAAAATTCCTGATTTGCTGAATAACTGAGTTAGCGGAGGGTGCAGACAAAAGATCCCCCCAAACCAGTTTAGCATAAATCTTCCAAATATGCCAAGCTATGATGCCTGGCATATTATGCTTAAAAATATCCAGTATCGTTTTTGATCCAGCCTGAAGCCACCAGAGAATTAGGACTTGTCTAATAGAGGTATAAGAGTAGGGAATCGGGATATCGAAAACTCCCATGTAATACGTCCATATTTTCTTAGCAAAAGAGCAATTGAATAGAGTATGATTCATAGAATCAGATTCTTCTCTACATAGGGGGCAGATTGATGGATATGTAACCAAATGAAATCTACTGATATTTTCAGGAAATGGTAAAAAACCATGAAGAAGCTTCCAAAGGAAGAGTTTAATTTGAATGAACTGCTTCTTATGCCAAACATGATTGAAAGAGAAGGATGTGTTCTTACTCCACCTGATCTCTTCAAATGCAGAAGATAAAGAGAAGATTCCACTACTTTCAGGTAACCAAATACACTCCCCACTTGAATCAGTAGAAATCAAAGCACTTCCAGATGAATGAGTCCTGCAAATTCTCTTCCAAATATAAGAATCAGTGACTTTTGCTACCATATTATCCCCTCTAGGATATTTCAAATGACAAAGGTTAGACCATAGAGTAGTATTTTTCTTCCATTTCCACCATAACTTAAGTGAAAAGGCACTTTGAATATCTGTCAGGGATCTAATACCCAATCCACCTTCCCCCACAGGCAAGCAAACATTCTTCCAACTTAACCAGTGATACTTGTTTTTGTTTGCAACAGATCCCCATAGAAAGTGGGCCATTTTCCTTTCCAGGGTTTTAATAACAGATTTGGGGATAATGTCAACAGCAAGAACATGCAGGGGAATGGTATTCAGCACATGTTTGATTAAAATAAGCCTCCCTCCCTGGTTTAGATTCCTTTGCTTCCAAGCAGTAAGCTTCTGATCAAAAGCTTTGATTAAATTATCACAATATTTAATTCTATTAACTCCTTTGTGCAGGGCTGCACCTAGATACTTCATGGGGAGGTCGACTTTTGTCATTCCCAGTAGTTTTTCCAAACTTCTAATTCTGGCCAAGGATGTTTTACCACAAGAAAAACTACTTTTGGTGAAATTAATAGCCTGCCCAGTAGCTTTTTGGTATAAATTCAAAAAAATTTTGAATTTAATAATTGATCTGGCTTCTCCATTGAGGAAGATGAGAATGTCATCTGCAAAACTTAAATGAGTGATAGGAGAGCCTTCTTTCCCAATCCAGTAGGGTTTGACCTTCCCAGTACCTACAAGAGTTTTTAGGCCTCTAGAGAGAGCTTCTGTAGCAAGAATAAACAGAAAGGGGGACAGGGGATCACCTTGTTTCACTCCTCTTGAAGGTTTAAAGAAGCCTCTAGGAACTCCATTAATAAGAACTGAAAAGTATGTAGCTTTTAAATGATCTAGCACCAATTTAATGAAAGAAGGTGAGAAGCCAAATTTACTCAGAATAGCCTGTAAGAACTCCCAAGATAATCTGTCAAAGGCTTTAGCCATGTCAAGTTTCACAACTAGATTGGTACCCCTTACTTTTTTGTCAATGGCATGAACCATTTCCTGTGCCACTAAGATATGGTCAGAAATATCCCGCCCTTGCATAAAGCCTGCCTGTTCAATTGAGATCAATTTAGGTAATATAGAACTGAGTCTAGAGGCTAAGATTCTGGTACACACCTTACTCAGAAAATTAGAAAGGCTAATGGGCCTAAAATCAGCAAAAGAAGAGGCCTGATTTTTCTTGGGAATTAGAATGATGAGAGAACTGCCCATAGCCTTAGGTATATGATTACCTATAAAGAAATCTTGAACTGCCATGGTGACATCCCTTCCCACTATATTCCAACATTTTCTATAGAACACACCATTGAAACCATCAGGGCCAGAAGCTCCATTCTTGTTCAAGTCCCAAACTGCCTTCTTTACTTCCTCATAAGTAGGGATTTGCAGTAGCATATTATTATCAGTTTCATTAACCAAACGAGGAACATACTGAAGCAGCTCATCAATATCATGAACAGGTTCTTCAGAGAAGATGTTACTGAAATAGGACTCAGCAGCCTTAGCAATACCATCAGGATCAGTGATCATATTACCCCCAGAATCTTTAATGTAAGTAATCTGTTGCATTTTCTTTCTAATGTTAACAAAAGAATGATAGAATTTGGTATTAGAGTCACCCTCAGCCAGCCATTTAATATGAGCTTTTTGTTTCCAAAAAGCTTTCTCTTGTTTATGTTTACCCAACAAAACAGCCTGCTTAAATGACCAGTCTTCCCTATTCTCTTCAGAAGGATCATTTTCAAAAAGATTTTCGGCCTGTAAAACTTCTTCTTCTAGTCTCTTCACATCCTCAAAGATATTGCCAAAGGAGGCTTTGTTCCAATCTCTAAGGAATAGCTTCAAAGCTTTAAGTTTGTCATAAAACCCCCTCATACCACCAGGACCAGAGTCACAAGATTCCCAAAAAGTTTTAACTTCCTCCAAGAAATTAGGATGTTTAGCCCACATATTCTGAAACCTGAAAGCTCTTGGTCCATTCATTAACTGATTTTTACATTGAAGTAAAACCGGATTATGATCAGAAGAGGTTTTATTCAAATGATTAATCTGAACAGTATCAAATAAACTGAGAAAGGAGGAGTTAAATAACACGCGATCCAGTCTACGCCAAACTCTACCATTAGCCCTGACTCCTGACCAAGTAAAAGAGCTGCCATGAGGAGGAATGTCAATTAGATCGCAACTGGAGATACAGTCCTTAAAATCTATCATACTAGTAAGGTGAGGAGAAGCTCTTCCTTTATGTTCATGATTGTTAGCTATAGCATTGAAATCACCGCCTAACATCCATGGTTCTTTATTTTGTGCAGCCCAGGATCTAAGAAAAGCCCACAGATCTCTTCTTTCTAGATGGGTGTGAGCTCCATAAATGGCAGTAAACCAGAAAGAAACGGAATCCATGGTTAGCTTCATGTGGATAAATTGTTTGGCATAAGTAATATCAGAGATATTAATAGATAAATCATCCCAGAATAACCAAATCTTGTTATCTGGGCAGCAGTAGAATTTATTCATATTAATATCCCTAGAAATAGAAAGAATTTTAGAAGAGTCAATGATAGGCTCAATAACAATAAGTAAATGAATTCTCCACTGTCTAATAAGTTCTCGTAACCTTGGACAGGAAGAAACAAGGCCACGGACATTCCATAGAAGACAATTCATTAAGGTAGGGAGGAGAAAGTTTGCGACAGCTTCTTAGCTGTATTCCTGGTAATCCTGGGAGTATTTGACACCACCTGTATTGGTTGTTTTTTCTTTTTCCTTGCAACCTTGATAAATCCATTATCATCCTGGATTTGTGCAAAAACTGATTGCACCTCATCACCATGATTGAGAAGTCCAGATTTCTTGAGTACAAGCGACACCTTTTTGGTTAGTTCAGCCTGACCATCCTTCCATTTTTTCACATTATCTAGGAAACAAAAATCCCCATCTGACGAGTATCCCTTTGCTGCAAGCGAAGGATCATATTGCTCTCTTTGTATGAGTTTTAAAACATGATAGTCATCAACTGCTCTATCACCTACAAGTACAATAGGTTCATTAGTATGCTGCCCCTCATCATGTTGTTCATCTGTATGACCAATATCATGATTAGATGCAGATATAACATGTTCATCAATATGTTGCCCTTCAACATTTCGTTCTTCTGTATGACTAATATCCTGAATAGTTTCAGGTACCTCTGCAGGTTGATGATTAGGGGGTTCCTCAGTAAAAACCTCCTCAATTTCAGAGTCATCTTCCATAGCTTGAGAAGAAGAGGGAATTGGAATTGCCACTTTGTTCTTGCCTGTATCAATGTTTGTAGTATTCTTAATAATTGTTGTAACATGTTTCCCGGTTTCCCCATCTGTAATACTGTGTATCCTAGTAGAAGGTTCTGCTCTTTTAGCCTTCTCCACCCAATGACCTGATGAGGGACCTGTAGTAATAGCCCCCCTTGAAGTGTTTCCCTGAAGTAAAGGCTGTTTAGGACAAGTTGCATCCGAGTGACCCAAATGTAGACATTTACCACAGTATAGTGGTCTGTTCTCATACCCAACTGACTGTACGAAACCAGAAGATCCACATTGGATCCAAATCTTCTTAGGCATTTCCTTGGTAAGATCAACCTCAACAAGTATCCGAGCCACAGAAGGCTTGGCTAATGATGCAGTAGCAGCGTCTAGCTTTAATGGCCTTCCTATTAAACCAGCAATATCGAACATCGCACGCTTATCATGTAAATGAATAGGTAAATACTCAAAGTTCAACCAGATCGGAACGATAGGAGACTCAACGTTAGGTTTGAATTCGGGAGTCCATTTGGTAACCCTCATCAAGTTACCAAAGATATCCCACTTTTGACGATTCCAACAACGTATATAGTCATCCTCCAAATCAAACCTAATTAAAACATGCTTTCTGTCCAGAATTCCCAAATAAAAAGCACCTTTGAAACCAATTAATTCAAACGATTTTCTGAGAGACACCATAGGAGGTCTTCCGTTGAAAAAATAACCTACCAGTGATCTCTTATGTCTCACAGTAAGATTCTGGATATCCTCCTCTGGAAACGAAAGAGAAGGTAAACCTTTAAATCTTGAATAAATCTTCGTTGATAATGGCGGATCAGAGTTCACCACCACCGAAGCAAAGGAACGCCCAGTCCAAGCATTGTTAACCTTCGGAGGGGGAGGCGGCGCCCCCTCCATCGTACCCGTTGGCGATGCCGTCATTCTCCAAGTCCTCCAGGACAACAAGTTTTTTACTCATAAGCTAAATTACGTCACATATGTGGCCTTCGTATGATACTCCCCCCCATCATTTTCTATAGTGACTTTCACACTATGGTTTTGACGAGGAATGGTTGTTTTTGCTTCAATTGTGGATGTTGTTTCCTCGGTTGATACATGTGTTGCTATTTCTTTGTGTTTTGGTGAATCTACCCATTTGAATGCTTGAGATTGGGGCTGACCTCTGCATCTTAGGAATCCGCATTCATAACTTATTGATTGTTGAGATGTGTATAGCTCCATGTTGTTTGGACATCCCTTTGTACAAGGTATGTGTTTATAGTTGCATGACTTGGCTCAATGACCTTCTTATCCACAATGAAAACACTAAATAATAGAGAATATGTTATGATTGTGTTGAGGTTTATTCATTCAACCTTTGGGTCCAACACGTAAGCTCAAAAGATTTCAAATGGATATTTTAAGTGTGTGAGTGATTAACTGATCCAACAACAAGTAAGATGGGCTAAGAAGAAGATTAGCAAGTAAAAGACCGGATATTATTAATGTCTAATAAACCCCCGATGCAATACGCTTGCTAAAGGCCGTAGGCCGTTCGTCCTATCCTGCAGTAGAAGAGCTGCGAGTAATAAGCTAGAAGACAGCTAGAATGCTAAGGGTAATAAGTTGCCAACCCTTTACAATGAAATAAATGCTACTATTTATACCACCAACGGGCAGTTGGCTATGCTGATGTGGAGAGCTATGAGTGGTTAATGCTCCAACCACCAAATCCCCAGCATTAAATGCGCTTCCCGCCAGGATCTGGGGTTTCCGCCTAATCCGTGGAGACGGACGTCTCCCTAGCTTGGGGCCTGCTCCTGGTAATGCTGCAAAGGGTTGTGGGTCGTCCGTATTTCGGCCCTTGATAGAATTTGTATATAGCTTGGACTGGACTTCACGTGGTTATGGGCTTTAGGTGGCGACGTTCGTCATCCTGACCTGGGCGTGATCCATCATTGCTCTGACTGGACATCCTCGAGGTAAGCCGCCTTGTTGAGCCTGGACGTTCGTCCGAAGAGGGAGGTAATGGACCGATCCTCTAATTGGGCCATTAACCCAACAGATTGTTAGCAAGAAAAAATTAATTTTACAAAGCTACCTTGAACCAGTTTGTCCCTCCTTCACGTGCAGCCACACGTACGTTTAGTTTGATTCAATACTCATTTTGTCTTTAAATTACAAAGTTTTATAGCGAGTAACGTGGATGGGTAGTGACATATTGTTGGATGAGCATTTATGAGTCATTTGTGGTTAGATGTTTACATTTATCGTACTTTGACTAGTATGAAATCAACAACATTAGATCGAGGACCACCACACACACAAATGAGTGTGTTGTTGACTATTTTAATTTATGATGTTGATTGAGATCCGTTTACTCTTTGTTTTTTCTTAGTTTTGAATTATATTGTATATTTTTTCTTCAGTGTGCATGTCAGTTATGTCTTGAATAGGCTCGGATTTTGTGTTATGGGATTTCATATTGTCTGCATTTTAGTTTTGTCTTCAGTTTTGTAGGCCTCATTATAGGAGTCAGTTTTGTAGCCTGAGTTTTGTGTTCTGTAGGCAATGCTTTATGGAGCAGATTGTGAACTGTCTGAGAAGCATGAGTTTTGTGTTCTATTAAGCTGTTAGGAGGGCATTATTGACATTTACGAATTTTTTGAAATCAAACTAACAGACTCATTTAAGTTAGGGTGTAAATACTAAGAATTTGAAATTTAGGGTACATAAGCAAATTCATCGTATAAAACATAGTGCAAAGTCTAAATACCCCTTTTATTATTATCATTATTGTTATATCTTTATTTAATTAATAAAGGACTGTGATCCTAGTAGGATTAGAACTAATTAATGAATAAGACTTTCAATGTGATTGGAAAACGAGTTTAGAACTAGTATAAATTCATCATCATCCTTCACAACTCACACATCAATTCCATGTTCGGAATTACCGCTAATTTTAGGGAGATTTAAACGTTCTTTCGGAAAAGGAAAAATCACGTGGATACCTAAGATCAAGAAATATTGTCGTTAAGTTGGAAGATATGGTAACACTAACTTAGATATGCTATTATTGTTATATTCATTATTTTTTCGTAGATCATAATGATGAAGGTCTGTGTTCAGAAAATGTTTAAACTTTCTTTGTTGTACATTCATGGTACGTTACATCAATTTCATAACAAAAACCATTAAGGCATCATGACTTACCCAAATGTTAACAAGAATTCAATATAAATTATATGTGAATTGTTATGATGAGTACATGATCACTATTATATTCCCGACTCCGATTAAGACAATGAGGTCGTGATTTTCAATTGCTACATGTGAATCCCGTTACGGCTCACATTCATTTAGAGAAAACTTCGTTGAATATTAAGATACCACACACGTATCATACAAGACGGGTATATTTCTATCCTCAATATTTTGTATGTTTATTCTTCTGGAGAGCGATCTATATTGCAATGTTAGTGGAACATATAAACCTCTAGATATTATGCAACATAGTTGTAGAGTTTTATATCTAAGGAGAGTAAAAACCTGAATTACTCTTCTAGTGTTCATGCAATTGATATTTCACCGTTAGTTACTTCATATCAATACATACTCCATCCGTTCCAATTTGATTGTCTCGTTGCGGTTTACGATACTTGATCGAAGATAAAGCAAATTGATCCCTATCAAAACTCAAATTATTGGTAGTAAGTAAAATTTACATATTAAAAAACAACATTAATTTTTTTTTTCAAAAGGTCACAAAAAATTCAAATTTGATAAAAATGAATATATAAAGTAAAAGATTAAGAGTGGTTTATGTCGACCAAGTGAATAGAAAATAGGACCATCAAATTGGGACACAGGTAATATATTATATGACTATGTTACATAACATATGTGGAAAGTTAAACTTAAAGAATAATCATAAAACTTGGCTTGCAACAAATATAAAAAAACTAGTGCATGGGTGTATAGTTTATCCCGAGCATAGACTTAGAGACTTAGCCTCTAATGCTCATACTAATCATGATTACAATACATTAAATGTAAAAGACATTGAAATATAAAGGTAATGTTACCTAAACATCAATGGTTGGAAGAGATGAGCTTCCACACCTCATGAACACCATGAAGAACAAAAATAAACTATAAAATTAGTTATGAAATAATGGATTGAATGAGGAATTTGGGATGGATTGGGGGGTTTATATAGGCTAGAAATTTATCTTTGATGGTCTATTAACGATCCTTAATCAACTTGGGGCGAAATTTTTGAGCCATATCTTCCAAATATCTTCATTTCAACTCAAGAATATTTTGCATGTTTGCCGGTTTTATGCAGATTTTGGCACGGCCGATTATAGGATTTTTTATAGAAAAACACATGTGACCGGCTCTGGTTAGACCCAGGTCCGGCGCCGGTTGGTTCTAGTGAATTTTGATGTGGAGAAAAAGTTTGAAACTTGTGTCGGATAAGTCTGATGCGTAACCCGTGTGTTCTAGACAATATATCTTATTTTACGTTACTAATAATCTGGACATAATTCCTTCACCAAATAAGTTGTAGCTAAGAACATCATCTATCCACCGAAATTTGAATAATTTGATTTCAATTATCCAATCCAAATATATAAATAAAATAGTGAGAGGTTTACATCGTGACATCTACACGATATTTTTAGCTTGTTGAGTTATCATTCACATGAAATTCGAATGTAGTCATTTGGAGTTCTCTACAATAAGGTATACCTGAATTATGGTGAGAACGTCGTTGATACGCTTGTAATTTCCATCCATATGTATTTGTATGTTTATAGTTAGTTTTTGTTATTTGATACTTTGCAAATTACACATTTTTGGTGTAATATATAGTTATGTTTGTAAAATAGTTGTAATGTGTTTAGATTAGGTCTATTTTGAGCTAAAACAGGTCCAAGATCAATCAAATGATCATTGGTGAAACCAAAAGAGGAAGGAAGATGCAAGAATACAAGACAACAAAGGAAAGTTCCTGATTTTGACCTGTACCCAGTCAGGTATACCCTATAACCGATCGGGTACCTACTTGACTTTCAATCAGATCAATTCAGAAAACAAAGGGACGTGCAGGGGAAGATTTTGCCACAATCAGTTGTCATACCCGAGCGGGTACTCCGACACACCCGATCAGGTATACCTTTAATTTCAACCCTGAAATCGATCGAGTATGCCTCGGATGAGAGTTTCTACACATACCCGATCGGGTACCCTATATATACCCGATCGGGTACTCGGGCTACAGTCCCAAAAGCCTATAAATACACCTCATTTCCTTCACAATTAGGGGACAACTTCCTATACACTTCTAAGCTCAGTCCAGATAAGTTCTCTCTTTATATTTTCATTATGTTTAGTCCCCAAACGAGGAGCTAAACTCTTCCATCTTGATTTTGCTACTTTGAAGCTTAATGAATTGTAAGTTGTGAGTTATTTTCTTTAATCTTCTTCCTTGAATATTAATTAATTTATCTCTATATTAATATTGGGGAGTGTTGCTAAAATGACAATTAGTTAACTTCTCAAAATTAGTTATAGTAACATATACTTTCTTTAATCTTCTTCCTTGAATATTAATTAATTCATATTCATATTTCATATTAATCTATACTAATATAAAAAAGGGAAACCAAGGGCATAACCTGTCTCTAAAAAAAGGTATAACCCGTCTCTACAAAACGGCGTAACTATTCCTGCTTAAATCAATTCCGTTTACATCATGCAGCACAAGTGCAATATTAGAATTAGAAGGATATATAAATTCCAAATAACGGAAGACATCTCACAGGTTAGGGATGAACGAAAGTACGAAACCATTGTGGAACAAGGTCCGGAGACTGGGATCTATTTGGGGACCACTGGAAATACTCTTGTGTTGGATCGGAGATTGGCGGCCGCAGCATGAGTGCATGACCGTGTTGAGATCATCACCAACGACTTGGGCAACTGTACGACGCCGTCGTGGACTCTTGGGTTGCCCGACATTGAACGCCTTATCGGCGAATTGAATCTGTCGTCTAAACTAGGCCGCAATGAGTCCTTGCAAAACCATCTTGGGTTTTGGTACGTGCTCCCTCTAGCCATCTAGACATGCATATCTGTTTTCTTTTGTCTTCGGTTGAAAATGCATAATTTCATTTGCTCTTTTACTTTATTGTTATCTTACTTTTGCTTATGTTGTATGAAGAACATTGAGTTCGAATTCAGAAAAACAATATTTGTTTTATTTTAGAAAAACAAAAAATATAAATAAACAAAATATAAAGAGTTCTTACTTTTTATATTTCTGAGCTTACATGAGTATATGGTAAAACCCGTTCTACAAACGAACTTACCTACCAAACAAATCCTGAAATAGAACAAGCCTTCGAGAGGTTGAGAAATTTATTTCCGCACACACCTTTGGAGGAATCCTCAAACGCTAGCTCTAGTTCTAGCGAATCCGAAGAGTCATTCCACATGGCTCACGAGACAAGGACCTTAAGAGAGCTCACCGCTCCAAACCTCAATCAACAACCGTTATGTATTACATTCCCTACACTCAATGAGGGTAATACATTTGAGCTAAAATCTGGGCTCATTCATCTATTGCCATCTTTCCATGGCCTGAGAGGAGAAGACCCGAATAAACATCTTTCGGAGTTCCACATCGTTTGCGCAATCATGTGCCCAAACGGTGTCACCGAAGAATAAATCAAGCTGAGGGCCTTCCCATTCTCTTTGAAGGACATCACGAAGGATTTACTTTTCTATATTCCTTCGGGGAGCATCAACACATGGGCACAAATGAAGAAGTGTTTCCTTGAAAGGTACTATCTCGCTTCCATTTCATCATCTCTCAAGAAGCAAATAAGCAACATTGAACAAAAGGATGATGAATCCTTGTATGCGTTCTGGGAAAGATTCAAGAAGCTATGTGCTAGCTGCCCCTATCACGGATACACCGAACAAGACCTCATTCTCTACTTTTATGATGGTCTTGTGAATCAAGATCGCCGCATAGTGAATGCAGCGTGTGGAGGGGGTATTGTCAACAAAACCCCTTCTCAAGCAAGAGATCTCATCTCGGAGTTGACCGAGAACTCTAGAAACTACCACGGGCGGTCCTCAACTCGTAGAGTTGCCACTGCGGAATCGACATCATCATTGGAGAGTCAAGTTGCCGGCTTGACTTCTTTGGTTAAGGATTTGCTCTTAAAGTCCAAGACTCAAGAAGTCAAGGTCTGCGTCATTTGTACACAACAAGGGCATCCCACTGACTCATGCCCAACTCTTCAAGAAGACAATACAGAGGAAGTCAACGCCTTGGGTTTCCAAGGACATCAACAGAGGAAGTACGACCCATTCTCAAACTCTTACAACCCCGGATTGAGGGATCATGCAAACTTGAGGTATGGAAACCCCCAACAATCCAACCCAACTTCTCAACCACCTTTCAACAATCAAGGTTCAAATACTCAACCTAATATGTCAACTGATGACATGATACGAGCTTTGACCTCAAACATGGTTACCATGCAACAAAACATGGGACAATTTCAACAAACCATGATACAATTCCAACATGAGACAAAGTCAAGCATTGAAAATTTGGAAACTTAAGTTAGCCAAATTTCAAATGCCGTAAGCCGACTTGAAGCAAAGGACTCAGTTAAACTCCCATCTCAAATGAAGCAAAACCCGAGACAACATGTGAATGCAATCATGTTGAAAAGTGGGACGACATTGAAAGAGGTAGAGATGAATGATCAAAAGGGTGAGGAGGTTGATCATGAAGAAACTCAATCAGAGGAAGGGATCACAAAGGCAAAAGTCCCTCCAACTTCATCGTACGAACTAGTAGCCTCATTTCTCGAGGCGCTGAGGGAGACAAGGAATTCAGAAAAAGATGCTGACATCTATGAGACTTTCGCCAAGTGTGAGGTTAACATTCCACTCCCTAACTTAATGAAAAGTGTTCGCCGTTTTGCTAAATTTTTAAAAGAATTATGCAGAATAAAAAGAAAAAATAAATTAAAAGGGAAACGAGAGGTCAAGGTGAGTGAACGTGTCTCGGCTATATTTCAAAAGAAACTTCCTGAAAAATGTAGTGATCTGGGCATGTTCACTATTCCTTGCAAGATAGGAAGCACCACATTTTCTAAGGCCTTGTTGGATTTAGGGGCATCAATAAATGTCATACCTTACTCTATGTATAAATCCCTACAACTCGGCCCACTACATCAAACCTAGTGATATAACTAGGGGATCGTTCTAATACGTACCTGATAGAGTATTAATTCTAGAGAGAAGTGAGAGCTAGAGAGAGAAAGTGAGTAATTGTATTTCTCAACCCCCTATAACTAGCCCCAAGGGGTCTATTTATAGGTAAAAATGTGGATTTGGGCTCCTAGCCATGGGCTTAGGAGGTCTATTACAATAATCATGCCTTCTTTGGGCAAAATAGGGCCACTAATGGGCTGAGTACAATACTTAGCAAATAAAGTAGAGGGATGTATTCTGCCAGGACGAAGTCTAGCCGATGTGGTGCCTTTTGGCCGATGCGGTTTCATGGCCGATGCGGTCCATGGGCCGACGCGGACCCGGAAGTCCAGGTGCGTTTCCTGGGCCGGTTTGATCCTGGCCGATGCAGACCCCACTGGGCCGAAGAGGCCACGTGGATGCTGTTCTGGTCATCGTTGACTTGAGTATGTGGGCCATGGGTTCCAGGCCCATATACTCTATCAGTACCCAAAGGGTGTAATAGAAGATGTGCTAGTAGAAGTAGAAAACATGGTTTTTCTTGTTGACTTCTATGTCCTTGAAATGGGAGATGATAACCAAACAACACCCATCCTATTGGGTAGACTGACGTGCATTTTGTCGTGGTGTGCACTCAAAATAATAATACAATACAACACTTATACGTAGTATAGCGTAGTAAGGTTCGTATCCACAGGGAAAGGAATATTTCTCTGTTTAATTAACTAGTAACAAAAGGGGGGGTTTAGGTTTGATTTGATTTAATTAATTCTACACTAATAAGATGAATGACTTATGAGTTTAATTAATTGAGATTAAGACTTGGTTTTTCTTTTATCCACTTAATGAAATGTTCGTCGATCCCGGTTATATCTTTAACTATCTTCCTCTCGAATACTCAATCGAGGAGTATATCCAATTCATCGAAGGTAGTTATTAATAACGAGACGCGTTCATTAATAAAACTTACTACCGAATTAATATAGAACACGTGCCGTATATTTACTCGATAGTAGCAATAAATTCAAGATGAAAATGATTGAAATTGATAACCTCAACACAAACGGTTTATTGGTTAAATCAATATAATTAATTCCCCTTAGATTATTAACCATGAGACGCATGCATTAATAATCCAAGTTTACTACCGTGAAAAGATCGAACAATTAACAAGCGTATTCGTCGATCGATTCTAGTAATAATTAATATATGAGACAAAACTAGTTGATCCTCTAACTAATGCTCAAAATATTAAAATGAAATATGAATAGGAATTAATTAATATTCAAGGAAGAATATTAAAGAAGATATAAATCCTACTATAACTAATGTCAAGATGTTAACTAATTGTCATTTTAGTAACACTCCCCAACACTAATATAGAAGAAGAAAATAAATACTACTCTAATTAATGTCGAGATGTTAACTAATTGTCATCTTAGTAACACTCTCCAACATTAATATAGAGGTAGTATTAAGGGAAAATTAATATTCAAGGAATAAGATTAAAGAAAGAGATATTACCCGAAATAGGACTAAAAATGTTTGAAAATTCCAAAATAGGACTGTCATGTCTTTATTCCCAAAATAGGACTAATTACTGCCATGTTTTGGCAGTATCAGACTTCTAACATGGCAGTATTTTCCAAACATGGCAGTAATTACTCCTATTCTGGGAATAAAAAACTTGGCAGTCCTATTTTAGAATTTTCAAACTGTTTTAGTCCTATTTCGGGAACTTTCCCTTAAAGAAAATAACTCACAACTTATAATCCATTAAGCCTCAAAGTAGCAAAACCAAATGGAAGAGTTTAGCTCCTCATTTGGAGACTAAACATGATAGAAAATATAAAGAAAACACTAATCTAAACTGAGCTAAAGAGTATATGTGAATTGATGATTTTATTGTGAAGGAAAGGGGTGTATTTATAGGCTTTTGGGGAGCTGCAGGGTATGATACCCGATCGGGTATACAGGATACCCGATCGGGTATCTTAGGAAATTGCCCAGAAAGTCACTTTTCTGGGCATACCCGATCGGGTATGTGACAAATCTTCACGAAAATTTGTTCCCACGATCATTTGTTCCTGGATTTGATTTGGACAATCGGATCAAGTGAATACCTGATCGGGTATAGGCAATATCTGACCGGGTACATGAGTATTTTTTCCAAATCGAAATCTTTCTTGTCTCCTTGCACTTTCCTTGATCTTTTAAGGTCCAATCTTGATCCCTTGGATGATCTTTGACCTGTTTAGCTCAGAATAATCCTAATCTAAACAAATTACAAATAAAAATGAAAATAAAATATTACACCAAAAGTGTGTAATTTCCACAACTAGAACTAATAAAAACTAGTTAAAAATACAAACATACAATCGGAAATTACACGAATATCATAGACCCTTCTTAAAAACCGCAAAAATAAAAATTGACGTGTCTAGTGGTTCATTAACTTTAGAGTTCGATGACCAAAAAGTAGAGTTCAATATCTTTGACTCTACGAAAAACAAATTAAAGATCAAACTCTTTGTTCTTTAAATGTTTTTAGACCACAAGAACCGAATTTTTTGAAGGAATCTAGTAAAATCCCACCTTTTCAAGCGAATGGGGAATCATCTGGGATTGGAAGGGAGTTGTCAAATGGTGAATTAAATCCACCTATGGTTGAAGTGGTATTGAGAGCAGAAGTCCGATCTTACTGGAAAAGACCGAAAAAGAAAAATGAAACTTGGCCAAACAAGACTGTTAAAAAGGAAGGGATGCTCGTGATCCCAAATAAAACTGAAAATAAAAAATAAAATGTCGTGCCACAATGTTAAATAAGGTGCTTCTTGGGAGGCAACCCAAGTCAAGCAGTGCGGATTTTATTTATTTCTTAATTTAAATTTGAGAGAAAGGGGGAGAGGGCACTAACCACATGTTTTGGAGGAGAAGAAAATGCAGGTTTTGATAGTCTGGGAACATACCCGATCGAGTACAATTTATTACTCGGTCGGGTATAGGTTAAAAGGAGAAACCAAGTTCAGTACTCGATCGGATCAGCAAGAATTTCAAAGAAACAAAAATACCCGATCGGGTATTACTTGTTACCCGGTCGGGTATGGCCGGAAAACAAAACCTTCCGAACACTGCCTAAAACGCCTGATCGAGTACACGGCTCGAAATGTGCAAAAAGAAATATACTCGATCGGGCATCACTTCTTACCCGATCAAGTATTGCTGGAAAACCAAACCCCCTGGACACTGCCTAAGATGCCCGATCGAGTAAAGGGCTTGAAACCTATTTGTCCAAAAGCCGTTCATCGCAATGTTTTGTGCTCTAGCTCTCATTCTGAAATTATTTGTCCGGTTTTTCTTCTTTTGTTCAACAAATACTTGTAAATACTCATGGTTCTAAAAATCAGCTTGGGAGCCCGTCTAGCTAGTCGCCACCTATTCGCGAGGCGGTGCCTAGGCACCCTGATTTCGTACTAATTGGAGGGAAAAAAACGGTTAGCCGTCTAGGCAGCTAGGCGGGTGACTAGGTGGTGGCTAGGTGGCCCATGGTAAATTTGTTCTTTATCGAATTTATATTTTCCACTTTGTCTTAAAACACTATTTGATCAGGAAGTTCTCTATTCTTATATAGAAATCACTAGCATATTGCTAACAAAAAATAATTTTTAAGTGTATATAAACTTTTTTTAGAATGTACGTGACCATTTTTAGAGATTAAAAAGCACAATTCTCTTAATTTATCTATTAATTATTTTAAGTTTGATGGTTTTACTACAGAAAGCAAAACATCTAATGATCACATGAGTTCTTTCTATTGTCAAATAATTGTAAAATTATGAATTAATTCCACTTTGGTCCAACGAGTTTTGTGTCAATTCCACTTTTAGTCCATGTCTTTCACTTTGTCCACTTTTGGTACTTGACTAATGTTTTTTAATTGTTTGTAGTCCTTTTCCGTCGATTTTAACCATCGGAAACAATGCCGAAAGGATCATATATGGTCGAAAGCACAATAGTCATGTATCAAAAGTGAACAAAACGAAAGATGTGGACTAAATGTGGAATTGATCTAAAACTCGTAGGACCAAAAGTGGAATTTATTCGTAAAATTATTAATAAAGGTGGTTAAAATTCATAGGAATTGAAAAAATACCTAGGCACCCACCTAGGCGGGCTAGCACTTGCGCTTTTTGGAATTGAACAGTACATTGTAAATGCATAAATGTAAACCAAAAGTTAATATAACGACTATCAAACCCTCCAACACTTGAGTGCAGTGGCGTAGGTAGGGTACTATAGTAGGGTAGGCCGGTACAAAGAAATATTGAAGATTTTTTTTACTCGACCTTTTTACCTCTATAATTCAAATAAAATTGAAATTTGGGGTGAGCCGAGACCTAAGTTGGTCACCCCTAGCTATGTCGGCCCCTGCTTGACTGTTGCTTGTGCTTCAATTTCTTTTTGATGATGCACAATTAGAGAAGAAATTAAACTAAATCATGCTAATTAAATTTCCAATAACATTATGCGGAGTAAGTTAAATATAAATTAAACTCTTTAATCTTTCTCAGGCCAAAAACATTTTCCTATGATTCACGACAAATGTATTTGTGGTTAAAAAAATAATTAAACTCTTGATGGATTCATTTGTGACAATTTAGGATAGGTGTGGGATACATCGATGGTGTGTTTGTGGATTACAACTTAATTTTGTAGAGAAGCTTATTCAAGGAGATCATGAGTTTTTTGTTTGTTTGTTGTATATAAACTCATTTCTTGGTTCTCTATCATATACTAGTACGTAGTATATTTGAGTTGTAAAAATGAGGATAATCCAACCAGAGCCGTGCTTACTTGGAGGCCAATGAGGCAAAGGCCTCAGGGCCCCATAAAATGTTAGAAATTTAGATCCCCAAAATTTAAAATACTTTCTATTATATGTGTGTGTGAATTTAAAGTATAAATTGGTTCCCTTGTTTTACCTTTATCTGCTGCGACCCACAAAGCTGACCATTTCAAAATGCTTGGGATGGATTTGAATTGAATTTGCAGATCGAGTGGAACTCTTTTTCTAGCCTTAAAAATTTCCTTTTTCAGATATTTAAATTTTAAAATCATTTTGTTCTCGAATTTGTTGACAGTAATTTTTTATTTAGCACGTTTGTTTAACTAATATTAGTTTATATGTGTGTAGGAAATAGTTCATGTAAGGTAGACCTAAAAGTTGAAATTTTAGGCCTCTTTCATTTGAGCTACTTTCAGGTCGAATTTTTTGATGAAATTTGGTGAGCACGTCTCCATGGAATGTAGATAATGTCCACCGAAGTTTAGATTAAAATTCAATTGGGAGGTTAGTGAAATAAAAATTTGAAAACTGCACAGTTTTTAGGCCTAAAAATGCAGTTTTTTTCAATATTATTTAACTAACTTCCCGATTGAATTTTAATATGAAATTTAGTGCACATAACCTACACTTCAAAGAGAACATGCTCACAAAATTTCATTGAAAAATTCGACCCGGAAGTACCTCAAATGAAAGAGGCCTAAGAATTATAACTTTTAGATCTACCTTACACGAACATTACCCTGTGTGTGTGAGAGTAATATTAAACAAATTACTTATTTTAAAACAATTGTTATACTACCGCCGTCCCAATTTAGTTAGCCAATCTTGACTTTTCCGGTCAAAGGTGGTAAACTTTGACCAATTATTTTAACTAATATATTTGTGAAAAAATTAATAATTTTATACTTTAATAATAGTATTTTCAACAAAGAACATTTTCATATAATTTTTATATTATTAATATTTTCTCTATATAGATATATAATCAGTCAAAGTTAGGTACCATTGACTTGAAAAATCAAGTTTGGCTAAGTAAATTGGGACGGAGGGAGTATAAGCACATAGTACAATAGTATAGGCATTTAATATAATTAGTTACTGTTTGTGATGTTTAATCTTTAACATAAAAACAAATTAGGCTACGAAATATTATACGGAGTAATATGTTATAGTCTGCAGGGCCTTCTGTGAAGTTCGACTCAGGCCCGAATAAAGCTAGGATCGGCACTGAATCCAACAATATAGAGTGATTTGAATTTGCACTCTATACACATTTCTATCGATTTAGAAAATTATCACAACTTTGGGTGAATAAAGTGGTTTCAAGAGTAAAAATAATTAAATATTTAATTGAATTTAAAAATGACACTTTGATGAGTTAAAAGAATTATTTCTCAACCAAAACACTTAAAAGAGAGTGTATCATTTTTTTAACATTCCTGAATACTCCGTAAAATTTAATTTTCAAAAAAGGGGTATCTCTCAAAAAAGATTATCAACTAATTATGAGCCTGGCCTCAGTATATATTTCAATTACATTGTCCTCAATGTATACGTAGTTTGGAAAATGTCATTGAGGATGTTTTTGAGAGTAGAAAATATATGATACTTGAGCGTAAATAGATGCATGGTGTTTTTCTTGTTGGGTAAGAGAGCTATTAATAGGGTGTATGCTATTAATGCATTAATCTTACATTTTACTTACGAAAGTTTAAGAGATCGATTAATACGGTGTAAGACTTCATTTTTTGTTTGCACAAGATTAATGTAGAATGTAGAATGAAAAAATAGCATTAAAGTAAAATTTCTCAAGTAAATAATGTAAAATTTCAGCTCGGGACCTCGCAATTTTAATTAAAGTAAAATTTGATCCAAGCCTTACGCCGTATTAATCGTTCTCTTAAGAAATTCAATTCTTACATGTACACCGTATGAGGCTTTTAGAAGCAAACTAAACATATTTTGTACACTACAAAAAATACGGGATATGTAGGCCAGGGATTTTTTACAGGGATGATCCAAAATTGGCATGAATTTCGGAAAAAATATGTCAAATCTATGTCAAAAACATTTTGATGCGAGTTATTTGACACGAAATCATCGGCTAATCCGTGCCAATTTCGTAATTTTTTTGTAACGGTACACCGGCAGTTGCTTATGAAAACCACAACTGATCGGATTTGAAGATGAAGATGATGATGTTACGTTGATGATAATGACAGATGATGAAATATGATCAAATTTATGAATGGTCTAGCTATAAAAAGTAGCTGAACTTTAGTACGTGAATGTTAATTTCGAAATGCGTACCATTTTGAATAGTTTTAAATACGGAGTATTACAAGTTGAACATTCCCATCCGAAGAATCACAAATTATGAAGCCTAGGGAATAATGTAGGCTTTTGGTTCATGTATAAATGATTTCATCATTTATGTAGCTTTCCCACTTCCCGGAGAGTTGTTATTGTCGACCTCCCAAGAGAAGGAATACGGGTGGTACTCCAAGCCACCGGGACTAGGACTATGGAGGCGGTCATGTGTCGGGGCGGTGGCTTGGAGTATCCCTTGAGTCACCCCGCGGGCGGAGATTAGTGGTGGCGCCACCTCGCTGCAAGCGTAACGGATTAGATCCGTGTTTGCCATGTCGAGCTCCTTTTCGAGGCGCTCGACTTGCTTCTGTAGGTATGAGATGGCTCCAACACACCCGTAGACAGGGTCTCTCACCCGCGCCTCCGCCTCGTAGGCAAGTGAACACATGGCGTCCTCTCTTTGGTGCGGGAGGAGTTCGTTCAACAGCTTCGTCACGTTGCTCGCCCCGAATATTTTGTGGACATTGGCGAACTTTTGCGGCTCCTCGGGTGGAAAGTACGGCGCAAAGATGCACCCGGGCAGGCATTTTCTTCTTAGGAACTTGCACGCCGCGCATGGTGAGCTGTATGAGCTTGATGATGATGCCATTTGTGTATTTTCAATAATAGCAACTACACAAACAATAAGTACACTAGTCAATTGACATTTGTGTGTGAATGGGTAGTGTAAATATCTCGAGTGAATACATGCTCAATGTTAGAAGAGTACTGAATTATGACACATTTAGTCAAAGGAAAATAATGTGTTTCTTGAAATAAGATTTCAATATATATAATGGGTTTAATCAAATGTAGGATCGTTTTTTTAATAATCAAATATAGGATCATTATTGTTATAATAATATATATCGCTCTTTGTTTATACAAGATGCGGAAATTATTACGGAGCATATATTAAAGGGCATCTAGGTTTATTTGAAGATTAAGTAAATGATATGGGATTATTTTAAAGACAATGATTGAGGGAGGAGATTATATAGGCAGATTGTCTAGTTAAAATGATTCTCTGGTATCGAGACTACAACGCCAAATAATTTTAGATTGTAATTTTAGATTATATTCAATGCCTGACCTAAAGAACTTATTATCTGAATTCCATTGTGAAGGAAAAGTTTTTAATTTTAGATTTATTGTATGACCATAACATGTCAATGAAGATAAAGAGAAAAACAACTTATTTGAAAAACATGAAATGGAAATTTTCTAAAACAAAATAAAATTACTGCTAACTGTGTGGGGCACGTTCTGAATAAATTTATAGGCACGTTCTTAAATTATCTACGTTCTTAATTTTTTTTTGAAATTATCTACGTTGTACGTAGTATATAAAAAGAATCTAAGATCCATGTTTTTTTGAGCTAAAAATAAGATTCATCCATCCCTAAAAAATACTCAAGTACGGAAAAGGTACTTGTGGTTGAACCCGTTTTCAGATAGGGTCATGTGTTCCATTCTTTATCAACGTGGTTCATGTGTTTGAATTCCGTTATCACAAGAGGGTCACGCCATTAAAAACGTCTGAAAAAGACCGTTAAAAGCAACTCCGATTTTCAAAAGTGCCCGAAAAATTAAAAGAAAAATACCGAAGGGTGCACCTCGTCAGGATGACCCCAAACCACCTTCGCCTTTAGATTTTTCAGATCTGTTTGAATTATTTTTTAGGAAAAATTGATAGGAATAATCCCAACTATTGGTGGTCCGCCCATAATAATCCCAACTATCGATTATTTTAGAATAATCCCAACTTTAGGGACCTTCCGCCAATAGTGGTCCATATAAATAAATTCATGTAGTTTCTAAAGTGGATGAGGAGTGATATAGCAAGTAATCCCTATAAATAATCTCAACTTTTAATTTTTACACTTAATTTCTATTTAAAATTCACTTTTTATAGGAGGTAATATATGACCATGGACCATTATTGGCGGACGATCCATATAGTTGGGATTATACAAAAATAATCAATAGTTGGGATTATTATCAGCGGACCGGCAATAGTTGGGATTATTATTTTCAATTTTTCCTATTTTTTAAAAATAATTTCGCGAATATCACTTTTCCGGTGGACTTTCCGGTGACAAGGATGGCTGAAAACAAAAAAGAAAGATGGCTTAGCGGTCGTCTTATTGAGGCGCACCTTCCGGTATTTTTCTTTTAATTTTTTTTGGCACTTTTGAAAAACGGAGTTACTTTTGACGGTCTTTTTCAGACGTTTTTAACGGTGTGACCCTCTTGTGATAACGGAATTCAAACACATGAACCACTTTGATAAAGAATGAAACACATGACCCTATCTGAAAATGGGCCCAACCACAAGTACTTTTTCCGTATTTTTCCCAAAATACTCTGTAGTAAATTATAATTCTCAATTAGAAGATTCAATACAAGTAGCTAGGCAATGAAGTAGTGTCGAAGCACAAAAATATACAACCTCCGTCTCATAATGGTTGTTTCATTTCAATTTGGCACGATTGTTAATAAAGTGGTTGAAAAGTAAAAGTTGTAGTTGAAATTTGAGTAGAATGAAGTGAAATGATATGAACCACAAATTTCTTACCAAAAAGTGTGTATACAATGTTTTTTTTACACATGTGTACACACTTTTACAAATGTATGCGTAGGTTTTTTTGTCTGTACAGACAAAACGTATTTTGTCAACCCGAAACATAAAAGTGTGTAAAACATGACATCCTTTTTTGGATAACTCAGAAAGGAAAGTAAGACAACCAAAATGGAACAGAAGGAGTAATTGTGTTTACCCAAAGACCTTTTCAAATAAAAATGTTTTACATAAGTTTTTAACACGTGTACAAGGCCCTAATATAACTTATACGAGTACATATAAGTTTTGGTAGATTCTATGGTACCCAAAAGGTACCATACCTTTGTCTACTTGGACCAATCAGAATTTTGCAGTTGAATTATTTAAATCTAAATTAAAAATGATTTAATGATTTGGACCAATCATTTGAGTGGTAGGTACAGTACCCCATTTTTTAAATGAGTACCGGAGTTGTCATCATAAGTTTTTATAGCATACTCGGCTCACCTGTGAGTTTTCTTATACGTATGTATGTACTTAATCCTCATCTATGAGATTGTTTAAGGATCGAATCATCTTGATGATGTGCAGTGTAAGATCTTTTATAAGGTTATGATTGAGGATATGAGAATATTTTTAAAGATTATTTAGATAAGAAATTAATTTGGAATGACTAAAAGTCTCCTTAAACTTAAAAATAACAAAAGACTCCATTAAAAAGTAAAATAAACAGAAATTGGAGGAAAATTAGTAAGTTTTGATTTTTTTTATGTAACAATAACAGAGAAAGGATAACAAGCCGAATATTTGAGGAAGTGAATGAAAAATGCTCTTAGATGAAACCATTCCTGACAGAGTGACAGAGACCGACATGCGTCTTCTACAACTTTGCAATCTACTTCGCATTATTTAAGTGCTTAACGTACGGACTATAGTAAACCTTAGCTTGTTTGACAAGTTAACTCAAATTTTATCATTTTTTGACAGTAAGTATGTTTTCTTTTGGACTGTTTTGTCTCAGACTAGACCAGATCAGATCAGGTCAGACTTCCGTAGTTATAAAATACAGAGAGACCAGACGTTTACCAGACCAGTTTAGATTAGACAAGACTAGACCAGCAAATTTCAGTCCAAAAGAAAGCATCCTAATATTGTTGTACTGTGCTATATGTGTATGACGTTTCCTTTGCTGCCCTTGGAGGCTTAGAGCCTTAGATTAATTAATTCACACTCCGTATTTTATCAACTAAGGATGTTTTTACTTGGACTGTAATTTGTCCCAGACCAGACCAGTCCAGATCAAACCAGACCAGCTGACCAGACCAGCAAATTGCAGTCCAAGCAAAATCATCCTGAGTACTTAAAATTATCAAAAAAACAAGTACACTTAAGTAGTACTCCTCAATAGATGATCATATACTCCGTAATTAATAAAAGGGTTACATATATATGTAGACAAAATTTCAATGTTTTAATTGCATCGGGGTTGCTTGTACTAGCTGAAAGTTCCTATCAAATTCAAGGTTTAATTAATTGATGAAAACCATTATATCACATTTCACCGATATGTACGCCCTTAATCAGGTGTACTCTGAGCATTGGACTGTTACAAAGAATTTTTAGATAAACTTTTACACGATTTTTTTACACTAATAATTAAAGCATTTTTTAAATTTGAGATTAGTTGGGCCTAGATTGCCCCTAGCTGTGCTAATGCTCACAGTACACCCATACACTTGTTTTAGGCGAGACATAATCACCATGCTAATAGTACTTAAAATTAAAATAGTGAAGATATATATGGACATCGTCATTATTATTATTAAGGGAAAATTATCTAAATATGAGTAAAATATTACAAACTTTCTAAAATATGACCTAGATTCTTTTCTTTCCAAAATAGGACTGATCACCGGATTCACTCCATTTAGGGAAGTTTTTATTCTTTTAATTAAGGATGTTTTCCTTTGGACTGAAATTTGTTGGTCTGGTCTGGTCTGTTTAAGTCTGGTCTGGTCTGAACTGGTCTGGTCTGGTCTGGTAAACGTCTGGTCTCTGTGTATTTTATAACTATCCAAGTCTGGTCTGGTCTGGTTAAGTCTGGTCTGGTCTGTTTAAGTCTTGTCTGATCTGGTCTGGTCTGGGACTGAAAACAGTCCAAAAGAAAACATCCTAAATCTTTTAATTATAGGACTAAATAAGTCCTATCTTATGAAGAAAACATATTTGATCACATTGCAGAACTAAGTCTATATTTTGGTCTTATCTTGAACAATTTCTAAATTATATGAAGAGAATTGTTTTCATAATATTAGTAAAATAAAACTTATTTACAAAATATCACTAAAATTCATATAATTATGGTGTCATGGCACGTCACTTAAGTATAAAAATTGAATATACATTATTATATATGACTAAAGTTACTACTATAATCACTACATTAGGAGGTCACGTTAGTTTTTACGAATTATTGACAACTTCTATATTATTCATAAATATGTAATTATTTTTTATATTAATTGTGTTGTTATTGTTATAACTCCATATGTTTTTCATTGATCCTGTATACATTCCACGATATACGAAGCATGTTTTTAAGAGTTATCTGATCGAATTGAACCGCTGTGATTTTAATTTCTTTCATTTCCTGCCCCCATATCTTTATACATACTGAAGCCTCCAGGAACCCTAGGTGGATTATTATAATAATAGAACTGTTAACGATGTAACCGTCCTTAGCCTTTATAACTAAAAACTCGTGCCAGATATATAATTAAGCTTTGGATCCACATAAAATGTAATAAAAATAAAAATAAAAATAAAGATAAAAGACAATTAACAACTAAATAATAATGGGTTTGAACTACCATACGTGCGTTACGTACCTTGTACGTCTTTCACGTACGTACTCTTGGGCTCTGAAGATGAAGCAGATCAAACATATGCAGTTCAGAGCCTTGTCAGTGCTTCGATCATAGGGAACTGTAACCCTAATTCAAAGAAGAAAGAAGAAAGTAGAAAAGAGCAAAAGGCTTGTGTGGCTCATGAAACTTCAGCGTGTGTGTATAGATAAACATATTTTTATGTCTCTAGATCTATATATGCATGTGTTGGCAGCCACTATATATTACGGACAAATCAAGAAAATTACTATTCCTACACATCAACAATATGTGTGTAAGTGACCAAATTATTATGAGAAAAGGGCGAGATGGACCCTCGAACTTACATAAAAAGTTCAAATCATCCCTTTTATGGGAGGTTCTGTCCGGCCGTCGCCATTTGGGACGGTTTTCGATGGAATTTTTTGATGAATTATTTTAGTATCTTCTTCATTAAGTCTAATTTACTCATTCCAAAATTCATCTAAAACTTCAACCGGTAAGGCAGTCTAGTTATGTAAGTTCGAGGGCTTATCCCATCTTTTTCCCAATTATTTTTGTGTTTGTCAATAGCTTATTCACAAACAAAATAGCCTCACCGACGTTAGTGAACATGTTTTGTCTTTGAATAGATAAAAATAGTCTGTTCATTGATGTGTGTACTGATGTGCACAAAACAGTATGTACACAATCAAAGCTGATATATTAAGTTGTTCTACACTAGCCAAATATTAAGACATAATTCCAAATAATCGATATAAGTCATTAAACTACTTCTCGTATAGCTAGGCTCTTAGGATGAATATTGAATAGACGTGTTAATGAGAATGACTATTGTGTTGAAATTTAAAACATAATGATTAAATATATTTTTTTGCTGAATGAATCAGTACTTCGTGCTTTCATCAGATAACTTGGGAGTAAACATGATTTAGCTTAATGAAAAAACATGATATTATGGGAAGAATTATTTTTGGATAGTTAATATTCTAGCATTAATACTAAATCATTTGCTTCCTTATTTAGCTTGTTAAGGTAGAAGCACAATAGCTTATAAATGTTACGGCTGTAATCAAAAGCAGAGACAGAATAATAAGATCAGTATTATATTCATTCCTCTATCAGTTTATTTACATGGTATCAGAGCCACCGTCGTAGGCGGTGCCGGAAACTGTCCTCATGACCAGAGAAGACACAGATCCGTTCGGCCAAGTCAAGTCTCTTCCCTCTGTGAACAGGACCTCTCAGCAAGTCAGGCAAGCAGAGCTGCCTCGGAAGAGTCTGAAACGAGAGGACAGAACAGATGAACTACGATTCACTGCTCAGACGAACGGAAGAAGCCAAATTAAACAAGGGAATTCGGGGAAACCTGTAGTCGGGTGCACTCGGACTGGCCAGAAGCGAGACGGGCGTGGCAGAGGTTCCATCGGCGTCGGATATGGTGGAACTGCGGCGAGCAAGCATCCTCTTGGTGGCTTTCGAGTTTTTGCAGCGGCAATGGAAGGAAATGGACGGTCTGGGCGCTACGATGTATCTGGCAACGCGAATGAATTTGGGGATAATCAAATACTCCCTGGCTTCTCACCCGTACAGTGGAAATCTTTAGTAGCTGCTTTTGGTAAAACAAATACTCCTCATTCCGATCGTATCTCGGGTGAGTTTGAAATTTTCTCATGGATTGTTGACACCGGAGCATCGAATCATGTGACAGGAAATATTTCTTGTTTAAGGGATGTAGCTGATATTAATCCTTGCTCTGTTGGACTTCCAGACGGACAGAAAGTGAAGGCTACCAAACAGGGATCGGTCCATTTATCTGATAATTTATGTTTGACTAATGTGTTATTTGTTCCACAATTGCACTGCAGTCTCATTTCAGTCTCCCAAATTACCAAGGAAAATAATTGTTTTGTTCAATTCACATCTGACTTTTGTGCTATACAGGACCGGAACTCGAGGAGGCTGATTGGGGCGGGTGAAAGGCGGAATGGACTTTACTATTTTCAACGTGTCCCTGAGGCTTATATTTTTGGAGTGCATAAACAGACAGAGAACTTGGACATGTGGCATCGACGGTTGGGACATCCGTCAGAAACAATAATGTCATGGTTACCTGGTGTGAGTGGGTCCAAACAGGTTAATTCTCAACCTTGTGACATTTGTTTTCAAGCTAAACAAGCTAGAGACTCCTTTCCCCTCAGTAAAAGTACTTCTACACATAAATTTGAACTTATACATTGTGATCTGTGGGGACCATATAACACGCCCGCGTCTTGTGGTGCTAAACGGTTTTTGACCATAGTGGATGATTTTTCTAGAGCAGTTTGGGTGTATCTTCTGGTCGATAAAACTGAGGTGTTTACTATGTTTATGTCATTTTGTGCTATGGTGGAACGCCAATTTTCCCAGAAAATTAAAATAGTGCGCAGTGACAATGGTACTGAATTTAATTGTTTGCGGGAATTTTTCCGTGTATCTGGAATCATTTTTCAAACTTCATGTGTGGCTACCCCGCAACAAAATGGACGGGTTGAACGCAAGCACCGACACATCCTGAATGTTGCACGTGCACTGCGTTTTCAGGCGCATCTTCCTATTCAATTTTGGGGTGAATGTGTGCTCACCGCGGCACATCTCATAAATTGCACCCCGTCGGCTGTTCTCAAGCACAAAACTCCTTATGAAATCTTGTTTGGTAAAGTCCCAGATTATAAAGCCCTTCGGATCTTTGGATGCTTATGTTTTGCTCATAATTTGCGATCTGCTCAAGATAAATTCCTTAGTCGTAGCCGCAAATGTATTTTTGTGGGATATCCCTTCGGGAAAAAGGGGTGGCGAGTGTATGATCTGGAAACTCATGAATATTTTGTCTCTCGAGATGTTAAGTTTTTTGAGGATCAGTTTCCGTTTAGTGGTATTACATCGGCATTGGTCCATGATGATTCCACACCGGATGACCCCCCACCAGTATGGGAATATCCTACGGCAATAGAGCCTTCTCTAGCACCGGTTGACTCACTTACCTCTGCTTCTTCACCACCAGAGGACATACCATCTGACAGCCTACCACTTGACCCAAGTGGCACTCCACGACTTGAAGACTTGGGACGGGGTAAACGGGTCAAACTTCCTTCTGTGAAACTGCGAGATTATGCTACTCACACTATAATCCATGAAAGTCCATTCCCCGCCTCACCTGCGCCGACTGTCTCTTCAGGTACCCCGTTCCCTATAGCTCACTATGTTAATTGTGATAACTTTTCCCCCCGTTATCGTGCGTTTTTAGCAGCTGTGTCCAATCACACGGAGCCTGCTTCTTTTAATGATGCGGTTAAAGATCCAGGATGGCGAGATGCCATGCGTGCAGAAATTCGTGCTCTTGAACAAAATCATACTTGGACTTTGCAACATCTCCCTCCGGGCAAACGGGCTTTGGGTTGTCGTTGGGTATATAAAATCAAGTACCACTCTGATGGTAGCATTGAACGTCTCAAAGCTCGACTGGTTATTTTTGGCAATCGTCAGGTTGAAGGACTTGATTACAACGAAACTTTTGCTCCAGTGGCCAAAATGGTCACCATTCGAGCTTTTCTGGCAGTTGCAGCCTCCAAACAATGGGAGCTTCATCAGATGGATGTGCATAATGCCTTCTTACATGGTGACCTCGAAGAAGAGGTATACATGACGATTCCTCAAGGATATACCACTTCTGATCCATCTCTTGTTTGTCGTTTACATAAATCTCTGTATGGTTTGAAGCAAGCACCACGTTGTTGGTTTGCTAAATTGGTCCAGGCACTTCGGGGATATGGGTTCTCTCAATCCTATGCTGATTATTCTCTGTTTACACGCACTCAAGGGACTATCCAGTTGAATGTTCTAGTCTATGTGGACGACTTAATTATTTCTGGAAATGATCATGATGAGATCCTTCATTTTAAAGCCTATCTCAGTGACTGTTTTCATATGAAGGATTTGGGTACTCTTCGGTATTTTCTTGGTATTGAGGTAGCTAGAAGCTCGGCTGGTCTCTTTCTCACTCAACGGAAATATACTCTGGATATCTTGTCTGAAACAGGACTCCTTGGGGCGAAACCCGCGACTTTTCCCATTGAACAGAATCATTCCTTAGCTGCGGCGACTGGGCCTCCTCTTGCAGATCCGGAACCTTATCGGCGACTTCTTGGCCGACTTATTTATTTATCTGTGACTCGGCCTGATCTGGCTTATTCTGTTCACATATTATCTCAATTTATGCAGGCACCACGTCAAATTCACTGGGATGCCGCACTGCGGGTAGTACGCTATCTAAAAGGCTCTCCAGGACAGGGCATTCTTATGCGAGCTGACAGTGATCTTTCGCTGACTGGATGGTGTGACTCCGATTGGGCTGCTTGCCCACTCACCCGACGCTCTGTGTCTGGTTGGTTAGTTTTTCTTGGCCATTCTCCTGTCTCCTGGAAAACTAAAAAACAATCTACTGTCTCCCGCTCTTCAGCCGAAGCGGAATACCGCGCTATGGCTGCTGCGACTTGTGAGCTCAAATGGCTCAAAGCCTTGCTGATTAGTCTTGGTATTCATCATCGCAAGGCCATTCCTCTTTTCTGTGACAGTCAGTCTGCTTTACATATTGCCCGGAACCCGGTTTTCCATGAACGTACCAAGCATATTGAAGTAGATTGTCATTTTGTTCGTGATGCAATTAAAGATGGACTTATTTCCCCGAGCTATGTTCCTACTACTGTCCAGCTTGCAGATATTTTTACTAAAGCTCTCGGGAAGACACAATTTCATTATCTCCTACGCAAGTTGGGCATTTTGAACCCTCATGCTCCAACTTGAGGGGGGGTATTATGGGAAGAATTATTTTTGGATAGTTAATATTCTAGCATTAATACTAAATCATTTGCTTCCTTATTTAGCTTGTTAAGGTAGAAGCACAATAGCTTATAAATGTTACGGCTGTAATCAAAAGCAGAGACAGAATAATAAGATCAGTATTATATTCATTCCTCTATCAGTTTATTTACACATGATTTAACTTAATAGTTGAACGGTTAAGTTGTTATTCCGATTAAGCCCATTGAGTTACAATGTGTTGGGATTCATTAATGTTAAAAGTAATAGACTTTTTTAGAAACTATAGGTTCATATAATTTCTAATAAAGATTTTAAGTTACTAAAAAAAGTGTTAAGCATGCACTACTTAAACCAAACATATACTTGTATGTATACAATAGTCGCTTTAGAGATTTCTTAGATAAAACATTAGCAAGTAGACATCAAATTATTCCTATCAAATATAGACTTGTATGAAACCTCATGTCGAAAGAAACTTTGTACTTTAATACTGTGTGTACCAATAATTTGTTTGATTTTTTAGGATGCAAACTTCAAACCTTAATATTATGGCAAAATTCCTGAAATATGAGTAAATTTAATACTTCGTATTTGGGGTTTCTAAAATGTAATTGTTATGTTGTTTATTTTCGAAATAGGAGTATTAATGCCAAGATATATAGTTACAACATTAGACTTTAACCTGACATTATCTACTTCCACTAATGACAGTATAGTACTTCGCAATTTTAATCATAGCCATGGACGGAGGTAAGCATAATTAAGGGTAGGTACGTACACTACAAAAAAATACGGGATTGGCGCGAAAATTTGGCACGGATTACTGATTTTTCGTGCCAAATAGCTCATGCGAAAGTTTTTGGGCGCGGATTTGGCATAATCCCTGCCAAAATCCATGTCAATATCGTGTTTTTTGGGTAGTGGTACTTGGCCCCCCAACTTTTCAATATTTTTTACTCCGTATAATTTTAGTAATAGTGCATGTTCTCCTGACTCCTGCCTCTTTTTATTTGCCGAGCTTCCCAATCTACTATAATATATGTAGTACATATCTTTTTAGTTAAAACCAACATTCTTGAATGGAGATGAGATTCTAAGTGACATCCTCCTTGATAGTATCACATTGAATTTTGTGCATTGAATTTTTTATTTATTGAGTTAACTATTCTTTTTTGGTACTCTTGGAACAAATCACCCATGCACTTATTATATTGTTCTATCATATTGCAGTGAAGAGTGGTCTTCTTGTCAGGCCGGCCTGACGGGATGCTCCGTCCGGCCGAGCCCGTTTGGGCACTTTCCCGCTGAAATTTTTTGATGAAATTTTTTGGGCATGTTGCTCATCAAGTCTAGTTTGTCCATACCAAATTTCAGCTCAAAATTCGATCGGGAAGGCATTCAAATCATTTTTTGAAGTTGACTGCAGTTTTATATGTATATTTTGACGCAGTCATCTTCAAAAAATGATTTGAATGCCTTCCTGATCGAATTTTGAGCTGAAATTTGGTATGGACAAACTCGACTTGATGAGGAACATGCTCAAAAAATTTCATCAAAAAATTCCACCGGGAAGGTGCCCAAACGGGCTCGTCCGGACGGAGCATCCCGTCAGGCCGGCCTGACATGAAGATTTGTCTTGAATTTATTAGTTAATACGAAGTATGATTCATAAATATATAAGCTTGAATTTATTACTTTATTCCCATTTAAGTAAATTAGATTTATTCACTTTATAAGTAAACATAGTACTACCTCTGTCCCATTTTATGTGTCTTAGTTTGACTTGGCACGATTATTAATGAAGTAATTGAAAACGTAAAAGTTGTGGTTGAGATTTAAGTATAATAAAGTGAAATGGTGCAGACCACGTATTTCTTTTCAAAAATGGAAAGAACACACTTATTTTGGAACAACCCAAAAAGGAAAGTAGGACAGATAAAATGGGACAGGAGAGTAATAATTATGATTCATAAATATATGCTTGGAATATATCAAGGGATCGGAAAAAATAGAGTGTAAGGGTCTGTTTGCAACAGTTTATGCTTTTAAAAAAGTGCTTTTTTTAATGAAATGGGGAGAAGTGATTAAATAAAAGTTGATAGTGTTTGAGAAAAAAGTGATTTTGAAAAATAAAAGTGGGTAGTGTTTGGTAAAATAAGTGTTTTTGTGTAATAGAAAAAGTAAAAGCACTTTTGACGCGGAAGCCGAGAAAAATAAAAGTTGTAGTGTTTGGGAAAATAAGTCCTTTTTTAAAGCCAAAAGCTGAGAAGTGCTTTTTTAAAAGCAGTTGCAAACCAACCCTAAATATGAATATGTGGGTGAATAAATTGGATCAAATCTAGTAAATTAACTTTGGCGTATGATATATTTCATCTTATATGTCTATTCGTATAATTAGACATCGAGTGATATATATACTACGTATTTAAGAATGCATGCAAACAAATTTAAAAATTTAACTCATACTTAATTACCTTTAATTTGAATTTTCGACATAAAAATAAACAACTAAACATATCGAAATTTTTTCAAGATGTCGAAAAAGAATTGTGTGGAACAACTAAACATCTCATTATAATATACGGTATTGAGTTTTTATAACCGTCCTACAAATTCTCAGAATTCAAATAAACAACTGACTTTGATACAATGTTTGATACAACGTCTTCTATATTTATAAATGTGGACGCAAGTGATAAAGTTTTATTTGCGTCGACAAAAAATGGACGCGAATACCTTTTTTGCGTCGAGGTATTTGCGTCGACCAATTAGCGTCCACTTGTGGACGCAAATAAACTATTTGCGTCGATTTTGGATTTTTTGTGTCCACTTTTTGTCGACGCAAAAAACGCTTTTTCTTGTAGTGTTATATGACACATTCGATAGTTTGTTATTCATTATGCACGGCCCCCTTCCAATGAAATCCTAGCTCCGCCTCTGATCATGGTATTAACGATTTTTTTTTTTTAAGAATAATAACATACTCTTTTCGTTCAAAATTGACTTGCAAATTTGATTTTTTATGGTCAAACAAGTTCATTTTGTTCACTTAATTACGACATTAGTTCTTAATTAAATTTTAATTTGAATTTTACAACTTTACAAAGATTTTAATGTAGTTTCTAAATATATAAATTTTAATGATTAAAGTACGTTGAATTAATTATCAGTATGAATGATTTAACTTTAACATTGGTTAACCAAAAATTGTTAAACTTTGCAAAACAATTTGGGACAGAAGCATATTTTTGCATTCGGGAACATTTTTACTCATATTTTTGCATTCGGGAACATATTAGGCCGGCAATTCTCCTAATATTATCTTACTGAATACTTTCTTTACACTACAACAAAGTATAACTTTTATAGCATATCCAAAATGTTGCCATAGGTGCCAACACTGTCACAATAAATCAAATGTAGTACGATACTATTTTTTTTAGTACACTCCTAGTATTTTTGAATAAATCATAGGCGGATCTATGAAGGAGTTAAGGAGGGGGCTGTTGCCCTTAGGATGTTTTTACTTGGACTGTAATTTGCCCCAGACCAGACCAGACTAGTCCAGACCAGACCAGTTCAGACCAGACCAGACCAGACCAGACTTGGATAGTTATAAAAATACAAAGAAACCAGACCTTACCAGACCAGACCAGACCAGTTCAGACCAGACCAGATCAGACCAGACCAGACCAGACCAGCAAATTACAGTCCAAGTAAAAACATCCTTAATACAATCCCACTAAATCCATGTAATGTACTTCCTCCGTTTTTAAAAGCTCCAACATTAGATTTTTTTCACTATTGACATATCTTACTTTGATCACGATTTTTTACTATTATATGTATAATCAAATTATTATGCATAAAATGTTATTAAATTTCTATTAATGTGAATTTCAATTCCTAGCCGAACAGTTTGTTTATGGTAAGCTCATCTAAAATGATAAAATCTGAAATTAAGATGTCGAAGACTCAAAACCGATGTGCTGAGGTGGAAGAGTACGGATGTGTTGCTAATTTATTAGTGGGATTATAAATTTAATTATAGTGAGATTCAATATATTAGGATTATTTTTTTGAATTGAATATATTAGGATTATTAATTGTTTGTTACGTTTGCAAGCGTTTAATGTTATTAAAGTTCCAATCACTGCCATAGCTCTAAGGATATTTTCTTTTTAGACTAAAATTTGCTGGTCTGGTCTGGTCTGGTTTGAATTGGTCTGGTCTGGTCTGGTAAACGTCTGGTCTCTGTGTACTTTATAACTATGGAAGTCTGGTCTGGTCTAGTCTGGGACTGAAAATAGTCCAAAAGAAAACATCCTAATTTAAAGTGTTAGTGATTAGTGAAGAGGTCTTACATCATCTAATTTATTTAATTTAGTTAATGACTGGCTAAGATAGTTAATATTATTAGAAAAATGTCATTAGATGGTCAACTAAAAAATTCTAAATGTTATTTTAAATAGTTAAATTATATTAGAGCTCATTTAGTGACCATGTTTTTCGACTTATCAGGCTTATCGTTTAACTTTTTCTCCAAACACGTAACTTTTGATTTAACGCCTTGTATTGTGTAATAATAATAAAAAGTAAGGTTGAAGTTAATTTTTTTGTTGTATTGGTTAAAGTTACTGTAGATGATCATTTTAGTTAATTTTCATGTATTATTTTCTTTATTTTATTAATAAAATATATTATATAATCTTTTCATAAATCAGCAGAATCGGACAATCCAACCACTTTAGCTACAACTTCATGAATTTCGGTAGAATCAACCGATTCACCCGATTTCAGTGTTACCAAACGAGCTCTAAATGTATTAATGTATAACTAATTAACTAAATACATAGTATATAATAATAGTCATAGTAATATCAATTTCACTTTTCGAGACTTAATGAAGAGATATTTGATTATCAATCTTTCATTAAAACCGGGTAGCTCAAATAGTAATGTCTCTAATAGCGCTTGTCACGGGGAAGCGTAGAGATTTGCTTCCCCACTATATATATGGAAATAATGAAGATTAATTTGTGTATAGTGGAATTGATGATAAGTTTTTTTTTGTGATGGTATGTTTTTCTTGAAAATATGATAGTATGTTTAAAAATGTTATCCAAGAAAAGAAAATTCTGCTAGAACAATTCTAATGTATTTTGTTAATACTACTAATTTTTGTTCCTCTCAACTATTTGTTAACTACTTTGCCTCCAACAACTTTTTTATCATAGTATCGTACTGGTGATACAATAGACGTATTATATCAATTTATCATTTTATTGTAATATTTTTTTATACAATAATGTTACAATAGATCTATTGTAGCAATTTAGTATTTTCTACCGTGCTACGAAATGAATGCTATAATAATTAAGCACTTTTTGTACTAGTGCTAATAGCCTAATACTCTATCACGTACGTTAATCCAAGTATTTATCACATAGTACTTGTAAATAACAACCTTGATAGTTGCTAATACCAAATAAATATATGGACCTTCTTCTTGTACCCACTGTTGTATCCACTATGTCTTCATAGACATATTTTTGTCTATGATCGAAATTCACAGACAAAAAAAAACTCCTCACAGACATGATGGATACAGAAGTGAGTACAATGGTGTTACAGTGTTACAGTGTCTAGATATTTTTGTCTATTTTATACAAATAGTTTTTTTGATAAATATATAAAGTTTCTAACTCCATGCTGTTACAGTGTTACGTTGAGCTTACAAGTGTCTTTTAGTCTCAAATTATCTACTACGTATTACTCCGTAAAAGTGTATCGTGTCATGCTTTTACAAGTATGCGTGTATATATACTCCGTATTATAATGAAAGAGTTGACCATTACAAAACAGTTCAAAATTATACTTCATATATCTTTTGGATTGTTTTCAGTCCCAAATCAGATCAGACCAGATCAGACTTCCGTTGTTATAAAATACACAGATATCAGACGTTTACCAGACCAGACCAGTTCAGATCAGATCAGACCAACAAATTCAGTTAAAAAAGAAAACATCCTAATTATTTTTCGTATAATGGAAGGAGTATACTTCGTAGGGGTGGGCGCGGTCCGGAACGGTCCGGTAAATTAGCAAAACCCGTAATGTATCCGTGAGGTTTCTAACGGTTCGGTACGGTCCGGTTCTAAGGATAGAACCATTCGGTACCATGTCGTTTCGGAACGGTACAAAACGGTTCGGTACAATGCTAAACACATGCCGAAACATTTGAACAAATTTTGCAATTAGTAGATATCATCACGCGAGCCAATTGACGTGAAATTTTGATAAAAATACTAGAAAGTGCATACTAAATACTAGAAAAGATTCAAGAGGTTGACATTTTTGTATTTAAATTCAAAAACACTCAAACAGTGAAAGAAATTTAGTAAAAAATATTGCAAAATGACAATATACTATCGTATAATATCATCTTTATGAAATTCACTAGAACATATAAAAAGAATATTGTTAAATTATTGAACAGAATACAAACATTTAATGTTCTTCTTTGTTCTAAGTTGAATATTAATTCTAATATAGTTCATAGTTGAACCATAAGAGTTGTGATTCAAACCATATTAATTAAGTTATAAAACTACACAAATATGAATATATGATACAACAAAAGTCATATACCATTACTAGAAATTAATAGTCATGAATGTTTTTTAAAACTTTGACAATTATATTATATACCAAATAATTACTTCGTATATGTGTGTGTAGTAAATGAACAAGAAAAGTAATGAGATGGAAGATTGGAAGGGAAAAAGAAACCGGCAAAGGGCATTTAGTACGTGATGGAGTAGGAATAAAGGCAAAACTGGAAAAGACAAATGCTAGCAATAAACGCAAGGTACGGACGTGCACTTATTATTACAAAAAGATGAATATGACATAACCATTGCTCATTTCTCATGTGTCGATCTTGCCAACCCAAATCCTATTAGCCCTACACAAATGCTCCAAACTTGGGGTGTTTTCTTGTTTTACGGGAAAACCATGTACTAGTTGCCTAAATGAGGGAGAAAAATTAGAGCCTGTTTACTAACAGAGATATTTTCCTGTTTTCTACTTCTGTTTTTCGTTCTCTAATTTTCTGTTTTTATTTTTCAGTTTTTCTATCTCCAATTTTCTGTTTCTATTTTTTAGTTTTCCATTTTCAAATTTGATAACATGTTCATCAATTTTTTCACACAGTTCTCCAATTCCACATCCTTGACCCCTACCTCTACCCTTACCACGATCTTACACTCTTCCCATACTCCACCACAACCCTTCATACCCACCCATACCTACTCGTAGGAGTCGGGGTAGGGAAGTTATGGGTGGGGTGGGGTAAGGGGTATGGTCGAGATGGGGTGGTAAGGTCTAGGGGTAGGGGGTTGGGTGGGGGTAGTGGGTGGGTTAGGGTCGTGGTTAGGGTTAAGGGTGGGGTAGTGGGTAGGGTTGGGGTAAGGTAGGGGTAGGGTAGGGAGTTGGGATAGGATGGCGGTAGGGTGGGGTCGGGACAAGGGTGTGGCCGGGGTAGGGAAGGGGTAGGGTGGGGGGTAGGACGGCGGTAAGGGTGGGGGGTAGTGGGTAGGGTTTGGGGTTGGGGTAAGGTAGGGGTAGGGTAGGGAGTTGGGATAGGTTGGCGGTAGGGTGGGGTCGGGACCAGAGGTGGGGCCGGGGTAAAGAAGGGGTAGGGTGGGGGGGTAGAGTGGGGGTAGTGGGTAAGGTTTGGGGTAAGGTAGGGGTGGGGTAGGGAGTTGGGATAGGATGGTGGTAGGGTGGGTCCGGGATCCGGGTGGGGGTGGGGGTAGGATGGCAGTGGGGTGGGGCCGAGGTAGGAGGCATGTGGTAAGGGGTAAGGTAGGGGTAAGTGGTAATATACGAGGGGTGGGGTTAGGGTGGGGTGGGTCGGGGTGGGGTCGAGGTGGTAGGGGGGTGGCGGTAGGGTAGGGTGGATCGAGGTGGGGTCGAGGTGGTAGGGGGGTGGCAGTAGGGTAGGGTGGATCGGTGTGGGGCCGAGGTCGGGGCATGTGGTGGGGGTGGGGTAAGGTCATTATAGGGAAAAATGGGTATGCGGGGTGGGGGTTTGGTGGGTAGGGTAGGGTAGGGGTAAGGGGTAAGGTACGAGGATGGAGGTACTGGAATGGAATCGACATCGGAGCGGGGTCGGACCCACCACTAGGTGTAAGTATGATAATTCATTGCAAAGACACTGTAACATCTGCGTTTTCCAAATTTGGAAAACTAGTAAAAGTCACTTCTCCAAATCATTAAGGAAAAGAGAGACATGTTTCATTTTTTCCGTTTTGGAAAACGATTTGGTAAACGCGTTTTTCTTTTTTCCTTTCTCCAGTTTTCCAGGAATTTCTTTGGTAAACACGATTCTTGTTTTCTGTTTTCCAAACTGGAAAATATTTCTGTTAGTAAAAGGTCATTAGGTTTTCTAAGAATACGAAAAACGTGGGAGTCCAATCCGAAATAAATAGGGATGAGAGGAAAACGTACTACAGAAGGGATTCTGAATTCCATGAATCCGAAAATCGTTTTGTGTTTTTTAAGATTTTACAAATTCGGATTAGATGAATCCGATTCCATCTTTTCTTTATTATTATTTTATTTTAATGGTTCTTTAATCATTTTTAATCTACGTATACATTTAGCCTTTGGATAATATATTTAATACTATTTGTTTTTCAATATTATAAGGATGTTTTTGGGTTGTTTTTAGTCCCATATCAATCAGATTTAAATTTTTATATTTTTTATGATTTTCTTAGGCGAATTAGAGAGCATAAATCTTCTTAAAATTAAAATTACATAACTTGAAAAAGAATTAGAGGAAATCTATATATTGAGTTTCTTTTTTATCAAAAAGAGATTGTTATCATCATTATTGACTAAAAACAAAACCAACATAAATTTCAAATATTTTTTTACCACACTTAGGATGTTTTCTCTTTGACTTTTTTTGTCCCAGACTAGACCAAACCAAACCAGATCACATCAGACCTAAACAGATCAGACTAGCTTAGATCAGACTTCCATAGTTATAAAATACATTGAGATCAGACATTTACCAGATCATACAAGATCGGTTCAGACCGGACCCCACCAAACTCTGACAGACCAAACTAGACCAGAATAACAAATTTCAGTCCAAAAAGAAAACACCCTTAAATTTCAGGGGCGAAAAACATTTTTTTACAAGTACATATACTACCTCAGTCCCGGTGGACTTTGCCAAGTGCAAAGTATGTGAGAAATAAGAATAGTAAAAACTGTGTGGTTGAGATTTGTGCAGAGGAGAGAGAAATGTACAGAACCACAAATTAATTGCTTTAATAGGAAAGTGACAAAGTTTTTTGGGACAACAAAAAAGGGGAAATTGACAAAGTCCAATGGGACGGAGGGAGTATAAAATAAAAATAAAATGTACTACTCCCTCCATCCCAATTGAGGGTTCTCACGCGGATTACGATGTTTTACTGACTATAAAGTTAACTGGTCTCTGTCTAGGATTACTTTTAGTAAATAAAATTTACATATTCAGAAACTATATTAAAAATTTTATAATACCAGATCAAGAAAAATTAAGTTTGATAAAAGTTTGATATATAAAGTAAAAGATTAAGAACAATTCACTTTGACCGAAAAATAGTGCACGAGAACCTTTAAATCGGACGAATGAAGTATATATCATATTTTGAGAGACTAAATGACATAGTTAAACCTTATAATTAAAACTGGTTTTAGGTTATAAATAAGACCCAGTAATACCTACACAATAATAAATCTATTAACATATACTTGTATATTTAATAATGTTCTAAACTTACAAAATCTGATATATTATTATTTACGTATATTATAATAATATTATTATATTATTATTATAACATTGAGGTTCAACCACATGCCTATTTGGATTTCCCAATTCCGAAAGTGGAGAGAGGAAACAAACCCTTCCTCAAAGTCGGATTTCAGAACTCCGACTCCCGTGTTTTTGTCCTTGAAAAGGCATCTTCGTATTTTGGGAACAAGAACGAAAAAGTCCCGTAAATCCGTCTTTCTCTCCCAAACTTGTCTAGTAGACGTGCACAAATAGCACAATCAGGGCCGGGCAGGAATTCTGGGCCTATGAACGAGATACAGCGTGTTTGGAACTGATTCTACTTTTGTTTCTTTTTTAAAGCTAGGCATGGACCCGGTTCGGACCGCCCGGACCGGGACCGACCCGGCCCGCCACTGTGCGGGACCGGAACCGGCCCGGTTCTCGGGTCTGGGTCCGGGTCCGGGTCGGGCCTAGGCCCGGTGGGGGGCGGGTCCGGGCTCGGGCCTTGTATTTGGCGAACCGGCCCGGCCGGGTCGGGCCCAGGTCCGGGCCTAATTGAATTTTTGTTTTCATTTTTGGGGCAGACCCGGGTTGGGCTTGATGGTTAGGAGGGGTTTGGGGGTTTTGGGGGGTGGGGGGTGAGGGGGGGGGGGGGTTAGGAAAGCAAAAATAAAAATATAAAAAAATTAACCAAACCGGAGGCCCGGCCCGGCCCGGCCCGGACCGGCCCGGACCCGGACCGGACCCGGTGGCTACCCGGGCCGGTCCCGGGCCTTCCTTCCCAAAAAAAAAGCCCGGCCGGGCCCGGCCCGGAACCGGCCCGACCCGGGTCCATGACTATTTAAAGCAGAAGCAGAATCAGAATCAGTTTTTAGAAGCTGGTACCCCCCAGCTTCTAAACAAAACTGATTATGTGAGTAAATTAGAGTATCAGAAGTGCTTCTGGAATTTCACTCAAACACTCCAGCTTCTGATTCTGCTCCCTGAAGGAGCAGAATCAGCTAAGGAGCAGAATCAGTTTTGAGAATCGGATCCAAACATCCCCATAGTATATTGGACTTAAACACAAGATAAATCGTAAATTATGCATATTTAAATGTGAATTATAACAAATATATCTAATAAAAAACTTAAAATAAAGGCCAAAATCATTTTAATGTTATTTAAATTACATATTTGGACAAATTAACGCAACAACTCAAGTATAAAAAATATTACTTAAATCGTTTCCCGCAGAACCATGTGACACAAAATCATCAATATAATACTGCTGTCTTGCTTAAAAGGAATAAAAACATTAAAAGCTATAGGGATGTGAAGACCGAAAAATGTGACTTTTATTGATTCATTGCGTTGCTTTAAAAACTATAAATAATCCTACTTAAAATTAATGTATATTCTTTTTTAAACTTGGCTTCATTTGAGACATTTTACTTATGTTCTATTTTTTTTTCAAATTGTCAACAAAATTTAAACATTAGACATAATTAATTGAACTTTAAAAAAAAGCATACTCACACTATACATGAAGGAAAAAAAAGGGGCCTATTTTTGTCTCTATATATTTTCAGGCCTAGGGCGATCGTCCTTGTTGACCCCACCCCCACCCCCCACCCCGGACCGGACCTGAGCACAATAACGGGTTCATGCCGGGCTCGGACAGGATTTTTTTATATAAATTTTCTTCCCATTGGTGTGGGCGGGCTCAGCTCGACCCGCAAAATGGGTCTAACCTCATATTCATATCCGCCCGTAAGAGCAGGCCAGATAGTCCACGAGGGGCCACCCCGCTTGGGGAACATTATCATTTTCAAAATCAAATGAAAATATTTTAATACTTTTAAAATAATATTACAACATTTAAAAAATTGTTAATATGGTTATAATGTTTATATGCCTCTCACCATACACAAAAATATTTACGCAAAAGTAATCATGAGAAACTATAACTAAAACTAAAAATTCAAACACATAGTATTACATTTAAGTATAAAAATAGATATTGTATAGGTTAGATTAGTTGTCAAGAACTAAAAACTTAAATTTAAACATAATAAGCTATAAATATATAAAGACAAATTAGTAAATATACATATACAAGTACCTTCTCAAATTCGAACTTTGGTCAATGGACCTATACGGCTCTGAGTTTAGATATATATCTCCCTCGCAAGTGTTGCGTAGGGTTTTTCATCTGCCGATCCAATCGTGCGGCTTTTCATTGGCTTCATAACTAATTCATTTTTTGTTTTAGCTTTATAGTTAATTGTTTACAGATTGTTTGGTTAGTTCATAGTTTTAAGGGATTTAATCACAGGAACAATGACGACTTCAAAGGAAAGTCGGGCAAAATTTTGGGTTTGATGGAAGGCGCAACTTGTCTGCGATAGGGTTTTGGTGCCGCAATCTATTTCGTCGACATGGCTAGATTTTGATGGGTTGTTTTCTTCTTGTGATTGCAATGAAAGGGAAGAATGGGGGAGGAGGATGCAATGTTTATGCAAAAACTCGGCTGATGGGCTCATCTCCTCTGCGAGAGGACATTAGGCTACAAATACCATTGCAGTTGAGGGGCTGAGTAGAATAGAGAGCAATCATGAAGCACACGGATGGGGTTGGGAACTGTGGACAGAGGCGGAACAGATGACCCGGACTCCTCCTGAACCACCGCCATGCAGTGAATGCGTGTCTAGGGCGGTTTGGAAAAAGAAGATTCAAGTTTGCTTTATTTTTATTTCAAGTTTTATTTTTCTTTTGTGAGACAGTTATCTGGCTCTTGGGTGTATTGTTTGTGTTCATGGTAAGTTTGAGATGTCTATTTTAGCTATTATCAAAGGTAATGGCCCCAAAACTTCCATATATTCAGCGAAAAGCTTTGCTCAGTTTTGGATACTCTTTTATATGTATGATCAAGGACGAAGAGGATCATTTGATTATTATGACTCCAGTGTAGTGGTGAAAAGTACGATGACCTTAAAAGTCTATAAGAACTATGTGTTGCCTGTTTGGTGGTCAGTGATTTGTGTTGCTTCTTCGAAGGTGGCTGTCTCAGAGTCTACCCTAGGTCGTCTCTTGATCGAGTCTAGATGCAATGTTTTGAAGGATAGGTTGTGGTTTTGGGGCTATTGGTTAATTGTAACTTTTGATTCATTTGATATTTTAATATAACTCTTGTTATCCTTTCAAAAATAAATAAATATACATGTTTACATGTAAATAAATTAGTATACATATACTAAATGTAGCGGCTAGGCTTATTGACCCGAACGGGCCTACACCCTAACCCAAGCCCGCTCATATGCTATTGCGGCCCGGCCGGTTGGTAGTATATATGCCCAAGCCCACCCATTTGTGCGAGCAGGCCAACCCGTTTTTGTGCAGGTATATTATCTACTATATCTAGTTAGGATTTGTTTCATCTTTCTTTATCAGTTCATCTCACTAAAATTGTTTCATAACAAATTTGGTGAAGTTTGTGTAGTGCTAAGAATGTTTCCTAGTCTGATCTGATTTGGTCTAGTAGATGTCTGGTCACTGAAGTGATATGAGACTGAAATGAATCCAAGTAAAAACAATCTAAATCTTTAATTTCTTACATTATTTCTACTTTATCAATTTACTATCAACCTCACGAACTCACTTTCCTGAATAATTACACCACTTACTCATGTCACGATATTAGTTAGGATGGATGAAGTAGTATTTAAATTTGTATATCCTTCTCTCTCAATTCAAACTTGTTATTGAAAATGACACAACTATTTAGAAAATAATTAAGAGGAAAATAATTTAAATACCCCAAACTTTGAAGAGGTGTGAGCTAAATACCCAAACTTGCATGTGTAATTTAAGTATCTCAAACTTTACATGAAAGGTTATTTTAGTGCCACAGTCATGTATTAACTTAAAATTTATGGCCATATAATTTGTGGTGAAAATTATATGCTCATGGTCCTAACATAATTCTTTATATAAAGTTCGGGATATTAAAGTTACATATGTAAGTTTGTGGTGTTTACCTTACACTCATTCAAAGTTTGGAGTGTGTTCCCAATAATTCAAAGTGTGTTCCCAATTATTAATATGGATAAAATTAAACTTATGTTTGATCATGGGTCCACACTTTGGTATTTACAAACAACTATTCTATCCATCATCGTTCTCAATTTGACTTGTAAAAGTTGACTAAAACTATAATTAAAAAAATATTGTTGTTTGGTTTTACTGTTTTACTCCAGGAATTTTATCAATTCAGGACCCGAAAGATAAACGAATTATCAATCCGGGACCTGAAAGATGAAATGCATCGATATAGGACCCGAATGATGAAAAACTATCAATTTAGGACCCGAATGATTGAAAACTATCAATCTAGGACCTAAGTTGTCATAAATTTTATATTTCTTTGTTGAAAATTTTAATTATTATTTAGTTTTATTAAACTAATAAACTTTTGTGAAGACCAGTTTTTAAAAAATTAGTAATGGAATTAATAAAAAAAATTAAATAAATCAAAACCTATGAAATGTTAGGTCCTAAAATGACAGTTTTCCGTCATTCGGGTCCTATATCGATACGTTTCATCTTTCGGGTCCTGAATTGATAGTTAATCTATCTTTCGGGTCCTAAATTGATAAAATTCATTTACTCTATCTTCCATAAAGTAGTATGAGCCAATTTATTATTTTATTTATATTTTTATACCTTAAATTGAAAGTGTAGCGAGGAACCCTAGCGAGTGTGGCGCCGTCTAGCGTGCTTCTCGTTCGTTTGCACTTCGACGTAGAGGTTGAGCCTGGGATTGGAATCAGTGGCTGACTGGAGTTTGCTTGTGGCTTCGATAGAGTGTTTTAGGTGAATTTCAGGTAATCGACTTTGTTGAATTAGCTTCATTTTTTCATTGTTGTCCGGCGTATCTGTGTTGCCGATAATTTTGTCCGACTGAGTTTTCTCCGATCAAGGGTTTGATCTGTTCCAATTGTGAATGTGTTTGGGCTTTTGATTGTGAGTTCCGCTGCTTCTTTGTCTCTATCTCAGATCCGGCGTTCATTTTGTTGACCATTAATGGAGAGTTTAAATTAGGCTTATGAAAGGATGTCAATTGAGGAGGTTGATGGCGAGGGATCAAAACGGAAAGGTGGCGGTGCTCCTGGAACAATACCGCCTAAAATACTGACAATTCGCGTAAACGAGATGATTCCTTCAGAGGCGACTGGTCAAATCTCTTCTCCATTCCTGGTGGCTGGTAAAATCAAGATGCTTCATTTGGAGGTGGATGGACAAACCCCTTCTCCATTCCTGGTGGCTAGTAAAATCAAGATGCTTCATTTGGAGGTGGATGGACAAACCCCTTCTCCCTTCCTGGTGGCTGGTAAAACTATGAGACTTGATTTATTTTATTACTTTTATTTTAAGAATTATTGTTTAATTACTCCTATTATAGTATCAAATTCAACAGTTTTGTTAGATTAGGCTACTTCGTTGCGGAGTTAGCCAATATGATGGATCCTCCGGGGCTAATCATTTTAGTGTCTCACCTTAGAGTAGCTCTGAGCTATTGTGTTGCTTTACCTCTTGTTTTCATTACTAATAAATAAGTTTTCTCCTTTCAAAAAATGAAAGTGAAAAATCGTTTGAGAACCATAGGAAATTTACAAATCAAATTGAAACGAAATAAATGTCAATGTATAATATCTCTTCACCACCATAATTATTCGTGTGAACAAATTATGGTTTTTCACACAGACAATAGTTATTTTTAGGCGCGCAAACCAATGTTCTTTACAAACAATAATTATTCATATGTTCAATTTACAAGTTTCCAAATATATTTCTTCCACCACAAAAAACCGCGTGGAAATAAATAAAGATCCATCGGTGAATAAATTAGAAGCGGATTAACAATGGAAATTTATCATTGAAATAAACTGATTGAAAATGTTTCCAACAAAATATATTGACATTTTTAAATCAACATTGGATTTCAAATGTTTTTATCCGTCAATATTGGTGCCAGTATTGGTCATCGCAAGAGTGGAAGTTAATATTAAACACTTTTTTTATTACTGACGCATAAGAAATTGTATTATGTGAACTGAAATAAGTTCATTTTATTACTGACGAATTTGAACTGTTAGATTGTATTATATCAAGTTCGATATGCATTAGGTGAACTGAAATGTGCATTAGGTGAAATTGAAATGTGCAGTACAAATTGTATGAGGCACTGACATTATGCATTTATGTGAAGCCAGACTGTGCATTAGGTGAATCGGAAATGTGAGTTAAGTGATAAAATACAATCCAACGGTAGTATTTCAGTTTCAATGTGAAGCGGAATTGTGCAGTAGGACAATGTGATATTTTTGTACCTTTTTTTGCACATTTCAGTTTCACGAGATGCACAACTCAGTTTGATATAATACAACCCAACGGTTCATATTCATTCTCATTTCTCCTCTAGGAGTCCTTTGAAATGAGAAGTAATCTTAGCCATCAAAATGAGAAAATAAGTGGTTTCGATTGATTTTAAAATGAAAAATATGGTGGAAAAAAGTGTAAACTTTTGGTACTTTTTTGAAAAATAAAGTCACAAATGTGCATGACTATAGTGAAAAAGTGCATTTGACTAGAATAAAAGTGCATCTCTTTTGAAATAAAATAACAAATGTAGAGATCGTTTTGTGATTTTTAATGAGGTGAATGTAAACTCTTACATATTGATCAAAAGTTTAGATCACTTTTCACGAGATTGTATTAGGTAAAGGTTTTATATCACGGTTCCAATGAGAAAGGAGTCGCATGTGAGAATTGAAAATGGAACTAAACGGTTGGATTGTAATATGTGAAACTGAATTGTGCATTTGGTCGGTGAAACTAAAATGCGCATTAAGTGAAATTGAAATGTGTAGAATCAAAGGTAAAACTCATATTTGCATTAGGTGTAATTGAACTGTGCAGAATAAAAGGTATAAAAATGTCATCGCATCTTACTTTTTATTTTGCACATTTTAGTTTCACCTAATGCACATTTCAGTTGCACCTTATGCACAATACGGCTTCACATAGTGCAACTGTATTGTATCATCTGTGTTGCACATTTCAATTTCACATAATGCACATTCCAATTTCATATTATGCACATTTCAATGTCATCTAATGCACATTCAATTTCACATAATATAAGCTAACGATTCAAATTCATTCTCATTCCTCTCATAGGATCGTTTTCTCATTTGAACTGAGACCCCAGGGGATCAGGGGAGGGGGTCTAGGTAAATAGAGTTGATTCTGCCTTCATGAAGTTTCGGACCCAAAGACCTCCCATAAGAAGAGTGAGTCGTGTACCAGTTGAAATATAACACTTCTTATATTAATCCACCAAAACCAGCACAATTATTTTTATTGTAATCCACACCTTTTATGGGACCGACCCATGATAAGTTGATATTTTAGCACACATTTAGGCATGTTGGAATTGATTGTACTCAATTTTCATAGCTTAAATGTGTCACAAAGTGCCTAGTTTACCCAAGTCATAATTCACCGAGTTTTTGTTTGCAATTGGTGTTTTAGAGTTAAAATTGGGAAATTGAGCCCGACATCGACGTCAGAGAATTATTCAGGACTTTTTGAGACACATTTGAGAGTTGCTGAGAAGTATTGAAGGTCAACAAGGCACTGAACGACTGGTTTTGAAGTCAAGGTAGATCAATGGTCAAGTACGAGAACGAACATGGATTCAAGAAAAATAAAAAGAGACTATTTGGATCACTGCCCGACTCACAACCTTGAATCAGGATGACGTTATATCAATCGTTTGACCATATCTTTCCGTAGAAACATCCAAATGAAATGATTCAAGTTTCATTTGAAAGATAACTCAATGGGCTGCCAATCGTATGAAGACATCATGACAAGAATGTGAGAAGATCAAGGTGAAAATAGACAAGGAAGTCAGATAACCGATGTTGCGGTTTTAGGATGCGCCCTTCCACCATTTCATTCATATGTAATATCTTTATTTTGGATGATTCAAATCCGATTTTTCAAGTTGTGGTGGACAGAGGTCTTCATTAGATACAACTTTACTGAGGGAAACATAGCCAATTGGTGTTTTAGAGTTAAAATTTGGAAATTGAGCCCAACATCGGCGTCAGAGAACTATTCAGGACTTTGTGATACACATTTGAGAGTTGCTGAGAAGTATTGAAGGTCCACAAGGCACTGAATGACTAGTTTTGAAGTCAAGTTAGATCCATAGTCATGTACGGGAACGAACATGAATTCAATAAGAATAAAAAGAGGCTACAATTTTGGATCACCGCCCGATTCACAACCTTGAATCAAGATGATGCTATATCAATTATTTGACTATATATTTTCGTAGAAACCTTCAAATGAAATGATTCAAGTTTCATTTGAAAGATAACTCAATGGCCTACAAATCGTATGAAGACATCATGACAAGAATGTGAGAAGATTAAGGTGAAAACAGATAAAGAAGTCCGATAATCATTGTTGAGATTTTAGGATGCGATCTTCCACCATTTCATTCATACGTAGTATATTTTTCTTGGATGATTCTCCGGTTTTTCAAGTTGTGGTGGATAGAGGTCTTCATTAGATACAACTTTACAGAAGAAAACATAGTCAATTTCGGACGGGAGGGATGTGTGCATGAGCGGCGCACGCCGTGCGCGAATGTTTTGACAGAAATCCTTTGCCGAGCGCATGGTGTGCGCACGGGCACGTGCGACTGAGGATGATAAGATTTCACCCTAAAAACCCCAATTTCATCCCCTTTTCACTATTTTCTATTGAAACATCCTGTAAACCCTAGTTTTAAGCTAGACTGAGTTTAGAGATAAGCCCTGAGATGAGATTTTAATGGTTTTCAGCTTTGAATATTCACAATTATGGGATTGCTTGTGAGTTCTTTCTATCTTTTTAATTAATGACAATTAATTCCTTACTTCTCAATTCTAATGATCTTTCAACTGCGAATTGTGAATAGTTTTAATTACGAATTCGGGATTGATGAAGGACGGTTAATCATTACCTAGGATTCCATTCTTGATGGTTTAATCGCATGATTATCGTTTAATTTGTGAATGAATACTATAACTGATATCTTTTGTAAGCTGGGATGACCACTAGAATTATAATTGCACATAAATAATTTAAGATAAATCTAAATTGTTTTAGGACACCTTCACACACTTCTAACCGCTCGCTAAGAAACTTGCAGGGCATGGTTAGGAAGACATACACTCGCTCGTTTTGGCAACGATTTTAGAAGTCTATCGCATGAGAGATCAACCCAACTTTCTAAATCGGTGTACTCTACGTCGTGAGAGCGATAAGAACTTAGTATTGATTTGCGCCGCTCGGTTAAATAATTTTAATGTGATTAAATCTGATCAGGCCCGAAATATGATTGTCTGAAATCAATCCTTGTTCCCTTTTTGTCATTAATTCAAAAGAATCACTTAACTTAGCATTATTTCTGTCTCAATTTAATTCCAAAAATCAATCCCGCACCATCGCCTTTTATTTATTTATTTATTTTCAATCTCTGGAATTATTTAATACTTAATTCCCTTTTCGGTCTCTGTGGAAACGATACATGCACTTTAGCCCTATACTGCTACCCGTATTTTAAGTGCGAAAAAATTCACATCAGTTCGATTTTGACTTTTAAGTCATGTAGTTGGGAGAGTCGGAACCTTAATCAGCTAAGTCGGTTATGATCAACTCTAGGTCGATAATGGGTCTTTTACTTCTAAAAAAAGTAAATTAAAACTCATCTAGTCTCATTTTGGATGAATCAGAATGAACCTGGACCAATCTCCAGTACCAGCTTTGGTGTGAAACAATAAACTTGATTTACTTTCAAAATGAAAACTGGCTTGTTTTGGTCTAATTATGTATGTGGGACAATGTCTACTCCATATTCATACACGAGCATAAATATTAATTATCGTGTGATGACATACTATCACTTTTATTTTCATGCTTTCATACATTAGAATGTCAATATATATATATATATATATATATAGGGGTTAGTTCCTGTGAGAACACCCTCTTAGGAGAGGAAAAAAGATTCAATTCCAACCATTGATTAACCTTTAATACTTCTAATCCGATGGTCTAGAAATATTTAAAAAAGGAGAAAATGGTGCATTATTTTCGGATGATTTGAGTAGTATATAAGGTAACGTGCATTTTAACATTTACTAAGGGTCATAATGGTAAAGTTAATCCAAGTTGTTATCTTGCACGTACACCATTATAGGAAGACTTCCTAAAAATTAGGCTAATCATTAATAAGGCTTCGTAACTCCCAATTACTCTAATAAATAGTTCATATTATTTAATCTTCTTTCCAATTTATTATTCTCTCACATAATTTAGATACCCAATTTAAAAATAAATGTACGCAATTCAAAATTATTTTTCATGATTCACCTATTTTTTTTAGATGCAATATTCAATCAATATATATTGCACTCAACAGTCGAATATGCACTTTTTACTCAAACTTATGTTGCATGCAACATCAATTTAATTAAATATTTGAATTTGTTACATATATATAATCTAAATCATCAGGACCACTCACGAATGGAACTTAACAATGTGAAGATAAACTAATTTTTATCAAATAATTTCCACTCTTTCATATCACACATTTTTATACTATCAATCTGCACTTTTCATAATGTTATCCTGCACTTTACACATGTAGATTTTCACTTTTATACGTTTTTTGATCAATATGATTTTCAATGAAATGAAAAATAAAGATATAAACACATGACTTAACAATAATCATGTGCAGATGAAATAAACACAAAAGTGCACTATCATATAATAGTTTATTAATTGCACTTTTCAGACAAAATGAAACACACTTTTGTCATGTGCATTCTAAATACAAACAAATGTGCACTATCATATAATAGTTTATTATACAAACTATTATTTCTAACTGCACGTTTGTGTTATTAAGTTGCACTTTGTTTTAAGAAAATCCTACATTGTGCATTTCTAAACTCGATTAAATGGTCTTAAATAAAACGAAAATAAATATACAAGAGTATTAACCAAGAGTGCACTTCAAATGAATAGAAAAGTGCACTTTCGTTTATACAAAAGTGCGAAATTATATCACACTTTCTAGAGTTTTGCATACACATTCTTACAAAACAAAGTGCACTTTTATCATGTGCATTGGAAATACATACAAAAGTGCACTATTATAATAAACTTTCTATAACTTTATATCGACATTTTTTTTACAAAATCAAATGCACTTTTTCTTCCAAAAGCATCACAATTGCTCTATTATAGCATCATATCTGCAACAAAAGAAAAAAAAAATTAAAACCTAACGAAAGTGCCTGACCCAAGCATGGTAAATGCATCAAAACTTTTTCTTCAATGAAGATCTGCAAAAACTAAGCGATCGTATTCAAATGATTATAAATATAATTTAGTAGGAGAAGATAAACTGTAAATTGATGAACATGAATAGTAGGAACAATAAAGTTAATAATCAGGAGAATCCATGATTATAGAGATATAGATGTAAATTTTATAAGTTTGATAAACTTCATAAAAAAATTACGCAAACTAAATTGACTTACTAGCCTCCATAGAGAGGAGATGATCTTGTTCCAAAAGTCATCCTGCTTGAGACGCTAAAGAGACGAGTCGACGATGAAGATTAGTATAGAGTAGTGGAAATTAAGAAACGTGAATTGGAAAGGAAATTAATAGAGAGAATATTATCTCTTCCTAAATAATAGGGAAACGGTTCTAAGATAGAGATGAGCGTGAATTGGAAAGAAATATATTGACTTCAATACCCTCTAGGAAGATTTAGGCACATGGTTAATTAGAAGTTAATCCAATGGCTCACATCTATTCTTTTTTACTCTCCTAAGATTAAGTTCTCACATGAACCTAAATCTATATATATATATATATATATATATATATATAGGGGTGAGATCTCATACTAACTAGTTCTCCCATGCTAACTCGTGAAAACTCCGACAACCGGTGGTATTTTTGGCTCAAAGTTTTTGTGTATGTTCCTCATCAAGTCTAGTTCATCTATACCAAATTTGAGCAAAAAATTCAATCGGGAAGGTCATCAAATGATTTTTGAAAGAAAACTGGTCCGGAAAATACATATAAAATGCAGTTTTCTTTCAAAAATCATTTGATGACCTTCCCGATTGAATTTTTTGCTCAAATTTGGTATATATGAACTAGACTCGATGAGGAACATACACAAAAACTTTGAGCCAAAAATACCACCGGTTGTCGGAGTTTTCACGAGTTTGCATTTTAAGCATGGTTTGCATTTGATCTCTTACCTATATATATATATATATATATATATATATATATATATATATATATATATAGGGGAGAGATCAAGTACAAAGTGTGCTTATTGTGCAAATGTTTGTACGATGCACCTTGACGTTATATATATATATATATATATATATATATATATATATATATATATATATAGATTAAGGATCATATACAAACTCCTCTTAATTTACAAAGTGCAAACTAATCAAGGCCATCCATTTCTTTTGATCTCCTATGCGTTGAATATCTGATGCGGCAATCTTACTTTAGAAGTTGAGGGTCCTTAAAGTCTTTTTGGTTTGTATTTAATTTTGGAAAAAAAATCTCATGATCTTTCCACATATTCTCTCTTCAACGTACGTATCCTCCCCCCATCTTTCTCTATGCAACATACACATCTCTTCTTCATCTGAATTTCTATCTTCACCTCTATCTCCAACTCCGTCTTCATCTCTATCTCCGGTCCATCTCAGATTTAATAGCATCTGATTGGTTTTCTTCTATTTGAACGCCAGGGATTTCGACACGCATGGGAAGGAAGCATCTGATTGGTTTTCTTCTATTTGAACGCCAGGGATTTCGACACGCATGGGAAGGATATGAATTCTTGAATGCCATGGATTCCGGCATCGCCATGGAATTCGGTGTATATGCTGGATGCTTTTAAACTTTTTTATTATGGTATTCGACTGTATATCAATTCAACAATTACGTATTTATGTAATGTTCATTTTATTTGAATATGCAAAATTTTACCATTTAGAAGATGTTTCTCGGACATTAAGCATCTTGTGATGCCCTAAATTTTGTATGCTTGTCAGTTGAGTGCACAATGCAGATTTCATAATAATGATAAGATGGAGCAAATTGTCTTCTACAATGCACATCTCAACTTACTAAAATGCAATATTCGATCTTCTAAAATGTCACGCCATAATGATCAAAATGCAACATATGAGCTACTAAAATGCAGATGCAATAGTGATAAGATGCAATATGAACTTCTAAAGTGCACATACCATCTTATTAAAGTGTAATATATATGAACTTCCAAGATGCACATGTGATAATGATAAAATGCAAGATATGAATTGCTAAAATGCAACATCGACATATTTTATCACTATGTGGTTCTAATATAAGTTATGGAGAAATTATAAATATATAATACATATCCCGTAACCGTAATATGCACATTCAGTAATCTTAATATGCACAACATGTAACCTTAATGTGCAGACACTTCTACCTGTGTTGACATCTTACAAACTTAACATGTTAGAAGTTCTAATATAAACTATGCACACATTATTAATATATAATACACATCCCATAACCTTAATATTTTAGGTTTGAAAAATAAAAGATTAATTAGGAAGTGAGTAATTCCTAGAATCAAGTATATAAATGTCCTTTACTTATTGTGAAATTTTGAATAATCCTCGAAAAGTACTGACAAGTGAATAATTCTCAAAATCAAGAATGTTATTGCAACCTTAATTTGTTGATGGCTAAAAACTAAGATCTTAATCCATGCACAAATGGATGGTTGAAATTTAGTAGTTGCATACAATCACGTATGTTTCCTTTTTTTTGATTGCTAAACATGGATGGGTGGTTGAACTATTAGTGGAGGGTTAGCTGATTTTTTGGGATTGCTTTCCATAATAGACTATGCGGCTCGTTTTTTTAAATGCTAATTGACTTTGTTGTCCTTGCTTACTAATCGTGCATCTCAGTAGGACAATTGTTTTTAGTTCTCTGCATTTCACCACATGGAATGCTACGGTGGTTAATAGATGGATAGCCATTGATTTGCCCAATTTGAACGTACAAGATGAGTTTGCATTTTGTACCGGAAGCATGGTTTGTATGTGATCTCTTCCCTACACACACACTTGTGATTCGCCCCATACATCATAAATTAATAGGTCCCAAATGTTATGAGAGCATCTCCAATGCTTTTGATCTATTGCATTTGACTTGGTAAAAATATAGACAAAGTCTATTTAAAAAGTGAGTCCATTATTACAAAAAAGGAAGGTGCATATATTGCATACCTCTTCCATGTGGAACAAGGCAAATATAAATGTAAAAGCAAAATAAAAAATGGAAAATACGGGGTAAAAGAAATGAGTGACTCTTCATACACATAGGAATGTTGTCAGAAGGTGCCACCAAGGGTCCATTGATAGACCTTGTGCGAGATCATGCTTCATGCCACATAAGCTGCACCACATGTTTTCTTTTCTGCATCGGAGAAGCCAAGTGCATTTATCGAGGTGAAATCACAACTCACCTCAGCATTGGAGATGTCCTGAAACACATAAACATAATCCATATCACTCACCTTGGTTTGCAATAGTACAATGTGACATTTATATTATAGTATGAGTGTGTTGTTGTACATTATTGCATTGAAGAGCAACACAATCTACTGCTCTATTGAAATAAAATAACAATACATTAAAAAATGTGTTTAATGTCAACATGGCTTCCGTCATTTGCAATGAAGCCAAAGATTCACAATTTTTTGTTTGGGAATATGATGTAACAAAGCAAAATGACTCACTAAATTGTCAGCGCTTCCTTGTTTTGAAGCAGTAGTTATTTCATGCAATTTTCGACGCGATTTTCACCATGAGTCATCCAGGAACAGTCTCTCTTTGTTTAGTACAAGGTTAAAGTTGCATACACCCGGCCCCCTTACTTTATAGTAGGTGGAAGCCTTTGCGGTACTGGGATAATGTTGATGATGGTGAAATGTCAACATGGTCCTTTGGTGCTCTCTAGTCTAGTTTATAAGTTAGATTAGATGGGATGCGTTTGACATTTAGCATTTAACAGTTAGCGGATTCTATTAGCGCTTAGTAATAGAAGATTCAATAAGCGAGTTTGGTTGGCAGAATAATTTGGTGGATTGCAAAAAAATGTTTGATAATTTAGTAACAAATGACATATTTCAAAATGATAACCTATAACGCTACTATTGCAACATTTTAATTTCAACTCCTCCATAAATAATGATAAAACCGAACAAATATATATCAAACAATGTTTTCAGTGATTGAAAACGTGATTGAAACGTCATTTCCCAAACACCTCATTATTTGACATTTAAACAAGTTTATTTGCTAATTTTGTTACAGTATTTCCGGAGGTGGTAAAATTTGATTAAGAGAATTTAAGGACGAACAAGTACTTTCATTAGTAGTAAACTACCGCCGAACAACTTTACTTGCTTTGAATGTCCTTTGCCTTGTTCGTCTCTAGGCCAAATTATTTCACTGTATGTTTCCTTTTTCTTCAACGCACATTTATAAATAAACAGATTTATAAATAAACAGATTCAAATTCATCCATTGTGCACTTCTGCTAGATTGCCGCTACCATGTACTACCCTAATTACGATCCCAGATACTCTGATTCCGCCTCATACCGTCAACGCAGAAGGTACATCCCGTCAATGCCCTTTTATCACAGGCTGTTCATATTCTCATATCAGTATAAAAATATGTTTTTTGTGCTCGAAGAAGTACGGTATATGAGTAGAAGATCTGTTATTATATTATAATTTTATTAATTAATACCCTGGCGCACTAAGTTCTGGACAAGGAGATGTCGCAATTTTCAAAGTAGGGCAGGAAGGGTAGGGATATCTTCAACCTGTATATACTTTAGAGCTTCTGATTAGGTATTTATGAATGTTGTGTGTTTCTTGATTTTAGTGATCTAGTGGGACCACCACATAGTAATGTTCCTCCTCATGTAGCCGGTGTACCTGCATTGAGTTATGGCCGTGCTGCCCCGACTCCCTATGGAGGTCCTTTGGTGGTTCCAGCTCGTTCTGCAGCTGGTGCTAGGGTTGTGGGGGATGTAGCTGGATCTATACCTGCTGCTGGCGGTCATCCCTGGCACCCTTATTCCCATACTGGTATTAGCAGACAGGTCGGTGATGGGATCAGAGATGGAGAAGGTGCTGGTTTGGGATTTTCTCTGAATAATAGAGGGGGTCGAGCTGGTGGGAGGGGTTTTGTTGGAGGACGTGGTGGGCAAGGAGGTGGGAGATCTGGATTTGTTGGAGGACGCAGTGGCAGTGGTGGGCGCGGAGGTGGGAGATCTGGATATGCTGGAGGACGCAGTGGTAGTGGTGGGATAGGAGGCAGGCATGGACCACATAGCCGGCAGCGAGATGATTTGGATAACCTTTCTCTCCCTAAACAAGATTTTAGAAACTTGGTGCCCTTTGAAAAGAACTTCTACAGAGAGAGCCCCTCGGTGATGGCAATGACTGAGCAAGAGGTTGCAATGTATCGGGCAAGGCTTGAGATTACCGTTCAAGGCCATGATATTCCAAGGCCGATTCGAATGTTCCATGAGGCAAACTTTCCTGGTAGTGAGATTGTCTTAACCGTGTCAAATTTCCACTTTTAACTATTTTTGCATTCCGTGGAGTATCTTTCTAATTGATTAATTGTGCTTTTGTAGCATATTGCCTTGAAGTTATTTCAAGATTGGGATTTGTCGAGCCAACTCCCATACAATCACAAGGCTGGCCAATGGCCTTAAAGGGAAGAGATCTGATAGGAATTGCAGAAACAGGTTCTGGGAAAACTTTGGCATATTTACTGCCTGCTTTTGTTCACATTAGCGCACAGCCACAGTTGGGTCAGTACTCTTCTCATTTTCTGTTATTGTTTTAAACCTAGCATTACCTTTGCGTGAGCAGCCGTTTATGTTATTTTCATAAAAATCTAGTGCAAGGTGATGGTCCCATTGTGCTAGTGTTAGCACCTACAAGAGAATTAGCTGTTCAAATTCAAGAAGAAGCTGTTAAATTTGGGTCACATCAAAATATAAGAAGCACATGTATTTATGGAGGGGCCCCAAAGGGACCCCAAGTACGTGATCTTAAAAGAGGTATTTAACTTTAATCACAATTCATAAATTTATTCATATTTCCCCTCTATTCTAGAAATCATGTGGCTTGAGACAGGTGAAAGTGTTTGATTTTTTTTCTATGCCAGGAGTCGAAATTGTGATTGCCACTCCTGGTCGGCTGATAGACATGCTAGACGCTCGGCATACAAACTTGAAAAGGGTGACTTATCTTGTTTTGGATGAGGCTGATCGAATGTTGGATATGGGGTTTGAGCCTCAAATTAGGAAAATTGTTGACCAGGCATGGATAACGTCTTATGATATTATCCTTTCAAATTCTCATCATTATAACTCTGCATGTTTTTCTTAAACTATTTATAGTAATTTATCATTTATGTGCTTATTCCTTTGTTCCCAAATTAGCTCTTCTCACTTTTCTTTTCACCTCCTCAAAATTTTCTTTTTATCGTCTTTCAAGGAGGAATTGTGGGATTGATACTCCGTATATTTTATTTTATTTTTAAAGAATTCTTAAGATGTTTTCACTTGGACTTGTTTCAGACCAGACAAGAATTAAACAGATCAGACCAAACTTAGACAATAGTAAAATACATATATACCAGACCTTTAACAAACAAAAGCATACCTGACGTAAACATGCCAGATCAGACTAGACCAGAAAATTACAGTTCAAGTGAAAACATTCTTAACCACACAATTTTGTTTTTTTGACAAGTGTGGAGGAAGCAAATAAGAAGGTAGTTTGGAGAAGGAGGTCCCATTTTCAATTACTATACAATTTGAGTGGTTGCTGATAAGTAAACTAAAATCTATTAATATCATTGGATATTGATCAAAATGCATATGTAGGTGGACTGCCTAATGGAGAAAATTCATTATGTTGACCATATGACCTTGGGTTTAATTTTATCCCCAGATATTTGTTGCCCAAACAAAAATAGCCCCAAAAACCTTCATTTGGTTCTCATTTACACCTAAATGCCATGTGGCCTTCTCAATTTGATTTTAATATAATTTCCTTGGTCTCACCATGTTCATGGAACGTGTTTGCCCTGATGTTTGTAGTATGTTATGTCCCCCACTCTCTGTATAAATGAAAGTTCCAGGGCTATGAAATCATTTAATAAGAATTGGACTTTTAGTTACATTTAAGTCGGGAGTCTATGCGGCTTTTAATACACACACAATGATATATGTATGTGATGAAAGCAGAAAATAACAATCAACGGTACGGAGGTGGGCTCAAGCCCGTCCCCGCCTACGGTAGACCAACAATGGTCTGGGGCTCGGATCTGCTTCCTGCGCCCCTTCCTGCTCTCTATCAGTATGTGTGTGTGGATGTATATATCATAGATTATACGGAGTGTATAGGAAAAACTCTCATGCCAAACCGACATTGTACCATGTTTAAAAAGCTGGCACTGTTGTGCTAAAAGTACATTGTACAATCTTTTAATGCTTGTTCGGCACTATGCGGACATGACCATTTGACATTAGAGCCATTCATTATTTAAAATTTAAATATATATGCATACACATACATATGCGTATACACACATGCATATTGGAAAAAGGCTCTCTTACCAAATCAGTATGGTGCTGAAACCTTTAATTGGTTGTACATTCTGCTCACTGTTTGTAATTGCGCAATGCAATTACGCCTCATGGCGCGCCTCAGCTAATTCCTGGACTATAGCGTAAAAGACATTGCATATGGCGCTGGGAGTGTGATGTACGCAATATTGCACTGAGGCGTACACAATATTGGATACGCAATAAGGCGCACTGAGGCGTACGCAATAGGAGGTCAGGGTGTTAGAGTATTATTTGGGCCCACTCGGCCCACTTTTAAATTTTTATAATTGATCTTATGATCCCTTTTTCAAACCAGTAGTTATTGATTGAAATTTTCAGTCAATCAATCTAATTAATTTAAATTTTCATATCTTAGATTTTTGTTTTGATAAATGATTCAGAATGTTTTGGTATTCTATGGTACTTTAAAGTTTGAACATGTTACTTTGCTTGGCCTCTTATGGTTTGATTTAATATAACATTTGATGACTTTTGATGATTATGTTTATTTTTTATTATGTTTATATATATATATATATAGGGGAAAGATCAAGTACAAAGTGTGCTTATTGTGCAAATGTTTGTACGATGCACCTTGACGTTATTTGCATTGCATATTGAGGTTCAAAGTGTTGCATATTATATAGTCATAAAATAGCAGTTGCACATTAACGTTCAACGAGTTGCACCCTAGAAAAGTTAGGTTTTATTACAAAAATGCCACCTTGCCTTTATATTCTTTAGATCAACTCATCGGATGGTCAAGATAAGTTTGTACTTTGTAAATTAAGCATGGTTTGTATTTGATCTCTATTTATATATATATATATAATATACATATGTGTGTGTGTGTGTGTGTATTACGCCTCAGCTATACGCCTCATTGCGCAATGAGGCTTACGCAATATGCAATATTAAAAAAACGCCACGACTACGCAATTCGCAATTAGCAGAATTTCTGCTAAAAGCTTGAATGTTCAACTAAGTAAAACTTGATTTGCGGCATGCAAATTTGGCATTGGAGCAAATCCCTACACACACCCACATGCCAAATCTATGTCAATGTATTTTATGCACAGTTTTTCTTAAATATCTGGACTCTCCTGAAGTAGGGACTTTTATCCAATAAATGCAGATTCGACCTGACAGACAAACATTGTATTGGAGCGCAACATGGCCAAAGGAGGTTGAACGTTTAGCAAAGCAGTTTCTACATAATCCATTAAAGGTTTGGGCCGCTATTTTATGTTGCATATGTTCTTATTGGCAACTTTGACTTGGCTGATACTTGATATTAATCATTCAGGTGGTCATTGGGTCCCCAGTTTTGAAAGCTAATCAATCTATAAGGCAAATTGTTGAAGTTGTTACAGATTTGGAGAAGTACAACAGGTATTATGTGAGAAAACCGAGTTTTACATTTATCCCTTAAAATGATGAGATCTGCTACATGACCCTTATTTTCTTTCTTTACTTATATTGCATTTCTTGTTGCACAATGTAAGGTTGAGTGGACTTTTGAAAGAAGTAATGGATGGAAGCAGAATCCTGATATTTGTGGGGACAAAGAAAGGATGTGATCAGATCACAAGGCAACTAAGAATGGATGGATGGCCTGCTCTATCCATCCATGGTGATAAAAACCAGGATGAAAGGGACTGGGTTCTGGCCGAGTTCAAAAGTGGCAGAAGTCCTATTATGATTGCCACTGATGTTGCTGCGCGTGGTCTTGGTAGGATTGTGAATGCTTAAAATTAGGAAGATATATAATATACACAGTGTTTGATCTTAGGTCTTTCATCCGATACATAGAGGAGTCTCCGGCTGTTGTCCGCTTTCCTAAGGATATAATCTGTGGGTTTGGTAGAAATAGTTTGGATTGTGCCTCATTCGTGGTAACTGGTAAGTGGTAACCACTAATAATTTGTTTCATGGGTAGATTCTAGAGAAGGCTGGCATGGCCGAATCTCTCTTGGTAGGAACAAGTGCATAGACAATTGCTTCCGCTGTCCCAATATTCAAGTTCACTTTCCTTTGATGTTTTTCGGGCAAATATGTCCACTCTTCCTCTGATATCAACGTGAAAATGGAAGAACATTAAGTCAATAAATCATTGATATAGTATGTACACATGCTGGTGCAACTGGGGCTCATAAGAGTCGTGGTCACCTAAGCTTCTTGCAACTTGCAAGTATCTTTTTTGCACAAACCTAATAGTTCTTCACCTCATCTTAATCTATATTATTCAAGTACCTCAACTAGACCTGTCCGCAGTTCCAAACGAAATCATAACCAAACCAGCGGTTCAGATTCTGATGTAACCACAAAGCTCAGACAGGTCTACCTCAAAGTCCTTGAGGTTGACTGATTTCTTAAGAGTAGGTACTTGTTTGATGCTAGATGTTACAAAGTTCATTTAGAAACACATTTCATTAAATGTGCACACATCATTAATGCATTAGTCCATAATAGTTAGTTGCATATAGTTGTAGATTGTGTTAAATTTTATAGCTCCTGGGAATAATATAAAGGCTTGGGATACATAGGCATGTCAATGCATTAGTCCAATACTTGCATGCTTTTTATTGTATTCTCCTTCTGAAGCTGTTTTATCACCTTTATGTTATGCAATTGCTTGTCTTTATTTTCCAAATAGTTTCTTCATTACCCTGTACATATTATTTTTCAACCTTTGATTTCTTTTTGCCTTCTCTTCACAAGAAATGTTAAAAAAGTTTCTGTATTTTCATTTTTTTCTCTAGAGTTTCCGAATTTTTAACATCTTCCACAACTTTCCAATGTTTTCCTCACAAGAGTCTTCATAGAAACATCTTCTCTACTCCTACAGTCAGAGGTAAGACTAGCGTACACCGCACCATTGTCAGATACCATTCCTGTGGATGAAATAATGACATTTAGGTATAAAATTGACCCAGTATGTCTCACTTGGATGTAGAGTCCACAGATGGTAAGAAATGCCTTACTATATTCTTCACGTGACTCCTCTTTATTAAAAATGGAGCAGATACAATTATTAAATACTAGTTGTTAGTTATATTCTGAAAGAGAATTAGGGAGCCGGGATCTGCTGGAAAGCCCACAAAAAACTCGTCTGTCCTCTTACCCTCCCCCTAAACTTTTGACGTATGATAAGAACATCAGCTGATTCCGCTGCATGCGTCATGGGTGAAGAGCTTACAAAAACTAGTATCACGGAAACTGTCCATACTGTGTCAGAATCTGCCAAGGATGGGCAGATTTGATATTGAGGGATTGCTCATACTAGGACTAAAACGTAGTCATCTTCCAAAAATAGGACCTCGTGTTTTGTTTTCCTTAAATAGGAGAAATATTACATTTCTACCCCTAATATATTTAATTGCTCCCCTAGTTCCCTATCATAACCAGGTCAGTCCGTCGTGGCGACAGCACTCCAGCGGCTGTAGAACTCCGGCTGCGATGATATTCTTGCGACAGAAAAATTTCTGGCGACCGGCGGCGGCAGTCCGGCATTCTGGCTGAAGCACTGCTCCAAACCCTAGAGGGGTATTTTTGTCAACACCAACAACATCCAACCCTATAAGGGTATTTTTGTCCAATTTGTGGAAATCTCCTCACTGCCTGTTTGTCACAGAAACATTGCTGCAATAGCCCAAGCATCTATAAGTCTATAACTCGCACTGCTGCTAACATCATCCCCAACAAACGGCCATTCCATAAGTTGGATTTTCCTTCCACACTGCTGCCCTTGATTGGGTTTAATTGATACTGCATGACCAGCATTTGGTCATTTTCTGCCAGTTTCGTAGGCTCTCCCCTTGTTTTTCTTGTCATTCTAGGCTTGGACCGCATTGGTAGGGTTGCCTACAGAGTACACCTTCTGGTCAGCTCCAAAGTTTATGCTATTTTCCATATTTCCAAGCTCAAAATGTATACAGTAGTCATCCCGCCTGCTGCTGGTCCATTCCTACTGAAGTTTTAATTGCTTGTGGTGGTCTTCTGGCTGGAGATTCCTGATGACCTCCGCATGTGGTTTCCCACCTTCAAGATGAGTACAAGCTTGTTGCCGGGGGGGTGCTAAAATCTGGGACACAACCGCACAAGGCATTCACGCCAAGGGAATGTGGGCCACTTCCATGATTTAAAGTTTTTTCCTATCTCTGGTAATCTGGTTATTAGCTAAATTCCTATTTTTAGTTGTGTCATATTTTCTCAGTACTTTCTATTGTACAATATACAATTGGGATTATTAGCTTACATAACCAGGATTTAGGTAACGCCTCTAATCTCTATATAAGATGGAGCAATTACGACTATCAAATGGAAGTTATTAGATATATATATATTTATTCCAGAAGGCAATTTGGGAGTTAAGATCTTCAGAAAATCCATGAATTATCTCTCAAATACCCCCCTGTCTTTTCCTCTTCCGCTCTATTCCGTTCTTCCCCAAGCCCGTGACGTATAATAAAAATATTATCATCATTACCCCAGTGCCGCAAAGTCTTGCACACCTTCGGTGGGGGTAGGGGGGGTCGGATGTTCGCAGTCTTACCCCTGTACTAAAGCACAGAGAGACCGTTTCCGGATGACCCATAGTGAAAATCGCGTCGAAAATTGCATGGACTGACTGTTGCTTCATATCAAAGAAGCACATGCAATTTAGTAAGCCATTTTGTTGTACTCCATCATATCCCCAAGCCAAAAAATAGTGAGTCTTTGGCTCCATTGCAAATGATGGAATTACGTATAATAAAAAAACATAGTAATCTTAATTCTTGCGATGGAGGATTTCAATCCATATGAGGGACTATCAAAAGATGAGTGTAGTAAATATAAAAGAAAATTAGGGTAAAATGTGTAGTTGAGTTTGTGTGACGTTTTGGTGGAATTTCATAGCTCATGAGGAGATACACATCATGGACATATAAGGTGTAATGGGTTATGTAACTGTCCTTTGTTGAACCAAGAGGTTTGTTGGTGGAATACATATATGCAAAGTGGTTTCTTTGTCTTACTTCCCTTACCTTTTTGTATTAAGATTCTAGAGAACATGCTTGCGGGTAATGCTGCCAATCCACAGTTTACAAGCTCATTGTCATGACAGCCGGTTGACTCACAACATTATTTAGGGATTCATTATTTCATTTTCAGAGTTGTGATGGTGGAGCTGCTCCTTATCCCTGCAAGGTTAAGGTGGGCACAATGTAGATGAGGATGTGTTATCTTACACCTAATCACTTAGATCTTATTAGTGCAGGGATAAGGGTAGGGAGTCTCATTTTTGTCAATGTCTTGACTAACTTTATTGTTTTCATTTTTTAGATGTGAAGGACATAAAATTTGTTATCAATTATGATTTCCCTACAAGCCTTGAGGATTATGTTCATAGGATAGGAAGAACTGGTCGTGCTGGTGCCAAAGGAACTGCATTCACATTTTTTACCCATGGGAATGCAAAGTTCACCAAAGAGCTTGTTAACATTCTTCAACAAGCAGAGCAAATTGTTCCTCCTCAGTTGGCTGCATTGGCACATTCAGGTGGTCACAGCTTTGGAGGTATGCATGCATAGTTGGTTTACTCCCTAAAGGTTATGTAGCCTAATTATATCTATATATTAATACTGATGAGAAATGGAGGCGTGGGGCTGACTGGTTCATCATTATTTGTCAGCTTCAGGAAGAGGGCGAGGCGGCTTTGGAAACCGATCAGGATCTAATACGATTCCACTCGGTGCAAAAAAACGCTGGTAGTTTTATACTGGGCCAGGTGGGCCCTAGACATGTTATGTTCAATTTAGGGATAACTTGTGTACTATAGACTATAGTTAGTGGGTTACCTTTTCTTGATGGGTTACCTGACATTAATTATCGTACTCAAAGCTGTATTATGTATTTTACTAATCTTTCATGTTTATCTACAATTACTATCTTTAGTCTTGAAAGCATCCAGATTCCTTGTCTTGATATGAACCATGAACGGCCTTTTCGTTCATGTTTTATATTTTAAAAGACCATTCCTCATTATTGTTTGCTGTTATAGGAAAGAGTTCCAATGCTCAAACGTCATGGTGCTGGTCAAGCATTTAAACTTTTAAAGTTGTGTATTCTATGTTTAGCGCAGTACAACTTTCAAAGCTTTCATCTATTTGTTTAAGAAAAGTCTACTTCACCCTATAATCTCTATACTTAATTGAGCCCCCATCTGCTAGCCCCATTCTTCTATGTACTAACCCCGTCAGACCACCCCTTGTAATTTTAGATCAGATCTGTCTTCGTCATTTTTCTGTGCTTCAAAATCCAGGAGCATCTGGACTGGCATTGTGTGTGGTTAATCCGTTAATCTATACACTTCGATTATTGTTTATCTGAATGCCTATGTGAAAAGAAAATGAAACAACTCACATGCTACACGATTTGATTAATATTTTTAATAAGGCCTATAAATAATTTATAACATTAAGCAAGGTATAATTTATAGAGCCAACAATAGCTTGGATGAATTCACACTTGGCATTTTGTCTTTTTATTTAGTAAAGAAAACCCAATTATAAAACAACTCTATGATAAAATGATAAATTATAGAGAACACAATAGCTTGGATGAATTCACGATGTCACTTAAGGATTCTTATTATTTTCCTTTTAGAACCGTCAAAAGAAAATTGATATTTTTCCTTATGCTACTACATGAAAATTAATCCGAAAAAGTGACTACTTGTGCATATGGATAAAAATATGATTAACAATGAAATAAAATCGGAAAGGTATATATTTCATTATCAGTTTATTATCACTAAATGACTAATAGTTATTGTCGCCTTGTCGGTGTCATTGCTGCTGTGAAACCATTATGATCATCAATTTTTTACGGTAATTTTTTCGGCGATTTTTTTGCAACAAAGATGAAATAACAGAACATTCTTCAGTTGATCTTTTCCTGATGGCAGCTGCCGGCAATGGTTGCCGCATGTGGCAGAGAGGATTTAAATTACGTAAACTAGGTTGATCACATTTTTGGATAAAATCATAAAATAAGACTAATCAAATTTATATTTTCAAAAGTTTAGAGTTGATTCAAGCAAATTTTCAAAAAAAAAAAACTTTGTTATCATCTTCTAAGAAACTTATTATGCACTACATAATTCATATGAATTATTTTATCTTTCATAAATAAATACTCCATCCGTCCCATTTTGGTTGTCCTACTTCCCTTTTTGCATTGCCCAAAATGAATGTCATGTTTCCTTTTTGACAAGAAATATGTGATCCTTATCATTTCACTTTATTCTACTCAAATTCAATCACAACTTTTACTTTTCAAACAACTTTATTAATAATCGTGTCAAATTGAAAGTGGACAACCAATATGGGACGGAGGTAGTAACTAACACACAATTTCATCGAATAAAAATAGCGTAAAAGGCAAATAAGAGAACATTGTGAAATTAACATGTATGCTTAGAAGATGATAAATGGTAAAAATGATGAGATGATGAATATGAAAGATTGAAGGTGAGAGGTGAGGTAGATGGAAGTGGAAGATGATGAAGTTGGAACATATGAGGATGAAGTGAGGAAGATGAGCGATGATGAATATGGTGAAGATGAAAGATGATGAAGTGGATACAGACTATGAAGGTGATGAAAATGGAAGAAAAAATGAAAGAAGAAGAGGATGAGGGAGGAGACAAGACTCTATATATGGAAAGAGAGAAGAGAAGGAAATGGTGGAGAGGGATTAATGTAGAATGTAGAATGTAAAATTAAAATGATCAAAATGAAGAGTATTTATTATTTATAATGTATGCCAAGTGTGTGCAAAAAAGTATACAAACAACATTTTTCTTGAATACTTTGTCGAGAGCGGCTACAAACCTCAAATTGTCTGAATTGACACATTATTAAAATAACTAAATTTTAACAATGCGGGTTTATGTCTTTAAATAGTTCTCACATTTTTTTATAGAAAAAATGGACAATAATAATTCAACTATTAGTGTTCTGCTTGAAAACATTTTAAAATACTCTTGTGACTTATAATAACACTTAAAATACTTATAGTATTTACGAGTCAATGTAGAATTCCTTGCAATCCAGGTGTCGTCTTCGTCAATAGCTTCTTCACGGATGTCCCTCACATAGTAGCGTAGGGTTTGTTTCTCCGCCGATCACTTCGTGCGGCCTGATTTTGTTTTTAGTTTTGTGAGATTTCAACAAGAATAAGCATGAGAGTTTTCTCTGAGTTCTGAAACGAAGCAACAGTCACACATGGCAAAATGGAGGTTTTGGTACATGTCTATCAAGGAATGGTCCTAGAGGAGGAGAACGACGACCTCACTTTGGACGTAGACAACGAGCTAGCGAAGGAGTATTTACCAGTTTTTTATTTTTATTTTTATGATCTTATTTTCACGCTATGTTTGGTTACGTTGCTTTATTTTTCGTTGATGTCTTTAGTATTAGGTCAACAATAATGTTTTTACTTTTGAACAGTGACAAGTACAACATCGTATAAGTGACGAAAATACATCATCGATCACGATTTGCTTAGAGTGGCTCAAGTGGGATTGGCGAATCCTATTGCTTCTGAGTGAGTGATAGTTTCTAAGTCTGATCCCAGAGAGTATGATCGAATAATGTTTTCTGACCTTTCTTGCTTGTCTATTATGTCTGATCTTGTTTTTGTTTGATTGAATTCTTCTCTGAATTCTATGATTTTAATATAAGTCATTCTCTCTATAAAAAATAGTATTTACGAGTCAGTTGAAATTTTGAGATAATGAATATTTTTAATTATTTCAAGCAGATGGTTAATAGTTGATTTACCATACATTTTTGCCGAAATAATTATTGAGATAAAAGGTTTGACATATACTCCCTCCGTTCTTTTTTATTAGTCCTTCTTTCCTTTTTGAGACGTTTTTTTTATCTGTCCCCCTTTCCATTTAAGGAAAGTTTTTACTCTAAATATACCTTTATACCCCAACTTTTATTACCATTACCCCTTTATTTTTCCTACTTTTTCATTTACCCACTACTCATTACACCTTTTACACTACCCCTACTACTTTCCTCTTAAAACCCGTGGCAAAGTCTAAGAGGACTAATCAATATATATATATAAAAGAGGAACTTTTTAAGAGCATACAAAGCGCCACATAATCCAGCCATGTCATTATATATATTAATTATTTAGTTATTTTTATACCTTCTATTTTAATTAGCTAGATTCTATTTTAATGCATGGCATATTAATATGGAAGTAGAAATCCGTATAAATATACCTTATACGTTTACAAATTGCATATTGCATATCAGGATTGATATCACGATTGCATATTGCATATATTATATGTTTACTTTGCAAATAACTGACAAAAGTATATCATGATTGCATATTGCATATATTATATGTTTACAAATTCATACTTTTATTTTTAATAGAATTTTTTTAATTGGATTGATTTCAATTCCAGATTAAATCAAATCAGATCAAACTTTAATAATAATAATAATAATAATAATAATAATAATAATAATAATAATAAGTCACATAAAATGCAAAACAAACATCTACCAGACCATATTAATTCTTACTAAATCAAATCCAAAAGTTTAATTCAATTAAAAATGTCCTTATTAATGAGAAAAATATAAGATCTCACAATTAAAATTTTAAAATGTGTGTTTCATACCAAGTTGAATGAGAAATACTAGAAAAGTATTTGTTAGATGTTCATAACAATTAAATTATTTTTTCAATGTAACGAAATATATAATGAGTAAAATGTAAAAAAAAAAACTTCATTTTTTTACATTTTTGGTGTGACGAAATAATGAGTAAAATGTAACATCTTATTATTAAAAGTTAAAAGTAGATATTCAGTATTTCACATCAAGTTGAATGAGGAATAGTAGAAGGAAAAAACTTGAGGTGCATAATTAATAAAGTAATTTGGAGGACGTGAGATTATGAATTCTTTAAAATCGGGTTCATAACAATTATATTTACTAGAGATGCTTATGTAGAAGATCAATTTAACTATTTTTCATATAATCTTTTCTTGGCTTCACAAATGGAATATATTTTACATATTTTTTTCATGATTCAGGAGATTTCATCCATTCAGCCCATTCAGCCAAAATTTAATCAATTTCATTAAAATAAGTTAATTCGATTTATTTTTAGTATTATCAAACGAGCTCTATATTAGACTAAGTTTATTTTTCTTTTAAATCACATTACATATGATCCGAAACAAATCAAATTTCAAATTAGCTAAATTACATACTGCCCGTGTATCGCACGGGCTTGAAAGCTAGTATTAAAGAATGGGAGTATTACCAAACATTTTTACCGAAATAAGCAAACGCTGCAAAGTACCCAACTCGCTCATCGCTGGAACATAGCTGCCTGCCTGCCTGCCTGGTGCCTCGGTTATGTAAAATCTCGTTTTTTTCCGGAGCTATCATCAGTATTCAGCAGTTAGATAGCATCCATTTTTTTTTTTTGCCTGTGATCAAGAATCAATACTTGAAAGCAAATTAGAAAGCGCTGAGCTAAGCAAAAATGGCGATGAGAGACCTGGTAACCGGTGGCGCTGCCTGCGCCGTGCCCGGCTCCTCATCTTCGTCCAATCCCCTCGGAGCTCTTGCCAACGCTCTCATCGGCTCTTCATCCAAGACTCAGGTCTCCTTCCTCTCTCGTTATATCCGACCTTAGCAGGTTATCTAGTTATTGGTCTAAATTCAATCAAGTCAATCGTTTTTGGGCCCAATTGAGTTTCAGTCTGCTCCAACTCCAACCTTTCACGAGTTGTGATGAGCTCCTTGTGTTTGTAAATTGCATCCGACTGGATATTCTATATAGAAAACACATTGTGTTCATTCTAAGCAAGTGGATATGCACCTTCACGCGTCCAAGATTTTATATATATAGCTCTTCTTAAATCTTTACTGGCGTTAGCGTTCATAGTTAATGTGTTCACCACATATAACAAAATCAGAATTGCTTTCTATGTCAATATGCTGCATTGGAAGTGTATTTATAAGGCACTTCTAAGTTGTCAAGTGAATTTCTTTCATGTGAATTAAAATAAGTTGATTGTCTGAGCAGGAAAGATTGAAGGAGATCCCTACATCAGTGACTACACCATCTGATGGAAACTTTGCTGTGGGTGCGCCGGATCCATTGGCAACTATTCCCGGACTAGAGTTTGATGGTCCATTGCAACCTAATCTTCAGGTTAATATATTCTAAAGGAAACTTTATAGATTTTCATAGTTAGGGCTCCTTTTTCATTGGGATGTGATCCATTAATGCTCATTCAACCATCAGGGTTCAGAATTCCTTCAAGGGTTTCATGCTGCCGATCAGAATCACTTTGCAGATGTATGGGATGGGATACAAAGGAATCAACATAGGCACCCTAATGTTCATTTGGATAACTCTCAGCTGCAACCACAGTTGAATGGTAACACTTCAATACCTCTGGCAACTGTTGTTAGTATGGATGGGCTCCGTAAGTTAATGAATAATTTCTTTGGAAGCGAATAGACTACTACTCCTGGACTCTTTATCTTAAAATTGGTCTAGTTTATTTCCCAAAATTTATTCTGTATCTGAGCCCATCTTTTTATTGAAAATTTCGAGGGCCTTCGATTTTAAAGTGCATGTTTACAATTCCCCTGTGAACCTACTGGAATATCTAACTAAACTTCAGTGTAACTTTCAAGATAGTTGGGGAAAATGGGAAATGCCTTTGACCTTCCATAATACCCATCTTGCACCTATTTCCTTACTGTACAGCTTTGAGCATTCTCTTGCTGGCTTAATATCTTTTTATAATTTAATTTTAAGTTCACTCAGGGCTTAAGCAGTAATCTGTGGACCTTTCTAGGACTAGCCGGGTAAGCCAGTAAGGCTGTAAGTTGCGCTGTTGATCATGCAGGTCCACCTCAAAGAGTATTGTCAAACTTTTTGCACTCTTTCGTTAATAGCAGCCATGGTGGAATCCCTTTCCATCCTGCTTCACTTCCTGTATTAGGATTGTCCGAGGGTGAAAAGCATTGCATAAGGGACCGTAGCACTATAATGGCTCGACATTTTTTTGCTGATAAAAATGAAGACTTCATAAATGCACAGGTTTTGTTTTTATCTCTGTGTCTGTTCATGAACCACATAATATGCTTCTAACTGAGGTCGTTTCATATTTTAAATTTTGTGTGAAATCTTCTCTTATTGGGTAAATACAAAGATGAAAACTCATAAAGAAAGCTCTTGGCTACTCCCCTTAAAAGGTTGACCTTGTAGGATTGAATCCCAATATTAATATGGTAGCAGAGCAAGAATCTAATGAGTTATATGGTCATGGTAAGATTAGTTTGGACCAGACTTTGATAGCATATTAAATTAGGTCTAACTCACCCCAAAAGGATCCTTCGGAAGTGAGGTGTACCTCATACCTATATGTTGAATGTAGATCTCATAAACATCCGATGTGTGACATTTAGCAACTTGTATAAGACTAATTTAAAAATTTTGGGAATATGAGAAGTGCAGAGATTGCAGAATCATAAAAGAGTTACTCGTGTTGTGCTTTGAAATCCTTCCGAGATGACATAGTCTATGTCAAAGTATAAGTGTAACTTTATACTTATGGTTCTATACCATTGAAGTTGCACTATCTCTAACTTTACTCACAAGCTGTTGGCATTTCATTATTGTCAGGTTAATGCACTTTTAAGCTCTTTGGATATTGATACTAATATTAGGACAAGGGGCCCTATGCCTGGACAGTTGCCAGAGTTGGAGGATTATTGGAATGAGTCGCAGGGTGCGAAACCAGTGCATCAAGTTGCAGATGGATGGGTAACGGAGTTTGGGGAACATAGAATGGAAGCAGATCCGAGTTCTTGGGTTCATTCATTTCAACAACAACATGGTGTAAATGGATGGGCATCTGAGTTTGAACATGTAAGGAAGTATTATTAATTGTCACATTCCTTCAATCACTACCGTCAACCGTGTGTTCAGGTTGAATTATGATATGTCATGTCTGTTTAGAATATTATAACCTGATAGTGTTAATTATTGCTAATCAAAACACACAAATGAATGGTATTACAAAGCAGCATTAGTTTGAGGCACAGGCATATCCTAAATGGTACTTTTTAGATTAAACAGTTGACATACTGAAGTAGCTGCTGTATTCATCATTTTATTGTCTGCTTCCGCCTCTCACTCCCTCGTGGCCACTACACATTTTATTTATTTAATAAGCCATATTGGGCTGCATTATTAATGCAACCTCTGCAGGAGCAATCCCAACTTCGAATGACTGATCAAATGAGAGGTGCAAATATTCCAAGCTTAGCCGCAATGGAGCAAACACGCATGTTAGCTCATACATTAGCTCAAAATAGTGACCCCAAATTTCAGGTTTTTTATGCTTCTTAATTTAAATGGCTTTACACTTCTGGGGTCATAATTAACCGTCATAGTTCCTTTTTTCATATGTAATTTTCTAGATTTTGTAACCGCCAGAATCCACTTCTAGTAAATAAAAAAACAAAATGTGCATTACCATAAGGCCTACTTTTGAATTGTCCTGATCACGTGTCTGATTGTTTGGATTGGATTTTTTCAATGAATGGTTCTTGTTTAAGTGGAGGTGCTTATCTTAAGATCAATTTTCACTTGAAACTACCTTCCCCTCTGTGTGACTGTGTGTAGGTTAGTTTGTTGGGTTTTTACTTTTAAATGTCTAAAACCCAAGGAGTGAATGTGAAATTGGGGACATGGTGTTGTTTTTTAAGACCAAGGGAAATTCCATGGTGCCTACAATAAAATTGATAACTTCTCATAGCATACAATTGTGTAACATAAGTCATCTGGGGGGGGGGGGGGGGTGCATAATTTCTTTTGGACAAAGAGCTGCTAATTATTAATTTTGTCTGCTGCTTTTATTATTTGAGTTTCTCACGTCTTCAAAAATGTTTTATATTTTGTTACATAGAATTCAAAATTTCTCCAATTTGTATCAAAGATGAGCCGTGGTGAAATTAGCATTGAGGACAATCAAGTTAAACCAGCTGTATCTGCTTCTGGGGATTGGGCCGCAGAATATGAACAACAGTATAGTGGAGGTCAGACATGGTCTGACCAGTTTGAGCAAGAGAGGGTATGCATATAATTGGTTTCCTTTTTGTTCACAATTATGTGCGATGATTGTATCATACTATCGTATAGTGATATTTATTTTTCATAATCTTCTCGTGTGTCTTGTCTTATCAATCTTGAACTGATGGTTATTCTTGTTGTGAACCCATTTACCAATCTAATTTTGGATATAAATGTGTCATTGTATTGCTTAGAGGGTTCTCTTATTTCCCGTCCTGATTAGTAGATCAAAATAGCTACAAGATTCCCACATTCTCTCGTGAAAGAATTGTATTACCTATTTATCCGCACTCCTCTATATTACAAAGTATGTCTTTGTTCACCTTGAGATGAATGTCTATGTTGGTTTCAGCTTTCTCATGGACCAAGTGGGTGGGCAGATGAGTTTGCTGCTCAGAACAGGCAACATGAATCAGTGAACGAGGAGTGGGTTGATGAATTTTCAAAGTTAAATGTCACTGACTGGGCTGACGAATTTGGTCGTCAGGTTGCTGAAGGAGTTTCGGGTGAAAGTTCTGCTAATAACTGGGTTGATGCTTATGATGAGTGAGTATTTGTTAGAAATATCATGGTTTTGTTAGAAATATGGAAAAATTGAAAATAATAATCCCAACTATTGTCGGTCCGCTGAAAATAATCCCAACTATTGATTATTTTTGTATAATCCCAACTATATAGACTGTCCGCCAATAATGGTCCATGACCAGATATTACCTCTAAAAAAAGTGAATTTTACATAGAAATTAAGCGTAAAAATTAAAAGTTGAGATTATTTATAGGGATTACTTGTTATATCTCATCTCATCCACTTTAGAAACTACAAGAATTTATTCATAGGGACCATTATTGGCGGAAGGTCCCCAAAGTTGGGATTATTCTGGAATAATCAATAGTTGGGATTATTATGAGCGGACCGTCAATAGTTGGGATTATTACTATCAATTTTTCCTAGAAATATCATGGTTTTCTCTTACTCTTCTTGTAAGCAGATGGTTAATTTTGTATTTATGAGCTGATTTTTATTTTTATTTGTGACATCTCATTATACATCCAATACCCCAAACCCATATAAGATAAAGAGCCCATTGAAAGTGAATTTGAACAAAATGCTGAAAGTTTCTGAACTGTTGAAGTTACTTAAGTTGTGGTTGAAGCTGATAGGAACTGGGCAGATTAGTGATGATAATAATAATAACTGTAAGGGTTGAAACTGAGATTTTCATCAAATTTAACTCTAAATTTCTGCGACGTTGTTGAGGTTCCTAACAGAAACTGTCCGAAGTGCTAAACTTGCAGAACTATAAAGAAGAATTATTTGCTGTGTGTGTGCATAATACATATATTCTAAATAAGTGTTAAAAATGTCAGAGCTCATAAGTGCGTTGGGCTTTTGTAGTAATTAAAACTTTAAAAGTATCCTGGGATGACCAGAGTTACCATTTCCATTAGGGCTTGGTGCTTGCTTAGCAGATTAAGCAATAGCTACTTTTTATTTCTAATGCTAGTTCATACATTTGATAAGAATTTAGTGAAACCCGCTATTCTCAAATGATGGTGGAGACTGATATTAGATGCTTAGCATAAGAGACTGCCCTAATGTTTCCTGCGGCCTCGCCACGTTCAATCATATCAACTGTGCTTCTAACTCCTGTTATTGTGCAAGCTTGCATGATCACATAAAAAATGAGTTATTACCTCTAGCTCATACACATGGGTTTCCTGCAGCGGTGTCGTAGCATAAAACAACCCCAAGGATCAATCACTCGGTGTCCCTTTTGCGCACAACACAAACATACCATCATGGAAATAGACTATTCACCTGAATCCAAACCCTACTACATGTAGAGTTGTGGATGGTGTTAGACGGCGGTGGGGTTTTTAGTGCCACGTTGCTTGTTTATTTTGTTGAGTTTGGCATGGTTGGTTTTATGAAATGTAGACCAGAGATACTCTGAATTAAGCAGTCGGTGTGCTTCAGTTAGTTTTGGTGGTGGCTATGGGGTTCAACGTCAGTAAAAACAAGTGTGTAATTTACTTATATATGATTATATGAAACATCTTTATTAAAAATGATGAGTAATGTTGTTATGCTTTTACTTTATTTGTGATTATTGACCATGTATTTTATGATTCATATTTCATAATAAGATTCAATCTACAATTTCACCGGCACAAAAATTATGTTGCAACTTTCAAGTTCATGATTAGAGTCCCAGTTTGACTTTTATTTCTCAATTACACAAAAAAGGATAATTTGAGTTTGCACCCCATTTTATTGTCCAAATTGGACTTCGCACCCTGTTTTTAAAAATATTTGTTTTTGCACCCCAACCCCATTTGAAAAGACAAAAATGCCCCTCCATTAACAATTGTGTTGGTCTTCAACATATTCCTGATTGAGGGCATTTTTGTCTTTTCATATGGGGTTGGGGTGCAAAAACAAAGATTTTAAAAAACGGAGTGCAAAGTCCAATTTGGACAATAATATGGGGTGCAAGTCAAATTACCCCTTACAAAAAATATTTGTCAAATTCGTATGTCCCTCGACACTCCAAAATCCTTTTAGTTTTTGTATTTTCTTGCATATGCTGATATGCCAAGACTTCACTTCTTATCTTAAGAGTATCCCTTGCCACCAACCTTGTCTTTCTTCCTATTTTACGTGAAAGTCTGAAATTGTTCAGTTAGATTTATATTCCATTATTATTTTTTTGGGCAGGTACTTGAATGAACAAGCTTCATTGAAACAGCAGTCACGATCGTCAAGGGGGATTTATGAGTTTTCTGATTTAAACCCGTACGTTGGCCATCCTAATCCTCTTAAAGAAGGGCAGGAACTATTTAGGAAGGGGCTTTTAAGTGAAGCAGTTCTTGCGTTGGAGGCTGAAGTCTTAAAAAATCCTGAAAATGCTGAAGGTTGGAGACTACTGGGTATAGCACATGCTGAAAATGATGATGATCAACAGGTCAATATTAGTTCATGGATTAATTGAATTCAATATTATTAATTCTAAAATTTTCTGCATTTCCCTGTAGCCTTTTTAGTTAGGCCTGTCAATGGGTCGGGCGGGTCGGGTCTGGGATGGAACGTAGTGTTCTAGACTCGGATCCTCTAATTTAATAAAGGACCTGGACCCAACCCGTATACCCGACGGGTCTGAAAGTTTGGATCCGGACCCAAAGGGTATTCGAGCGGGTCGGGTAGACCTGCCAATTATGATATGCACAACATTATAAACTTTGTGAAAATAACAAGAGATGTATATGAAATGTAAAACAGGGTGCACAAACTTAAAAGAAAAATATGTCTGACACTTTCAAAAAATTCAAGGTTTCTTCTAAAGAAAAATCAAGGTTTCTCACAAAAAATTAGTACTTTTATTCAATAAAGTATCAGTTCTTGTAGAGGTGTATAATTCCACACTCTGTGTCTCTTTCTCTCGCAAAGAAAGCTCGTAGAATAGATTCGAAATTAAGTCACACAAAAATCTCTTGGAGTATAGAGTATAAAAGCATATTACATATGATAATGATATTAATTATTATAAATATTGGGTTTTGCCTACCGAACCCAATACACACTTTATCAGTATGTATAAACGGTCAAAATGGGTATTAGTTTTAGGGTATTTTGTATTTATCTATCTCGACTTATACAGTAGATATGCATTAGTGTGTATTTTTTTAATTGAAGAATTACAACTAATAACTTTATGTATTAGTATGTATATGTGTGTGCGTGCGTGTGTGTGTGTATATATTAGTTTTTTTTATTGGGAGTATTATAACTAATGATTTAGGATCGAATGAGAACCATGTTTAACGTGAGAACGTGAGAAGTTCACTTTTAAGCAAATGTGATGCACAATATCGTTTATACATGCACATTTTCGTGTTGATAAATTATTTAAGAATCTGCCAGCACATTTTGACCAAAGTTTAAAAAGTGTTAAAGATGAGCCTCATAGTGCACCAAATTGTGTTAAATGTGCATGATTCTCAGGTTCTCACGTTAAGCATGGTTCTCATTGGAAATGCTCCCTATAACTAATCACTTTATATATTAGTATGTGTGTACATATATACTAATAATAAATTTTAAATGGGTCCGGGTTCTTAACGGGTCGGAATCATATGTACCATATCCGACCCATTTATTAAAAATACTAACGGGTCCGGATCCGGGTTCAGGTAAACGGAACAAAATATAGATCCATACCCGTTAAAAACAACCCGGTTCGGGTTGGATCCGTTTCGAGACCCGACCCATTGACAGGCCTATTTGTAGTTTTCCGTTTGCTAGAGCTTTAGGAACGTATGATGACTCTGTAGTCTCTTTTTATCATCATCATCAGCAGCAACGCCTTTATCTCAACTACGTTGTAGTCACTTACACTGATGATAACATATACTCCCTCCGTTTCTAAAAGAAAGTCACGGTTTGACTTCACAGTTATTAAGGAAATAAATTGACTTTACTGTAGAAAACACTGTTTAGACACTGTTTGGCACTGTTTGGACACTGTTTGGCACTGTTTGGCACTGTTTGGATGTAGATTTCTTTGCCAAATAAGGAAATAAGGGAAGTGTGACTTTTATTTTGGCACATCCAAAAAAGGAAAGTGTGAGGTTCTTTTAGAAACGGAGGGAGTACTTTCTCCGTTCTTTAATTCTTGCAACATTGACAGACCTTACATTGACCTGATTTTCTACTAATATACATAATCAAATTATTACGTATAAAATGTTATTGAATTCCTATCGATGTGAATTTCCAAAATATATACTTTTTATAATGTTTACTAATACATAATTAAATATAATTACAGTCAAAGTTGTGCGTTAGCAAACGTGAAAGTCAAACTGTTGCAAGAATTATAGAATGGAGGATAGTAATTATTAAACTGTCAATTCATCATCATCATCATTATCAGCACCTTAATCTAAAAAGATACTCCCTCCGTCCCGCTAATATTGTCCCGTTTTACCTTTTTCGGGAAATCCTACAAAAATTGTCTCACACCATGACACCATATTTGGTAAAGTTTGTGTGGTTCTAAATCATTCTCACTTTATTCTTACTTTATCAATTAATATCAACCATACAAACCTACTTTTCTTAATAACCGTGTGTCCGTGTCACCCCCTTCCGTCCCATTATAAGAGGGACGGAGGTAGTATGTTATATCGACCTTATAGTGCGAGTTAATTGATAATTTATTAAATTGTCAGTTAATTGTTTAAAATTACATGGCACTGTAATTCCATGCAAAAATCATAGTGACACAGTTTAAAGGAAAGGTAGATGCTTCAAGCAGGAATATTCAGTTGATATTCCTTAGTCGCCACTCGCCACATAATAGGTTTTATTAGGGGTTGGCACGGTCTAGGTAAGTTCGGGTAATTCTTAAATTTTCAAGAACCGTTGGTTCTATGAAACGGGTAGGTTCGGGCCGAGTATACCAGTTCTTGAAATAGGAACCAGACCGTACTCGCCCCGTTTGAAGCAAGCCTGTTTGGTCCGGGTTTGTCAAAAAATAGGAACCACCTGCTTGTAAAAAAATACTGCTACGCTAGCAAAGTAGCTAATAAGTAATAAGATTCTCAAACTAAATAAACATCAATGTCACCATAATATAGTAAAAATTTAAAATAAAAATTTAAAACAAAATTTTGAATTAGTTAACAAAATATCTTACCACAAATCTATAAATTAAATAGCACACAACCGCACAAATTAATTAGCACCAAATTTTGAACTTTTGAAGTGTAGAAATTAAGATGTCGTCATCCACAAACTAAAAAAATAGCACCACAAGTTCATAAAAAAATTAAAGCTTAATAAAGCTCAAAGTGTAAGTAAAATTAAGATAATTAAATGAAAAGTCACACTTCATCAAGTAAGAGTCTTTGTTTTTACAAAAAAAAAATAGATTAAATAAAGGAAATTTGATGCATTTGAAATAGAGCATTGGAGATAATAATTTAGAAGTTTATATGGACTTTGAACTCTTTATAATAGACTCATTAGTTTCTTCAATTGAGAGTTTTTGTCTAAGACACAAGAACATGAAGAGCTTTTGTGTGTTGTTAGTATATTAAATATAATAGAGTTTATTAAAATAATATTTTAAACATGTTTGAATTAGTTAACAAAATATCTTACCACAAATCTATAAATTAAATAGCACACAACCGCACAAATTAATTAGCACCAAATTTTGAACTTTTGAAGTGTAGAAATTAAGATGTCGTCATCCACAAACTAAAAAAATAGCACCACAAGTTCATAAAAAAATTAAAGCTTAAAGCTCAAAGTGTAAGTAAAATTAAGATAATTAAATGAAAAGTCACACTTCATCAAGTAAGAGTCTTTGTTTTTACAAAAAAAAAATAGATTAAATAAAGGAAATTTGATGCATTTGAAATAGAGCATTGGAGATAATAATTTAGAAGTTTATATGGACTTTGAACTCTTTATAATAGACTCATTAGTTTCTTCAATTGAGAGTTTTTGTCTAAGACACAAGAACATGAAGAGCTTTTGTGTGTTGTTAGTATATTAAATATAATAGAGTTTATTAAAATAATATTTTAAACATGTTTGGTTTGGGTGCCCATTTTTTAAGTTTGAAGACACATTCGGTTCCAAAAATTTTCAAGACCTGTATTTGGATTGAAGACACATTTGGATTTTCTAAAATTAGGTCTCAACCTCAACCTGTCACGGAACTGTGTTACCCGACTCAACCCGCGGTTCTTGTACCCGTTTGCTCACCTCTAGGTTTTATCAATTTGAGTGGGTAATATAATGAGATGATGGTGAACTAAGATAGTTGCTATAGGCAAGTCCTTGTAAAATTGATATCATAAAATCATATCCACATCATGTAACATGGCTTAAATTCCTGATGTTTAGTTCTTTTATTTCTATGTTGTCACTTAATTGAAGTCATCATATACCGAATCAAGATGAGGTTGTGGTGCAGATTAAAAAATCTAGCATACAGTTCCATATCTTAATATTTGTGGGGCATCTCTAAAACAAGCTTTAACTGATATAGTGAAAGTTTTGTATTTTAATGGTTTATCTCGTCACAGGCTATTGCTGCCATGATGCGTGCACAAGGGGCTGATCCTATGAATCTGGAAGTTCTCCTTGCACTTGGGGTGAGCCACACAAATGGTGAGTTTAATGAAGACAGAGTACTACTAGAATATGAAGCAGTTATGATACTCTCTCCGTCCCATTTTGTTCCATATAATTCATTTTTAGTGTGTCTGAAAATTTTGGTCACATTCTAACTTTGTTCCACACTTCCACTAACCTGTTAATTTCACACTATCCTTTTATCTATAGATTCACGTTTTTACTTTTTGTGGAAGTTGGGACCCATGTTACTTTCTTTTTAATAGTTTAATTTTAATGGCAACATTCATCTTATTTTTTTATAATTAAAGTCATGCCAAACCGGTCATATGTATCTTGCGTAATGGGACAGAGGGAGTGTATTTTCTATATTGTTTCTAGCGATGATTGCTATGGAGAAAATTCGAAAACTATCAATAATAGTGTTTGTAAAATGATCAGAACTGGAACAAGCAGCTGCATTGAAGTATTTGTACAGTTGGTTACGCAATCACCCCAAGTACGGGAGCATTGCCCCTTCAGATTTACCTGACTCTCTATATCATAATGATGTAAGGCCCATTGTTTAAGTTGTTATTACTCTTCAAATGTACGTTATACACCTATGCGGATTCATGCTGTTGAACATTCGTATGATTTTTGGTTTTGATTGTGCGGGACATGCAGGTTGCTGGGTTATTTAATGATGCTGCTAAAATGGCACCCGAAGATGCTGATGTACACATAGTACTTGGTGTATTATACAACTTGTCAAGGGATTATGATAAAGCTATTGAATCATTTAAGACTGCTTTGAGCCTCAAACCAAGAGACTACTCACTTTGGAATAAGCTTGGTGCCACACAGGCTAATAGTGTTCAGAGTGCTGATGCAATATTTGCTTATCAGCAGGTAAACTCTATGACCTGTTTTGGGAATTCCACCATTATGAACTGCAATTAGGTAGACGGGAAATACGAGTATAAACATATGCACAAAGTAATACCAGTGGTCTGAGAATTATGAAACATTTGGGGTTGATTGTCTGGCTTGAAAAAGTTGACTTGTGTTGCCATCCGAGTTCGATTCACATGGAGGTCCATTGAAGGTTTACCCGACCATCAGGGTCTGTGGGATTATTCAGGGCAAAAGGTCCCAGACACTTGTATAAAAGAAATGTGCAGTCATGATGCTCGCTGATTAGAGATATGGTTTGCCAATAAGAATAGACAAAAAATTAGAAAAAATGACCAAAATGTTACTCATAAGCTTTTAATGGACACAAATGTAAATATCATCATCATCATTACTCCAGTGCCACAAAGGCTCCCACCAATGGTGGGGGGGTCGGGTGTACGCAGTCTTACCCTTGTACTAAAGCAGAGAGACTGTTTCCAAATGATCCATAGTGAAAATCACGCCGAAAATTATATGGATTGACCGCTACTTCATATCAAAGAGGCGCAGACAGTTTAGTGAGCCATTTTGCTTTATTCCATCATATTCCAAGCCAAAAAATAGTGAGTTTTTGGCTCCATTGCAAATGATGGAAATACACAAATGTAAGTATGTAACTAATAATTATTTTGGACATAATCACATAAAGGTGGTATAAATAATCTGTGACCTAAATTGTCCCCATTTTCTTGTTTCTCCTCCCATTAACTTCTCATCCGCTGCCACCACGGACCACCAATCAGTTGATGACCGCTGTTGTCCAGTCACCGCCACCAGAAATCTTCTAGAGAAGTCCCCGGAAACTGTCACTCCTACAGTGAGAGGTGGGGCGGTGTCAGGAGGGTTGTGGTGGTGTTATTGGGGTTGAAGAAGTGATGACAATGGGGTGTCAGTCGCAGGTCGGCAGCGGCATATGTAGTCACTTTTATGGAATATTTGTAAGGGAAAAATAATTAAAATACCCCAAACTTTGGAGGGGTGTGAGATGAATACCCCAAACTTGCATATGTATTTTAAATACCCCAAACTTTATATAAAAAGTTGTTTTGGCACCATAATAGAGTAATATTTCTTTCAAAAATGTAAATTTATGGTGTTGATTGCAAAATAAACAATGTTACCTCCAAAAGACACAATTAACATTATAAACTTTCATTGCAAAATAAATAATGTTACCTCCAATCAATATAAATGCAAAAATTTTAATTTTCAATTTTAAATTGTGCAATTAACCCCATAAATTTACATTTTTGAAAGAAGTAATACATGAAAATGGTGTGAAAATAACTTTTTATTTAAAGTTTGGGGTATTTAAATTACATATGAAAGTTTGGGGTATTTATTTCAAACCCCATCAAAGTTTGGGGTATTTTTATTATTTTTCCCTATTTATAAAGTAGTCACTGTTTCGGCATATTTAAGAAGTAATCATGCTTGGGTGATATCTATGTTATAACCTTCAAAACTGGCTTGCTTGAGTGCGACTAATTATGACTGATCTTTTCTTTGTAGGCGATTGATTTAAAACCAAATTATGTACGTGCATGGGCAAACATGGGCATTAGTTATGCCAACCAGGTACTTTCTATGTCTGTATCTGTGATTCTTTTCTGCTTCTGGCTTTATTGATGTGACTAAAAGCAGTTAGCTTGCTATGCATTTTTTTAAATATCAGGGTATGTACGAGGAATCTATTCGTTATTATGTCCGTGCATTGGCAATGAATCCAAAGGCTGATAATGCATGGCAATATTTGAGAATATCTTTGAGGTATGTTGCGTAAAAAAAAGCCCAACTACACTGGAGAGTCGATAAAATAACAAATTCTTGGTCCCATTTGCAGTTGTGCATCACGGAATGATATGGTCGATGCATGTGACTCGCGGAATCTTGATGTTCTCCAGAAAGAGTTCCCTCTATAAATACCACAAGTATGCCATACACATGAAGTTGCAATCAAGTAAATCAATCCTTCATCATTTAACCCTGCCTCTTATTAATATTGATAAGATTTTGCCTAGCTGTTGTTCACGACTCGTTTGGAGGCCTCAGTCTTCCTGATATGGTGCAAAGTCATTTAGAACTACATCAAGAAGGATCAACTCGCACGTTCAAAAAGAGATCCATATTTTATTTAACACTGACCAACAGTAAATGTTGAGATGTACTTTGTTTGGGGAGAGCTTTGGAAATTGGAAGTACATATAGAATTGGATTATGCCTAGATTGGGGAAATTATGTCGACCTTGTACGTTATAAATTATACTACATAAGTGTCAAGAAGAGTAAGGAATGAAATGATATGGGCACACCCGTATATTAGTTGCTGTCAGCTGGCCTTCTCCCTCACCTTTTATTTGCTATATTGCTGCGGGCATGTGTAAATATAATCCACTTTTTGTTCCTAAGGTATAGCCTATTTCTAAACTTGCCACATCTTTCACTTATTTCATATTCAGTACTTTGGTCTCACCCAGCGTTGGAGCAACTTATTGATTTGGAGGACTTGCTTGTAAGATTAGAGCAACTGACCTACTATTGGATCATAGTTTTTCTTTGAAGCAATTTTAGAGCAACCAGCTAATCTGCCCAAAGGAGCTTCTCACATGAAGAAAAGAGACTGCTAAAATAAGAACATCTTTAAATATTGATTCAAAAAGAAAGAGTTGTACCTGACGCTTTTACAACTTACATCGCTTCCTTGTTGCATTATTGCAAGATAATGCAAGACTTAGTATAGAATTGAATAATTTGGATGGAGGCTAATAATTTTTCTAACTAGTATCGTTACCCATGCCGTGCACGGGATAAAATGATTTTTTTAATTTTAATATGTAGTCTTGAATATGGATTATATGCATATTGATTATTGACATATGTATATGGGTTAATATATAATAACTAATGGAAAATCGTGTATCTAGTCGATTATAGCATCAGTTGATAAAAATATTTTTATTTAATGAACGACTTATTTTTGAACTTATTATCTAAACATATCATCGGTAGTGTATGTCCATCAAAATGATAATGTAGGTATTGAATCCTTAGTATACCGTGAATGAGAAAAAATATACTTCCTCCGTTCTTAAATAAGTGCAACACTTTCCTTTTTCGGCAGTTTCAAATTAATTGCAACATTTCTATTTTAGGAAATATGTTACAGCCAAAATGACTTCTATATCCTTATTTATTTAACCCACCAGGCCACCAGCCATGAGGCCATCAATTCATCACCGCCCACTCATCATTTTAATTCTTCCACATCTCACCACCCACCACATATTCTAACAGCCCACCACCGGCATATTCTACCCTGTTCATTTCAGCTTGCTCGTCTATCAGTGTAGCCGATTTCATCAATCGTTACCTAATTTGTTCCCCATCATCTTCATCTGTTATTTATTTTTCAAATTTCTTGTTTAATTTTTACTAAACAGAGGACACGGATGACAACGATGTTGATTTTTCTCTGCTTACTACCCTCGAGCTACAACCTCGGATTGTGAATTTGTGATCCTGGATACTCTGCCAAATATTCTTACAGGCAGTAGGGCTGGTGGTTTAAGATCAACAAGAATATCTCCCAGCGAAATAGGTGTCTTATCTGTCCATGCTGCGTTTATTTTCTGGGGAAGAAGACCACTTGAAGTTTTCTGTTCGTATTTGTGTTTTTTTCCGGTGAAGGAGGTCGCATTAAGGAGGTGGCGTTTATTTTCCGGTGAAGAAGATGGCGTTTGTTTCCAGCGAAGAAGGCCAGTTAGCATTTGCCGGCCATACAGTAAAACGTACTGTAGCACTTTATGTGTGGTACAGAGTACAGACTGTTGTTCATATCTGTGTACTGAAGGGCAAAAGTGGAAAGTAAAGCCTTTTCCCTTTGCTTCTTAATCTCTGTGCCGAGTGCTATGTTGCACTTATTACCGAACAGAGGAAGTACTCCGTACTACGTAGTATTATGAAAGAACATATGAACTCTTGCGTAGTAGCGTGAATCATTGAAATCAGGAGATACAGTATTATTAAATTACGTGTGAATTTTGAATGAGAACATCATATTGTATGGGGAAAAGTATCAAATCAGCTTTCGAACTAACATCAAAAGTGCAAATCACCCCTTATATAGGAGGCTCTGTCCGGACGTCATCATTTGGGGCGGTTTCCGGTGGATATTTTTATGAAAAGTTTTTGTGCATCTTCTTCATTAAGTCTAGTTTACCCATACCAAATTTTAGCTAAAAATTCAGTATGGAAGACACTCAAATGATTTTCTGAAATTCACAGAATACATAACTTTTGATTTCCTACACTTAGTTGTGTAATAACAAGAAAAATTAAAATTGAAGTTATTTTTATGACTATATTGGCTGAAGTTATTGTAGATTTTAGATATTATTCATATTTTTTAAAATTTTATTAATAAAAAATATTTTAATTTTTTTCTTAATAAATAAGCATAATAATCCAATTCAGCCACTTCAACGAAAACTTTATAAATTTCAGCAGAATCAGTCGATTCAACCAATTTTGTGTTACCAAATAAACTCTAAACTAATGAATATAATTGCATGTAAATAAAGTCACTAAAATAAAAATATTCTGGATTTCTTACGGAAAAGTTTGAGTGCTATTTATAAATATTAGTTGGCTTTTAGAACAAATTACATTAATTGTGACTTTTTTTATCATCAAATTCAACACTTATATTAAATCATTAGGAAGCGGATCGTTACAACAAACTAAAAAAGACCTACCCTGACAAAAACTATCTCTAACCAACTATCACAATTAACGCTACGGCTAGACTCTGAGACGATCACCCCTAAAAGAGCAATATAAATCGCTAACCACCAAGCGGGTGTGACACAACAATCATTAGATCCTTCTAATGACATAATATCCAGCAGAATAGATCCGTGGTTAGATTGTCAATACCCCCGATTGCCATGTTCGTATACTGGTCCAAGAATGTTTTCCATACAAAACTTGCTTTCCTCGGACAACTAAATCGAATTCGCCCGCTAGAAAACTCTCCTCCATTCGCTGTTTCGTCTCCTTGAATCTCCCGTCAAACACACCACGAAGCTGCTGGTCCAAACCAGAAACTCTTCACCTGCCTCTCTCATCGCCCCACCTCCCGAATCCTTAATGCCAAAAATAAAATAGATGGCCGGAAATTCAGCCCCGCTCCTTGGTGTAAGCCGGTATATAGCGGACTATCGAAGCTAGCAGTTGGCCTTAGCTTGCGGCAACCCTAGAGAGAGAGAGAGAGAGAGAGATATATATATATATATTACGCTACGTAAAAGTAGGTACCCAGTTTAATTGTGACTTTACATTATACGTACTATTATATTATTTATATATGGAGTTCTAAATTTTAGGAAGCACTCCATTAAAAACATTTGGAGTATAAAGTTTAATGGATAAAAAGAGGCATACAATTATGGAATGTTTTGTCATGTGTCATCTTCTAAGCAAACATTGATTGTAATATTCTAATTTTTTCTTTCAATTTTGTACTCCGTATATTTAGTAATTAATTATGGTGCGTTAGAATAGGATCTAAGTTAGATTAGAATCGTTATTGTTACGTTAAGTTATTAAGATTAAGCAAATATGTTGGATTTCTATGCAAGTAGCAACCACCTCAGAACATCTCCATTCATGATCTTTAATAATCAATTTTTCTATAATTCTTATCATTTAAATATTGTTATGTAATTAATTTTAAAATAATCTCAAAATTCGATTATATCTCTCAATCATCATCTTCAAATAATCTGTTTTTTTCTCTGTCCTGCATTAACCTCTATTACATATACTTTTTAAATAATCTTAAAATAATCTAGATTCATATTTTGATCCTAGATTACTGTAGTAAATAATCCCATTAAACAATATATGTCACTCAATGATAATTTTCTAAAAAATTTGACATGTCACTAATGACAAAATACTTGAAAGATGAAATATATCTGTATAGGACGTGAATGATGGAAATATATCAATTTAGGACCCATTATAAAAAACTATCAATATAGGATCTAAATTGTTATGATTTGTTTTTTATTTTAAAAAATTGAAATAGTATTTAGTTTTATTAAATTAATGAACTTAATTATGTGGAAAAAAGTCATCACATATTAGCAATGGAATTAATAAAAATAAATGAATCAAAACCTATGAAATGTTAGGTCATAGATTGATAGTTTTGTATCATTCAGGACCTGTACTGATACACTTCATCTTTTAGGTCCCAAATTGATAATTTTCTATCAAGTCCCGGTTTGATAAAAATAGTGGAATTGTTTTTTAGAACGTGCACTATGAGTGCAATTGTGGAGTTTATATGTTTGAGTGCAATTGGGATGTTTTGGAGAAATCTTCCCAATTGCAATTGAGCCCGTTTGGTGTCTCTGTTTTTTTGGCTTATCAGGCTTATCAGTCAACTTTTTCACAAAATACATAACTTTTGATTTCGTGCATTAAATTGTGTGATAAAAAGAAAATTTAATATTGAAGTTATTTTTATGTCTATATTGACTTAAGTTACTGTAGATATTCATTTTAGATATTATTCTTTTTTTCCATTAATAAAAAATATTTTAACTTTTTCTATATAATTAAGCAAAATCAGTCAATTCAGCCACTTCAGTCAAAACTTCATAAATTTCAGTATAATCAGCCGATTCAACCAATTTCGTGTTACCAAACATACTCTAAATGAATAAATATAATTGCACGTTATTTAAAGTCACCGAAATAAAAAATATTCTTAATTTCTTATGAAAAGGTTTGATCTGAGTGCTATTTATATTAAAAGTAAAATGTTAGTTTATAGATTTGTTTATAATGTTTTTAAGAGACATTCAAGGAATCTCGTTAATGGTATTTGTGATGTCAGGAGGATTATTTTAAGTTCTTGGATATTTAGAAATCAGAAAGCCGTCATTTTTTTCTGTAACAAAAGCCATCTCTTAAAATTGTGATTTTGTTTTAGAAATTCCAACGTTGTTGAATTCTAATTCTAATCCAACACCGTGCTTAGTTCGAGTTTTTAGCAATTCAGATTTTAATCCACGAAAGAGTTTTAGGGAGGTTTTAATGACTTCTAAATTTTAGAAGATATTTTTAAATTAGAAAAGGAATCTAGAATATTATTATTAAAGAATTGCTTAGAATATGACATGTGGCAAAACTTTCTATAATTGTATCTCTCAAATGTATTATCTAAATAGATGTATTATCTAAATAGATAATGCATATACGTACGTATATATATATATATGCTTCAATTGATAAACAATTTAAGGATGTTAAAATAATGATACCAATGTTTTTCGTTTGAAGGGAGGCTAACATTTATAATCCAAAATTGAAATCAATAATCCATACTTTCATAATTCATAGTAATAATACCTACATGTTCTCAATAATAATACCTACATGTTAAACTCACACAAATGAACGGTCAATAACTCAAGTTAGTTTTACATTATATTGGGTTTTTAATGAATCTCTCAACAAATTGAAAATTTTTATGTCTAATTTACAAACTTGAGATTATTAATTTCTATTTGAAGTTCTTTTTTTATTAAATAAAGGGTTAGATAATGTTTTAAATAAACAAATACGGAGTAATAATTAAGTGAATTAGCATTTCATCGGTTTCAAATTATTAGAGAACCAATAATGAAATTTGAATAAGTAAAACATCATTACCATAAACTAAATATTATGTATTACACTATTACTACCTCCGTCCCACTAATATTGGACCATAAAGATGTCATGTGATATTAAGAAAAATGAGTTTATGTGGTTGATAAATTAAAAATATTATAAGAATGATTTAGAATCACACAAACTTTACTAATTTAGTATGAGACAATCTCATAAAGACAGACTGAAAAATTAAATATGATTTTAAAAAATTAATTGCTTTTATATATGGACAAAAATGTTACTAAAATAGTAATAAATTTAGAAATTCATTATGTCAACTAGTCAAAGTTATGAAATAGTGAAAACTAGTCAAATTTTTTTCTTCTAAAAATGGAGATGCAATATTTTTTCCTGAATTCCGCTACCGATATGCCACAATTCCATTGTTGTCAGAGTTTGCCGCTCCCACCAGTGTACTCACCATGATTATGCAAGGCAACTAGGAGGCGGGGCAATTAATTATATTAATTGGTTAATTAATTAGATTAGAGGTAGAAATGTAATCTTTAGTTTTATTTAGGAAAAACCAAACATAAGATCCTAGTTTTGGAAGAATGCTACGGAGTATATTTTAATCTTACTTTGAGCAACACAATTTCCTAATTAGTTATGATCACTTTTTTCCTATTGTAAATATGGTCTAATATTTTTCAAATGAAGACTAGTAAGTAATATTTGTTCATGAAGGAGATTTTGCACATAAATAATTACTACCCCCGTCCCACTAAAAGTGAGACGGAAGAATGTGGCACGATTATTAAGAAAAGTGAGTTTGTGTGGATGATATTAAATTGATAAAGTAAGAATAAAGTAAGAATGGTTTAGAACCACACAATCTTTACCAAATTTGGTATGAGACAATCTTAGTGGGACTTCACGAAAAGGTAAAATGGGACAATCTTAGCGGGACGGAGTCAGACAGAGGGAGTATAATAGTATAATACAAAGAATATGACGCATTTTTCAAATTAAAGAGAGCTAATGCGCCAAATTTGTATATCACCTGACACGGTGTTGCATTAAAATCTCCAAAAATAATATTAAATTTACACAGTGGCGTAGCATGAAAAGCTCATCGGGGGGCTTGCCTTAATTATTATCTCTCACATGTCGCCGACTAACCACATTAAGGAAAAGATATTGTAAAGTCAATTATGAATAACAAAATATTCACTGGACGAAAACGGGATTATACTATACTTAAAAAGTAATAGTAAAAAAATCACTTCATTATAAATAAATTTTAATCACATGAAGGTGTTTTTAATGATGACGGTTGTGATTTGTTGAAAATTATGTTAATACTCCGTATATAAATGAGTCAAATAAGACAAGGATGAAGTATATGTACTTAAATTAATTTAAAATGCGAACTCACAAGTATATTAAAAACCAATTTATAATATATAAATGAATGTAATTGTTAAATTTTATGAAACATATGTGAAACTAAAATTGTAATTAGATTGAATCATTGATGTAGTTTAAATATTTCAAAAAAAATGAAATACAATTAGGTAACTTGGGTTCAAAAGATCAAAAGTAAAAACAAAATTCACAAAATCACAAATCCAAATTCGAACCTTTGACCTTTCAATCAATGATATAAATGTTACCCTCAATCAATTAGTATATAACTATTAAGTATGTATATTTAAGATTCAAATATACACAACAATATATTGGATATATTATATAGAATATTTAGTGGTTGAGGGGCACCTGCCCCTTGCTCCTGGATAGGTCATTGCATTTACATATTAGTCATATGTATTTGCAACATTTGTATATATCACTTTTTACAATAAATCTAAACTATTTATATCAACACAGTGGTGTTACACAATTTCACACCATTTAGGACAATTTTATACTCCAAAATGTATGCTTGTGTATGACAGTATCAATAAATAATATATTTACACATTAGTCACATGGTTTCAACACTAATAAAACAATTTTAACATTATAAGCCGGCATATATCATTATTTATATAATGCAAAACTATATATTAAACTAAACTGACATAAATATTTCATGAACACACTTTGTCATGTATTTAAGATGTTTTCAGTTGGGTTTGTTTCAGTTTAATAGTTTTAACTTTACAGGAGAATGAGAAACTACCTGATCTTTTTACGGCTACATTTAAGTCGTTTGAACTATGAAAGTAGCGTTCCCATGTGAGGTGCTTTGTGAAGCAACCACAACAATGACTGAAAGCAATTTTAAAGACGAGACGTGGCGTCCAACCTCACTCCAAGAAGCAACCAAACAGCTTCCCCTGATCTTATAGTCAATGGAAGAAAATTCAACGCCTTGTTCCTTTGACTTTAAACGACCATACCCTTTCATTCATTCATACTTCGTACTAAATAGTGAACAAATCTCCAACCCCCTTGCATAACTCTCAGAGAATTACCCTTTCATTCTCAACTCATCTTCATCCAAGCACGTTTCGGGGCAATTGGTTTAATTTTTTTTCCTCCAGGTAATTCGTCTAACCTTCTGTACTAGAGAGTAGTATTTGGTTTTCAGCTTTGAAGTGGCGGCATTTCCATAGACCTGGGGTCATTTTGATCCTTTAGATAACGTGTTGGGTTCGTCTGATTCCAAAAGCCCTTGAATCAGGAGTTGCTGATAAACTTGATTCGGTTCCCGATTGCCTATTTTTTGACTTTTTCTCCTGATTATAAGCATGCCCATTTAATTCCTTCTGTAGAGATATATCAAAAGAAGGAAAAGAGATGAACTGCCCCAAGAAGTTCGGATTTTGCGCGTTAACCTTTGAATGGGCACTTAAGATTTGTTGTTTCTTAAAAGGTTGTCCATATTTAATCATCAAAGTACTAGTGTTGTGAATCTGATGTAGTCTACCTTAAGCAGTACTGTGTGGTTCTATATTTTTCTCCTGCTATTGTATATCTGAGAGTAGTATTTGCTGTTCATTGATTGTGCAGGCCCTAACTGGACTCTCATCTAAAGCTGCTGTCTTTATTGCCCAATTTTATTTGGCTGCTTCTTGGATAATCACCAAGTCATGGGTTGCTTTTCTCTTCTATACCGTAACCGTGGCAAGTTTAACTCATCCACCACACGTTCATCTGAATTTGATGAAGGTTAGGACCATGGTTGTGTAACCAGTATCCAATATCGATAAACCTGGCATTTTAAATTTTGAGTTTTCTAATGACTTCAATCATGAACAGATCTCTATGGCATAAGAAATGTGAGCGTCTTCTCCTACAAGGATCTAAGAGTTGCCACCAATAATTTCTGTCCTACAAATAAAATTGGAGAGGGTGGCTTTGGCTCTGTTTATAAGGTAAACAAATGGAAATATTTTGGGCATTTATCTTCCTTCCAGTACATGGTGAAGGTGCTCATCTCTGTATTGTGTTTGCCAGTCTGACACCTCATTTTTTGTCGAATCCTTGACAAACAGGGTAGGCTTAAAAATGGGAAGATGGCCGCAATAAAGGTTCTTTCTGCTAAATCGAAGCAGGGAGTGCAAGAGTTCTTGACAGAGATTCAAGTAATTTCCGATATAGAACATGAAAATTTGGTCAAGCTGTATGGATGTTGTGTGGAAGATGAGCATAGAATTCTTGTCTACAATTATCTTCCGAACAATAGTCTTGGTCATTCCCTTCTAGGTAATTATTATTATATTTTGGCATAATGTTCAAAGTCTTATTCTTTACGTCATATTAATTTGTCTACCACTCTACTCGGCTTGCATGATTTGGCGCTACACAACATGTCAGAAATTAAAGAAGTAGCTCTTGAGCGCCAAAACAGGATAATATCTAAGGTGTTGGATACATTCCATTAAAAAGTGTTGTTAATGCCATTCAAATACGTCTTAGCCAGCTCAGAAAGATACCAGTCAACAGGTTTTAAGTTCAACGTTGTAAGTTTACCTAAGACCTATAGACAAGCACTAGAAGTCTATATAATTAAGTACAAACTTAGAAATCTGGCATTGAGAAAGGTAAAAGGCATAGATATATGTACAAACTTAGATCTGAGTGGTTAGGATTTGAAGTGAAAAATGGGTGTTACCTGATGTGAAGCAAATTTAGGAAATGTATAAACAAAAATTTGTCATTTTGCATCCAATTCTTTTCATTTACTGGTGTTATCTTAGTGTAGCTAGAGGTTTTAGTGCTGTGGCGGGTGCCTAAGTGGCGCATTCAGCTCCCGGGCTATCTTTTAAGGGTTTTTAGTTTGGCAGCCTGGGGCCTAGCGTCTAGGCAAGCAATTGGGCTGAAATTCAGGACGTGGTTGAAAATGCACTTTCGTTATCATTTTAGTTTAATTTGAAATCTGATTTTGTTAAGCATGCTGCATTTAGGTGGACGGGGCAGTGGCCTCCAATTTGACTGGAAAACACGGTCAAAAATTTGCATTGGTGTGGCAACTGGACTGGCTTATCTTCATGAACAAGTGAAACCGCATATTGTCCACAGAGATATAAAAGCAAGTAATATTCTTCTTGACAATGATTTGACACCCAGGATATCTGATTTTGGTTTAGCAAAGCTCATTCCACCAGATAAGACTCATATCAGTACACGTGTCGCAGGAACTTTGTAAGTTTTTATGCTCTTTCTTCTAAACATTTTATCCTATATCGTAGTCTGTATGTGTTTTGGTTAAGTTACACATTTTAAACCAGTTAACATTTTTTCAAGTATCTTGATCCTCTGGTAATTCATAGGATTGAAATAAAATGTAAAGTTTTTACCGAAATATTTTATACAACTAGACTTATTCATTTGATGTTGTTTTAAGTTAAAAATATGCTACAAGGCTTTTTTGTACTCACTGCAAAATATAGTGTAAAATTTCCAATTTTATAATACAATTATCATAAACTTTTCAAAGTCTTACTGGCACCGATATTTCCTGAAAATCAAAGTTTTGATATTACCAATACCAATATTCTCATCATCATTGCTCATTTGCTCTTAATGTGTTATGTTTAAGGTAGAAATTTTACAGCATTAAAGATGTTTGCAAATCTTTGGGCGTAGCTTTGTATATTAAAGCTGACTACCTCTTGTTTTTATGCTCCAGAGGTTACTTGGCACCAGAATATGCAATAAGGGGTCAGTTGACGCGTAAAGCAGATATTTATAGTTTTGGTGTTCTTCTAATTGAAATCATATGTGGGAGATGCAACACAAACACAAGATTACCCATTGAGGAACAATATCTCCTTGAAAGGGTATGGCTTGCTCATGTCCCGTCAATTTATGCTTCACATTTTTGGATGTGTGCAGAATTTCTAAAGTTAGTTTATGGTTATAGCGCTTCCTGACTTATCATTGCATGACTTTTCTGAACTTTTTTTTTATGTACAACCCTCTAGTGCTAGTGAATATTGGATCTTTTTGCGTAGAGAGTAGTTTTAGTTCATTTGCAAAGGCTCCAATGGGTATTGTTGAACCAAGGTCGCCAAAATCACTTGGCAGTCCTATGTTGGTAGACCAATGCCTAGTGCCTATACTGCCTAGGATGCTCCTAGGATGTTGCATACATGTATTCTTTCAACAGAAATTGCTCCGAATAGGAGTAAAACATGACTAAGTGCATAAGTAGGAGTGAGCTTGTTTTCCCTATACTAAGACTCATTGAATCGGTAATTAATCCTAATAAAAAGGTTAAGGTGGTTAAAACTTCTAATTTTTGAAGTAAATGAGTCATATTTTGGGTAAAAACCAGAAACAGGACTGGATCAGACTTTTTACTACTCCGTAGTTAACTTCGTTGTAGGTATAGCAACTTTATTTATTAGTTAACTTCATTGTAGGTATGGCAACTTTATGAAAGAGGAGAGCTGGTACAACTTGTAGATTCATCATTGGATGGGAATTTTGATGCAGAACAAGCCTGCAGATTCTTACGAATTGGTCTTCTTTGCACTCAAGATGCCCCTAAGCTTCGGCCTTCAATGTCACGTGTTGTGAAGATGTTAAAGGGGGAGATGGAGGAGGAGAAGGATAATATTACAAAGCCTGGGCTGATAACTGATTTCATGGATCTCAAGATTAAAAACCCTCAGAAAACTAAGCCTGCAAGTGTTAAAGCTGCTTATGATTATATATTATCTTCAGAATCTGATAGTTCAACTTTGGCATCTCAAGCTTCTTCCCAGACCTTGACTACAATCGATTAAAGTACCGAGTGTCTGAGTGCCAATATTTTAAAGCCATTTAGGCGGTGAGGGAGCTTGTAACTTTCGTTGATTCCTTTTTAGTTTCGTGGCAAGTAGTGAAGTATATATAGATCATAGATGTGCATACAAATATAGCCTGTCTATATTCATTATTTGTGATCATAGTAGTGGACTTTCATTTAGAAGGCTATCTGGGCATTTATTTAGTTTTAGCCTCTTAGGTGATACTCCAGATAAGAGTTATCGATCTTGCAAAAAAAAAAAAAGAGTTATCGATTTTCTTAAAAAAAAAACAGATTTTCCCATTTTTTCCTTTCTTAATTAAATTAAATATTTAATATTTAATTATTGACAATCCATAAATATGATTTGAAAAATATGTGTACACATAATTAATATAATGATTTATCTTGTATTATTGTAATATATTACTAGTCAGTCCGTATACCGTGCAACCGGAGCATGGTGAGCACCATGCTCCACACCCCAAAACGACGTAGTTTTGATCAATTTTAAATAATAATAAAAATTCGCGTGAATAGTACACGCGTGAACAGTGCACGCGTGTACAGTGTTTTTTTTTTAATTTTCATCCCAGTAGCATGGATGATGTAATTCGCGTGTATAGATATGTAACTCGAGTTCTTGATCAATGTAACTCAAGCAAAATGAGATGTAACTTGTCAAATACATAGTATACGAAATAAAACATTGATTTCAATGTAAACAATGAAAAAGAGAGTCTAATTATTATAAATGTAATTCGTGTTGATGACAAATGTAAGTTGTTGAGGTAAGTCCAAATGTAACTCGCTTATAAAAAGATGTAACTCATGCACATGAATATGTAACTCGTTCATAAAAAGATGTAACTCCATGTAACTTAAGATGTAAATTTGTATTAAAGAGTGTAACTCCATTTTATACGTAAAAACCAATTAACCTCATCGATCAAAGCATGTTAATTAGATTAATCTGAACGGAGAAGTTTATACGAAGTATTAATCTGAATTGATTCATAGCAGCCTATTACATCAAAGCAATAGAATTTGCTTCAATTTTCAAAACGAAAAGCAGCACAAGAGAGAAAGCAAGGAAGAAAAGTTAGTGGAAAAAAGTTAGCGGAAGCATGGGAAGAATAAAATTTTGGGAAACGATTTTAATTGCATAAGAACGACACCGTATTAGAACCGGGCATACCATGCACATGGTATGCCGGTTGCACGGTATAAATTGCGATTACTAGTATTCCACCCGTGCGTCGCACGGGGTGTAAAATACTGTTATTATAAATGCTAACAATAATCTCACGTTGGGACGGAGGCATGGGTGGACCCGGTCCCGATCCCGAACCAGTCGGTCTTTGGAAAAAGACATTGATGCCCACGAACTCTATTTCCAGCCCCGTCTGGTCCCGGTCCCCTAACCGATCCCGATCCCAGTCCCAATTCGATCTCAATTTTTTATTCTTGGGAAAAGGTGCAAATAAGCCCATGTACTAACCATAAAAGGTCAAATAAGCCCTTATTTACGAGGTTCTGTCCGGCCGTCACCATTTGGGGTGGTTCCCGGTGGAATTTTTTGATGAAATTTTCTGAGCATCTTATTAATTCAGTCTAGTTTACTCATACCAAATTTCAGCTAAAACATCAATCGGGAAGGCATTCAAATGAACTATCTAAGATAACTGCGCATTTATCTTCAAGAATTCATTTGAATGCCTTCCCGATTGAAGTTTTAGCTGCAATTTGGTATGAATAAACTAGACATAATGAATAAGATGCTAAAAAAAATTCATCAAAAAATTCCACTGGGAACCACCCCAAATGGCGACATCCGAACAGAGCCTCCTAAATAAGGGCTTATTTGACATTTTTGGTTAATACATGGGCTTATTTGCACCTATTCCCTTTATTCTTTAATATACTTTTAAACACTACACCCTTTTAAGGTTCTAAGTAATCTCCCAATTCTCATAAAATGTTTTCAATGATTTCATAGCAAAAAAATGTAATTGGTCCCGATCCTGATCGTTTTAAGAAAATGGAGGTTTGAGATTGGGACCAAGACTTCTTTCGTACTCATCTGGCCTCGGTCGCAATTTGAAAACCTTGTTTTTCGATCTCATTTCCGGTTTGAAATCCGAGTTGTACGAGTATTAGGACCATAGAGAGTACACCATACTCTTTCACTCCTTACGTTCCTTAAAACTTTGCCAAGCTTGACACTGACGAAGAAGAATAGATTAAATATTGTGTCATTGAGACTTGTACAAAAAAAGAGAAGAAAAACAAAAAAAAACACAAAATAATTGATTAAAAGATTTTGGGACATCAAAAGAGATTTAAGAGCCCGTTCGGTAGCACGAAAATCGGCTGATTTGGCTGATTCTGTCGAAATTTATGAAGTTCTGGCTGCATTTTGCTGATTTAAGAAAAAAATATTAATAAAATAAAATTTATTAAAATATATTATATTAATAAAATAAAGAAAAAATTATAGGTAAAATAGCTAAAATGGTCATCTACATTAACTTCAATCAATACAGCCAGAAAAGTAACTCCGACCTTACTTTTTCTGCTTATTACATAATTCAGCGCACGAAATCAAAAGTTAGCTATTTGATGAAAAAGTTTGACTGATGAATGAGATTGCTAGGCCCAATTAGAGCATCCCCAATGGGATAGTGGATGTGAGTAATGTCTATCCTACGTGGCATAGGAGAGAGATAGAGATAGAATGATTATTTTAATTTAATATGGAGAAAGTGGTGTGTATGAGAAATGAAAAGGAAGAGAGAGATAGGAGTAAATTGTAGAGAATGTCTATGACAATGTCCACAAATAGACTTTACACGGGAATCGATGAGTGAATGTGGATGAAAACTGGGTTAAAAGTGATACAGAAAAATGAAAAATAAAATAAATGTGAAGATATGTAGGTCCTACACATAAAATTTGTGAGATAAAAAATGGGGCCATGTGTAAGAGTGTGTAAAGAAAGTAGACATCCCCATTGGGGATGCTCTTAGTTTTGAACAAAGTTAGACCAAATCTTCCGAAGCTCAAGTCAGATCAGTCTCACTGTCACAGAAATCCTCAGGCTCCATTCTGGCTGTGTGCACACCCTCAGAGCTAGGGTTTAAACAAAAGCAGTGCCAGTACACTTAGCGCGTGCCATGGCAAAACCAAGCCGAGGCCGTCCGGCTGCTCCATCGCGGTCTCCTCGATCTTCGTCGCGTTCGAGGTCGCCTTCTCGTTCCCGCTCCCCTGCATCTCCCTCTCAATCTAGGTCAAGGTCTCGGTCCTTCTCCGGCTCCGGTTCTCGCTCCCGTTCTAGGTCCTACTCTTCCTCCTCCTCTCATTCTCGTAGCGGAAGTTCTCTCAGCCGTAGCCCGCCCAGGAGAAGGTGTGTTTCAACCCACGTCCCCTTTCAACCCCTCGTTTATATGCTACGGAGTATGTTTTTCACTTCGTCACATGAAATTTAGACAATTTTGACACCATTGTTAGACTCGTAACACACATATGGTCTCCCACCTTTTTCTTCATCAATCAGTAGATTGTGTAGGAAGTTTTTTTTTTTTGCTAGTTAAATTCTCAACTACACTTTAGCAGCTACCGAGTTCTGAGTTCAGGATCAGAAAGGGAAACAGATTTAAATTGGTATTGTAAGCACGTAAGATTTGTCTGCATCTTCTGCAAGGATGTGTAGTTTTACTAATATAATTATTATCCTTAATTTCAGTGAACTGGTTAAAATGTTTTTTCTGTTCTCACGCTCATGCATGATGATTCATTCAATTTTATTTTATGTTGATTGGGACTTTCATAGCCCTGCTGAAGGATCCAAGAGAGGTCGTTCACCAGCAACACAGCCAAAGAAAGCTTCCCCCCCTCCAAGGTACTGGCTTCTTTCAATTTCGGAATGTATTAAACAACAATGCTCTAGCTTTTAATTTACATCTGTCACTAGTGATGTTTGGCATTCATTTGTAGTAACAACAAGTTGAGCCTTGAGAGCAGCAACTAGGTTGATTAAGTAGCTCACCTCCTCCCCATGACATGTCTTGTGTTCAGAATTCTGAGAAACAATATTATCTTGCTGTTGTGCCATTAATGCCACTCTTCTGTCTTGCTACTCTCCTGATTTCAGGAAAGTTTCTCCCATTCCAGAGTCCCTTGTACTACATGTTGAGCAACTTAGTAGGAATGTCAATGAAAACCATTTGAAAGAGATATTTGGTAACTTTGGTGTTCACTCCATATAACACTAATTTTCAACAAAACTGCATTTTCAGGTTACACTAATTTTTTTATAACACTTTTCAGGTAACTTTGGTGAAGTTGTGCGTGTGCAGCTGGTAATTGATCGTGAGGTAAGAACTTAAGCTCCATGTCCCTAGGAAATGTAACATTTATTATTGGTCAGATACTAAAAAATAAACTTAGCGTTGCATAATAACTATGATTGGCCTTGAACTTTTATCAAAATTTCCAATTATCCTTCAACATTCAAATGACCCATTTAGATTGGCTTTAGACTTGACGTATACACACAGGCCTAACCTATGAGACAAGTTGCAATGGTATAAAATTGATTATAAAGTCAAACATGTGATGCTTTTAGGCTAATATCTATTTATTATATATCTATAATTTGATTTTTACGTTGCAATGTGTCATATCATTGCTTACAGTTTTCTCTTGTACGCAATCACTCTAGTGTTAGTGGCACCTGCATATGCAACATGCTAAATGTAAAATAAATCAGTTTTTTTAAGGTCAATGTCATCAATGAGTTAAATTAGGGTCCAAAAGACACATTTGAAGAGTTCAGGGTCTATTGCGGTTTTATTTTGTAAGCTGGGGGTCATTTTTTGGGTGTTTGGCGTGTACTGTTCTCTTATGTTTGTTGTTATAAAGAAATGGTGTTGAATGTTCAGGTTAATCTTCCTAAAGGATATGCATATGTTGAATTCAAGAGTAGAGTTGAAGCAGAGAAAGCCTTGCTGTACATGAATGGAGTATGTATACTAAGCCAGAGGATATATCTATTATTTTTCTTATAATCTTTGCAACCTCTAGCTATTAATCTTTCAATGGTCCTATTCTAGGCCCAGATTGACGGAAAAGTTGTTCATGCAAAGTTCACATTAGCTGAGAGAAAGAAGACATATTCCCCTCCTAAGCCATTGGCAACTTCTAAAAGAGATGGTCCGAAGAATGATAGTGGTGCCACTATCAATCTTGATAAAGATGGTCCAAAACGGCCACGAGAGTGTATGTTGCCCATTTATTATTACTGCATATTTATAGTCTTTGTGAACATAATTGGTAATGGAAATGATTAATTCTTCAGTCTCTCCTCGCCGAAGACCTCTTTCCCCACAGCGAAGGAGATCTCCAATTGGACGAAGGGGATCTCCTAGGCGAAACCTTGGTTCTCCTCTACGTCGATCTCCTGCTCGTCGCCGAAGTTCTCCTTCTAGGCGCGTTGACTCTCCACCTCAAAGACGCAGACGGACATCTCCGCCGCCGAGAGGTCGTTCACCCACTCCGCCAAGGCGTTACCGGTCACCGCCTAGGTATGTTTTTATTATTATAATATGGGGTGCTGCATAGATTATTAAGAGTTTGACTAAGTTTTGAATGGCTGGTCTCACAGAAGAACTCGTGGAAGTCCTGTTCGGAGACAATCTCCACCAAAGAGACGGTAATTTGGACTTATTTTTGTACTTGATATAATGAAAATTTTATGTTGTTTGGCAGTCCATTAGTTTTAGATTTAGAGTTAAGGCTGTATGCCTCTATGGTGGATAGCTACTCCTTTCTAAGAAGTATTTACAGGTTCAACCCCCTATGCATATTCATCATCCCATTTAGAAATTAGGACTAGTAATAAATGTGTCACAATAGTGATATCTTTCCACTACAAATCTTTTTCTACAATATATATTGTGATGGAGTTAAAGAAATGCTTGTTAATATATACATCTCTATTGTAGTCTGACTGGCTATAGAACTACTAACATTGATGAATATAGTTTTTATTGCTACTTACCTCTGATACTTTCTATCATCCCGCAGTTCACCTAGACGAGCTTACTCTCCTCCCAGAAGATCTCCAATTGGGCGTAGACGTAGCCGTTCCCCTATAAGAAGGCCTATTCGTTCACGCTCAAGATCTATTTCTCCTAGAAGGTGATGGATAAATGTACCCTAATTACAATGAAAACGGTTTTTGTTGTTCATTTGTAGTCTTGCATATGATTTGAAGTTCTAGAAGTATTCTAGTACTTACTGACGTTAAAAGCATTTTGACTACCAAGTGGAGGCTAAGTGGGTACATATTATAGATAGATTTAAGGGTGAAAGTGATGTTTGTTAGGAGCATAGTTATCACTGAGTCTTTCAGGCGCTGAGTATGGATTCCAGCAGTGGAGAAACATCCCTAGGCATCCCACGGTGTTGTCGCCCAGTACTGATAAAAAATCCACCAACCCGCATACCTGAGTTAGAATTGATTAGATGTTTTTGCGGTGCGATGTAGCCTGCGGAGCAGAGAAGAGTCCTAAATAGAGGCCAAATATCGCTCCGGCTTCTCCCGTTTCATGGTCAAGGGTTAACTCTATTACAAGATAGAAGTGCCACACGGTGCTTGGTTCTTGAGAGCTAAACCAGCACCATCACTGTTAATTTACAAATGTTTTGAAATATCAATGATGCAGCGGTCATCTATGAAGAGCTGATCACTCTGCTCTGAAATCCGAATCATTCTTAGCTCCAGTTTTTTATCTTACATATTTTTCCACAACCTTTCAAATATTTTCCATTTGTGAGCCAAGGTTGTAGTTTTCCTTCACCATGCTCTGCATCCAAACCACTGAACATAATCACTATCAAGCATGGCAGTCCCTGAAATTGGGCTGTTGAAGGCAAAAAGCTGCCACAGGTTGGTCTACAACCAAAATGGATCCATTATTTATTGAACCAGAAGAAAGTAGATCTGAAGTTATGGATTGCTAAGAGAGCAGTTAAGGAAGGCATGGTAGTTACTGAGAGAGAGACATCAGATTGTGTAGATCCAAAACCCCCAAATCTAAACAAGCCCCTTCCGTGTTTTCATTTATATATGCCACCAGACATGGAAATGAACATTTATGATCTGGTTATCATTATTGTCTACTTGTCACAGTAGGAGGGTCCTTAAGAATATTGCATTTTTATGAAATATGTTACATGTGTTCCCTGATTTGTTTTAAAAATCCATGCCTGATTCTGACATCTTGCGTTGTACTTTGATGTCAACAGGCCAAGAGCTCCACTTTCCCGACGTGGAAGGTCATCATCCTATTCCTCATCGCCCAGTGGACAAAAGGTTTTTTATTTTCAGTTCACCATTAGCAAAATGGCATTTCCTGCTGAGTAGTAGATGCTAAATTGCCTTTTTGCCTCTGCAGGGACCTCGCAGAGCATCTAGGAGTCGCAGCCCTAGAAGGTATTATTTTGCTGCTTTTGTGTGCATATAGATTTCATTTTAAACCCAGGTCCTTGGACTTATTTGATTTTCTGCTCTCCATGGGTTGACATAATTTGATTAGATGAAATTAGAGATGCATGATTATGACCCACATATAATTTTACTATCATTTTTTTTCATCTGATTTTTGTGTTACTAGTACTATTAAAGAGGATACATCAAGTAGATTATTTCATAAAGTATTAGTTGACTGTTAGATCATGTCAACATTTCAGTTTTACAAAAGAAGGTACTATGTATCATTTGTAATAGTGAATTAGTCTTGATCTTTAAATAAATCCTAAATTAGAGAAAGTGAGTTTCTAGTGTCTATATCCAAGCAAACTGAAAATCTATTGTTGAAATTCATAATTGATATTAATAATCAAACAATTTGAACCATGGAAGTGATCCAATGTTCAAAATAAAAAATTCCGTAACTTATTTTTGAACCTATCAGGTGCTCTTACAGAAACTTGATTAGGTTTTTATTGTCATGTTTATTCTAACTTGTTTTTGTGATATCATGTTTCTAGGCCAGTGAAAGGAAGGAGCCCCAGTAGCAGCAGTAGTAGCCAGTCTCCCCCACCACCACGGAAACCCTAGACTGGTAGCTTGTGTATTAGTTGCTAAATCGCTCATTTGATCCGTAGTAACTTGACGGATAGTTAAATCCATCTCATTTTATACTGTTAAGTTTGTCACTATGACTATCTATGCCATGTGAGCTTGATGGTTGGACTGTAATGTGCGTATGGCTCGACTATCATTTGTCTTCGACGTTATGTTTTGGAAGTGATTTGTTGGGTCCTGAACGGTGAGATATAGTCACTTGCAAATATATTTGTATTTCAAGTTTATTGGATGAGATAGAATGTTTTTAATGAGACTGAATTTTCTAGCTTGTTTGGTGTAAACTTATATGATTGATATGATATTTGTTTTATGTGTATTTTATAGTGGTTGAAATTTGGTTTGATCTGTTTAGGATTGGAATTAAAAAGAATGGCAGAATTAGCACAACCGATCTTCACATTGACAAAACTAAGATCTAATATTCTAATTATAATTTGGACAAGAATGAGACCAAATAAAATCTGAATGGACAAAAATACCCTCATAAATATTAAAATTTACTCTGAATTAGAGCTCACGGACAACCATTGCCTTCCTCTTCCGTTTGAATTAGAGTTCATGCATCGTGCACAAGGAAGGTCGTTCTGGTTCCCAAACTAGCGCCTCAACTCTAGCGAATGGTGACGACGTCCAAGGTAGTCTTGCACTCTTGCACCTGGTTCGGGCCGCCCGTCCCGGGAATTGGCCCGGCCCGCTACTGTGTGGGCCTGGCCCGGCCCGGTGTACCGGTTTTGGTTCCAGACCTAGGCCCGGTCCCGGGGTTAGGGTGGGGCGGTCCCGGTTCACCCCTTCTTTGGAACCGGTTCGGGCAGGGCTTTTTTTTTTAATTTGTTTTTTTCATTGTTTTGGGCTTTTTCATGAGTTGGGCTGGGTGATTTGGGAGGGTTTGGGGGGTGGGGCATAGGGGGGTGGGGTCGGGGGTTAATAACAAAAGAAAAAAAACATGGACCCAGCCCGTACCCGTCACCCGGTGGTAACCCGGGTTGGTCCCGGGCCTTCTACCAAAAATCAAAAGCCCGGTGGGCCTAGGTCGGACCCGGACCCGACCCGGCCCGAATCCATGACTAGTCCAAGGGCAGCGGCTCTGACTCTGGGATTAGTTATGACATCTCCCCTTTGCCGCTCCTTTCTTCGCTGCATGGTCCGGCCTTCGTTGTTGTTGCTGGCCGCAAACCTTTGATCTTTTCCTCCTTCCTTTTATCTGCAAACATTTGCTACACTCTCGGCATTAAAGCCCAATCGGATATGAAGATTTAAATCAAGAGCTCCCAGATCGTTTTCTTTGCATCGACATCTAGGTTTTCCGATTGAGGGTCGGTTGCCGTGCAAAAGTGGTTTTCAAGGCCAAGGAGGGGGTGGGGCAGTAGGGCAAGGTTGTTTGGGTCTGGTAATTTTAGCGACAGTTTGGAGCATGGAGCCATGGATGTCAATGTTGGGGGCAGTGGCCCTGTCGCCATTGGTGACAGAATCAGGTGAGTTGGGATGGATCGGGGATTATGGACTATATCTGGAATGGTGGGGGCATGCAGGGGTTGGTGAGGGGGGATGTAGCAGGGGCTGGGGAGGTGACAGACGCGGGACATGACAGTGACAGTTATTGTGAGGGGCGACGACAGTCACTTGACCGGTAGCCGTTGCTGGATGGGTTGGGGCATGGCATGGGTTAGAGGAAGTAGCGAGGCAACTGTGGGGCTGGTCACTTGATGGGTGACGTCAGTCGCCAGTTACTAAAAAGGGCGAGGCGGCTGTGACTTGAAGGGGTGCGGCGGCGATCACTTGATGGGTGGCTGGCTGTCATTGACAGGCGGTGTTAGCGGTGGTCACTATCAAATCAAGTAATTGTGAAATAGTCCAACCATATAATTGTAAGTTGTAACTGGTCGGGTTTAATAATTGGGACGAGTCAGGTAACTGTAATTGGTTGGTTGAGTATCTTAACTGACGGGTCAAATAATTGTTACTGATTGGATAACTGGTCATTGTACTGCTGGTCACTTGGGCGGTAGTAACTGGGACGGTGATCACTAGAATTATGGTAACTGTGACGGTAGTCACTTGAGCAGTAGTCACTGAGACAATGGTCACTATAGCAATAATAACTCAGATGGTGGTCACTGAAGCGATAGTAACTGAGTCCGTAGTCACTGGAGCACTAGTAATTAGGATGATTTTTTTTTTTAACAATTTTTAGTGTTATATTTTAAATATTTAAGACTCAAGTTTCCATATTCAAATATATTATAATATTAAAATCAAAAGAAAAATTAAAGGATAGAGTTTGCAATGTTAGCTAAAGCAATAAGTGACACGTAGTGCAAGATTGCAATGATACACAGTAAAGATATGTGGGTGCAGCGTTGACCGTTACATTCGAGGAGAGTCATTTAGAAGTTAAAAAAGAGTTTTTCTTTTTATCCATTACTTTTTTTAAGTAATGTTAATGTCAAAACCCCATTAATAAGAATGACAAGAATGTTATCTATAGATTTTAGTTAGGCAAAAATTTGATCAAAACTAAAATTGGCCAAAAATGAAACTGCGCACCTGCACCTATGCCTTCCGCATCATACAATCATACCACACCATCGTCGACCTTCATTCGCGCAATCATCTCCTTCACCGTCACCCGTTTTCGATGTTGTAGTCCATTTGCACCGTTTTCGTCATTCGACTGCTAGCAATATCACGTCCGGTACAACATCTAAGCCTTACAATCAAGTAATGTCACCCTTAAGTCACCCTCACCTGATTGTAAAAGGCGTCCATGAACATAGTTCATACAGTACTCGGTAATTAAACATATATACCAACATCAACATTTAATCACATGAATAACGGAAATATTTAATATTTAATCATGGGCAACATCCGACCAGAACATGGGCTCGCAGACTCAAAACAATTTATAGTGTTTATAGTTTTAAATCGATAAGGAAAACACATACCACATCTTTCTTGATATGACTTTACCCGGTGCAAAGGTGCAGGTAGCAAGATCTAGGTTCAACCTGAAAATGATGACCCCCCCGAAGGGGTCAGTACACTCGAACTGACGAGAAGCAACTAAATGTATAATAACCAACGTTTCAAGTATAAGACCAAACATAGGGTGATACATAGTTTCCCTCCCAAGTCTTTGGATACATATAAGTATAAATGTAGGTCATTTGTTTAATTGGGAAATCCATAGTAAACTTAGTACTTGACTTATTAGTCTCAAACCCACCCAAATACCTATGAGTGTATAAGCCTTCTTATCCAATCAAGTATTTTCAGGACACCGCCCGGTCCCATAATCTATGAGTTTTGAGAACTAATCTCGTCATGGGTACACCACTGATTATATTCCGAGTTTTGAGTACAATTTTCGTCCTTGGGTACTCTACCAATTATATTTTAAATTTTGAGGATAGTCTCGTCCTTGGATACTCCACCTTTTATGTTCCCAGTTTTGAGGACAATCCCGTCTTTGGGTACTCCACCATTTATTTTTGAGTTTTGAGCACAATCTCGTCCTTGGGTACTCCACCGTAAAATATGATTGATCTATGACATATCATACTTAGATAGAGTCTATATCACAATTAATATGCAAGACTAAACCAAGTCTTATAACCTAAGCACAACAATCAATGCAAAACCATGCAAATAAGTCAAATTGGACCAAACAAGGCCTAATTGGCACCAGTTTTGTACATAACCGGTGCTGGTTCCAATTATTTTCATTTCTGGAACCCGGCACCCGAGACCAAATCAGCGCTGGTTCTAGGCCTGACCGGCGCCTGTCCACTTGTGTTGTTCTAGAACCGGAACGAAAGCAACCAAACCGACGCTCCGTTGACCACCCGAATCAACTTCGATTGCTATGAAAGATAGCCACAACGTGTCATATGTCATAAATGATTAATATATACAATTTTGGTCATTCAAAACATAACATACGAAGTATGTTTTTATATGTATTTTAAACCATTTACATGCCTATTCCAATAGTTTAATTCATATAAGCCTAATCACGTTGGCTAATCACATGCTTAAACTTTTAAAACATCATCATGAACACTTATAACATTTCTTTAGGCGATCTCATACTTAACCCAAGAGTTATAAGACATTAAGCCGTCAACTAACCTTGTTAAATGAGATTTAAGAAGTTCTACCCTCTCCGGTTGGCCTCCAACGAGATTCCGGCAAACTTTGGTGAACTTCGGCGATACTTTCGACAACTTCCCCAACTCCGTGAGAGTACTAGGAACACCTTATACGAGTCCCTAACAAGGTTGCATTAACCCAAAACCCATATTAATACAAATAACCTCTAAAAAGTTATTCTTCGGCGAACCGGTAACCTTTGGCTTATAAGCCCGTTTTTGTGCTTAGAATCACCTTCCAACCCCTCATTCTACATTTATAAACATGTAGAACAATGCTATGGGTCTATCTTATGATTTATGAAATCATAATTAATTCATTAATGAAAAGAAAAGGTTAATAAGATGATTACCTTAGTTTCTCAAACTTTTCCTCTCTTTCCCCACTTAATATTCCTATTTGGACCTCCTCTTGTTTGAGCTCATGTTCCAAGCTATGGGGGTGAATGTTGCAGAGTTCCTCTCTCTTTCCTTATGTACTTGGCCGAAATGTGATAGGGTGAGAGAATGAGGAGATAGCTTATTTGGCCTTTCTCTCAAAACCATATGGGAAGAGGCCCTATTTGCACACTTGATTGACCCCCCCCCCCTCCCTTCTCGTGTCCTTTCATTCCAATAAGTCACTCAGACCCTCTTGGTTGACTTAGGGAGGTATTATTTCGTCGAGAGACCCTCACTCATGTGGGAGGTAATTCCTTTATGCCCCGAAGTGTATACTTAGTCTCAAAAGTTGTATTTCTAGGATTGTTTTAATTAAATTTCATTTTATCGGGCCAAATAAAATATACCTTATTCTTCCAATTTTTATTGGCTTCTAGATTTAATATGTATACCCCATCTTTAATTGAGTGGTTTCCCGAAATTTATCACGGGCTATTATTTGGCAATTTATTACCGAAAAAGTATATTGCCCTCGTTTGCTCCACCGACAAACTCTATGTTGTTTCTATGTCCCAACATGAATTTACACCACCATATAAATATTATCTAGACCAAGATGAATATAATATGTGGCCCTGGAAATATCGTGTGGTCCACGCTCCTGGCGTGGGCCCCACATGCATTTTACTATTCACGTAAAAGCAATAACAAAAATTTACAACCACGTAAGTTTATTAATTATTTCTCAAAGTTCAAAACATAATCTCGTAAAAGAAAATATACTTGGGGACGAGGTTACAAGCAAACTGTAGCTAGGTCTTGGAACCAATTGACGACGAAGACAACCACTTGACTCCTACCTTCTTCTTTGCTAGTTCAACACGATCCCCTTATCATCTTCTTCACTTCTCTTCCTCTCCATCACCATTTGTTAGCATCATCACTCATCTCTTCATCATGGATAATTGGTTTTACAACGACGGCAATTTCAAAATCACAACAGTGGCTATGGCGGTTAGGGTTTCTGGGCAGTCTGTGCAGAAGTGAGGGCAGTGTGGGGGATGTTGGAGCAAAAATGAGTTTTAGAGGAAGGGGTGGGGGTTGAGGAGGAGTTTGCGGCGGGAGGGGAGGCAAGGGAGGGGTCAGTGGGTTGGGGTTGGGGATGAAGTTGAGGGGGGAACGAGGTATAACAAAGGTGGCCGGGTAGAGCAGTTGCGGAATGTGGTTTGGAGGGTGGTTGCAAGGGCGACTTCGTGATGGGTCACCGGAAAAAGTTTTGCCAGTCACACATCGATAAATGATATTAAAATTTTGCACTGACATCCGATAGTGACATGAAAATATACATTTATATGATAATCTGACAGTGAGATCATGTTTTTTCAAATACGGAGTATATAACTTTCTTGGTCACATTTTGTCCTTATGTAAAAGTGGTCAGATTTCTGTAAATTGACTTTGATTTAGTATTATTCTTGGAAAAATCCTTAATAATTACTCCCTTTGTCCCTTAAAACTTTGCCACATTTCCTTTTTTGGATGTCACATAAATTTTTTCACTTTCCCTTTTAATCAATACGTGGTTCCTGTCATTTCTCTCTTCTCTATACAAACCTTAATCACACAGTTTTTACTTTATTACTCATCGTGACGGTCAAATTTGGCAAAGTTTTCAGGGATGGATGGAGTATATTATAATTTGTCATTGGTATTTTGGTATTACTAGTACAATATACTCATTAGTATATACTTTCTATTTGTTATAACTCTATCAAAGTTGACAGGTACGTAGAATAATAATGTGAATGTTGTGTGGTTGAATTGTGGTGTGTCTAGAGCAGAGAAATTATCATGAATTGTAATTTTTTTATTTAAAAGGGAAAAAATGATGAAGTTAGTTGGATAACAAAAAAGGAAAGTTGATGAAGTTGTAAAGGACGTAGGGAGTAATACTTTATAACATTTGTACGTGCACTAGTATGACCATAATTTGTGTCATAGTTTGACCCAATCCTCCCAGGCTGTGTGAGAACTCCGCTCAGGAAACGACTTCTGCAATTTTCTTAGCATATGGATAAATTCCAAGACAAATATGGCTTTGTTATTTTTTACATTTTGGTGTTAGGATCAGAGTTAAAGTTTAATTAATACTACGTATAACAAAGATGAGTTTGGTCATATGGATAGCTCATTAGCACTATAAAAGTTGAAGATATGGTATTGTTTTTTAAAGGCAATCTCGACCACGCTGACAAAGTCATTCCTTTCCTCATAATATTTTAACATATGTGATATGTGCGCTCTTTATTGCTCTTCTAATGTGAAAAACAGATGAGTTCACAAGATTCTAAGCTTTCTTTTGATATTGGAGGCTTCACAGCTTATTCTTCTGATCCTCATCAATCGAGTTCACATGTTATTTCTAGAAAACTTGTATTCAAAGTAAGCTTTATTGATTAATCCAAAATCGTGAGAGTAGGATGTTATATCTGTAATTTAGTTGGCTAAAATTATGCAATTCTCTCTTAATGGCCATATTTTTGGGCTACTGCAATATTGTGGTCAAAAGTTATTCTACACAAATAGAAAGTATATATTTGTGTAAAAATATGTTTACATAGAAAAAAATATGTATTTACATGTGAAATTGTACAATGATAATGTGATATGCCAATAGGGCTGACTGGCTGAGCACGGATCTGGGAATTCCCGTTCCGTACCGAAGAATCGTCCCGAACCGTTCCAGAACCGATAGAACCGGAAAAATGTAAAACCGTACCGTACCGTACCGAGCTTTTTTAATAATATGGTACGGTACCGGTTCTTAGTGAGAACCGTCCCGGAACCGTCCCGGAACCGTATTGTCCCGAACCGTCCCGTACCGTCCCGAATTGTCCCGAAAACTAGTGTTGGATTATAATAATATATTATACATACATAACCGAGTATAAATGATAGTGACCATATGTCCCAAAAACTAGTGCATGTTATAATATAATAATACTACGTATATTATATATAACATATTACCAAGTATAAGTGTCAGGAATCGTATGTCCATATATTACAAATATGCAATCTTGCATATTCTTTGGGCGTAATCCAATTATTAAGACTTGACAGCACTAAAAGTTAGATTTAAAACAAAAACAATACTAAATGATATAAACAATGCTATGTAAATAGGGTTAATTATATTTCATGGGGGGTAATTATTTGCGAACCAAATAACACCGAAGAACCGTACTGAACCGTGCTGAAAATTGGTACGGAACGGGACAGGTTCCATATATGTGCGGGACGGTACCGGTTCTTGATTTTTAAAAGAACCGTACTTTGGGACGGGACAGGTTTTTTGAAATAACCGTCCCGTACCGTTCCATGCTCACCCCTATATGCCAATATGCCATGGATGACTTGAGAGGAGTAATCAAGTGAAATCTGTGCATGGCTTTAATTCGTGTCACGTTTAAATAAATAAAAAATTATATTGCTTCCAGTTCTTAATTAAGTTCCTAGTTTGACTTCACACAGATTAAGAAAATAAAATTACTGAAGGGTAAATTTTACAGTAGAGTACATTGTTTTGACACTGTTTTGCACAGTTTTGACACTATTTTGCATTGTTCTGGTGTAGATTTATTTTGCCAAATAAGGAAGTAGGAGCTTGTTTGAGACATCCGAAAAAGGAAAGTGGGAACTTAAATATGGGACGGAGGGAGTATAAAATAAATTTGACGATCGAGATCATTTTGGTACTGCTTAAACATTTTTTTTTCAACGACCCAAATTAAAATAAATTTTTTATTTATATTTAATCAATTGTTTTGGTCTGAAATTTTATTTTTCCAAAGTTTAATTTTCTTACATCAAGAAGTGACGTTTTAATTTTATACTTATTCAGAGAAAAATTGAAAAAAGAAACTTAATAATTCAACTTAATGATTTAGAGCCCGTTTGGTAACAACCAAATTGGCTGTATTGGCTGATTCTGCCAAAATTTATGAAGTTATGGATGAAATGATTGAATTGACTGATTCTGTTGATTTATAAAAAATATATATTTAAAATACTGTATATTTTATCAAAAAAAAAAGAAAAAATAAAAAATTACATGAAAAAAGCTAAAATGATTTTCTACGGTAATTTCAGTCAATACAGCCAGAAAAGTAACTTCAACCTTACTTTTTCTTACTATTAGACAATTCAACACATGAAATCAAAAGTTGTGTGTTTGGTGAAAAGTTGGCTGATAAACCTGATAAGTCGAAAAACGTGGAACATGTTTGATAGACATAAGTCTCCATCTTCTAGTTTTTGTATTATTTGAAAAGTGATTAAAGGGTCTAATTACAGGGGCGGAGCCAGGATTTGACGATAGGCGGGGGGTCAAGAATGAAGGCAAACAATAAAATGTACTATGTACTACGTATGATCGTATTATCGTATAAATATAGAAATGTAATGTATAGTAGTAAAATAGTGGACTGATTTGAATACTTCGAGAATTTGTAAGACGATATAAGAAAAAAATCTATATGTCAATATCTTAAGATTGATTATAGTGAGATGATTATATTTCCAATTTTCTTTTACGATATGTTCATCAGTGATGCTTAAGAAAGAAAAATAAATGCCAGAAAACGATACTTTGTGTTTCGTTAGTTTTGTATCAGCAATAAAAAGGAAATTAAATAATGCATGATATAGTGATATACTACGTAAATGCTTAATACTGTTTGCATATACTTCAAGAAAGGAAATTATATATATTACTCTCTAATACACGACTAATTTACACATAGTTATAGGAGATGAATTTTATCCTATGCCAAAGTCAATCAATTTATTAGATCTCATCCAAAAAAATTCCAACATATTTAATTTATAGATCCACGTTATTTTTTCCATAATATAATTTGAGCTCAAAACAAAACCTTATAGATTTATTTTTTCATTAATTAAAGATGACTTAAGTAATAAATTTAAAGTTATATATGATATTTCTATCAACCATATATAATACTATGTATCAGTTTAATATAATACTACGTATAATATATATTATTATAAAGTTTAAATTGCATGTATATTAACATATAACTATCCATACATAACTAAATTATCAAGTCCTAAAAAATTATAAAAGAAAAGGAAAACTTGAAAACCCTTCACAAGTAAAAATAAATAAGTTACTTGGAAGATAAATTCCATGAACTAAAAGATTAAAAAGGACAAAGGAATAAGCAGATAAATACTACTCGTAAAAGTTAAAAAAGGACATATGAAATACTTAGATCACACTAATAATACTATTAAAAAAAAAACTTGGGAGGGGCCCTGGCCCCCCTAACCTTATTGATAGCTTCGTGTATGTTTGGGGGAACAATATTTAAGAACTTTTATCAAAATAAAGGATCTTTTTGAGAAGCGACACTGAGTATCATTTGAAAAAACTATGTAGCTTTTAGCATTAATTTATCAAAGCAGTTTATGTACTAAACAGAACTAAATTAAATAGTCAACTTTTTATCAAACGGCTACCACCCTTTTTTTAAGATCTTTTTTCCTTCACGAAAAGCTAACAATTAATCTGTATTATAAAAGCTCAAAAAGTATCTTTTTATCTAGTTGTGTCAAGCATACACGTGATTACCAAACGGGGTGTAAGGCTAATTTGAGTGATGATGTATTAGAATTCAAAAATGTTAAAGATAGCATCTTTGGATTCCTAATTTTATAAATTGGTGGGTCAAAGAGGATAGTAAAAATGGGTAAGGGGATGAAGGGGGTAAATTTGAAGGGTGTAAACAACAAGAAAAAAGGAAAAGAAATTCAAAAAAGGATTGGGGCAGAAGGGCTGCTGTGCGTAGAGGGAAAAGGCAAAGTGCAGACTGCAGAGGTCCGGTGCCCCGGTGCATTGCTCGTTCTTCATCCGTTTGGATGAGTCATGATGACATCATGCAGATGCCATTATAATCTCAAACAATTTTAAACTCTTATAACTTCTTTTATTTGTTCTCTAAATTTTTCAAAAAATATCAAAATTCATAAATTTTTATGATTTTTCATACGACACCAATATGCAATTCGAAGTATGTAAAATGAAAAGAATCTAAAGATTTAACTGTTGAAATTATCTTGAGCAAAAAACATAGCATATTAATTTTTGATTCATGGAGTCTTCACAAATAACTGAATATTTCATAATCGATCTTTACTTGATATAAGTTCATTTTTTGTAAACCGAAAAACATTAAAAAAATTAATGAAATTTGTTTATTTTTACATCCAAATGTGTATTTTTTATTTCATACGTATTCAGGGAAAAAATTAAAAGAACAACATTATTCATAATAATTTAATTAATGTTTTACTAAAATGATACTTCGTATGTAAAAAATATGTAGAACATATTTTACTGGTGATGCTGAAATGCAAGAAATGAGAGTCATAACATTGTTTTCATATGAACATACTCCGTAATACTTCCTCCGTCCTTTAAAACTTTGCCAAATTTGACCGGCACGAAAATGAATAAAGTAAAAGTCGTCTATATGAGGTTTGTGAGGATATTAACTAAGGGAGTGTTTGCAATTGATTCAACTTTAAAAAAGTGATTTTTTAAAGTGATTTTAGAAAAAGTGATTAATAGTAAAAGTTGGTAGTGTTTGAGAAAAAAGTGATTCTGGAAAAGTAAAAGTTGATAGTGTTTGGTAAAATAAGTACTTTTTGTGTAATAAAAAAATTGAGAAGCAGTTTAAAGCACCCTTCTACTTGCTTCCAGCTTTTAGCTTTTAAGTGATTAATTTAAGCAGAAGCTGTCATTTGAAAACACTCTTTTTAACTTTTTTCAAGTCAAAAGCTGAAAAGAGCTTTTTTTTAAGCAAACTCAAACACTCTTTAAAATGGGAGCATCCTGACATTTTAGCATCCAACAAAACCGGCATGATTGATGTTCAATAATTCATGCTGAACTTCCACGCACAGGTGTGCGGGATCATATAGAGTCCGGATTCGGAAGGGATGCGATCATCTACATGCTCGTTGAAACTTGTTTTTGACTTGAGGAACCGGAGGCCTTGATCGTTGCCTGAAAGTTCGAGTCTTAGCACTATGATTTCGACTGTGAAGCAATCTGGGGCACTAGCAATCCTCCGTCCTGATCTCCTCCGTCCAAAGTCCCCGTCACTGGCTCCCAATTTACGTTTCCTTCCGCCTCTCCCGGCGGAGAAGCACTCCCGAAGCTTTATAGTTTCGTTAGCCAAGCCACTCCACGTTTCTTCTGTCGAGGCCTTTGGAAGTGTAAAACAGAGATCTCGCGGAGATGATCACGAGAGTCGTGGTGTGGTCACGTGCAACGCCCACGAGGTCGATGGACCGCAGCCGGTGAATGATTCGGCGGCCAAACTTGAGGCTGCTAGGAAGGTGAAGATCGGGATCTACTTCGCTACTTGGTGGGCTTTGAATGTGGTCTTCAATATATACAACAAGAAGGTTCTGAATGCATTCCCTTTTCCCTGGTTGACCTCCACGCTCTCGCTTGCTGCTGGATCTCTTATCATGCTTATATCTTGGACTTTGAGGATCGTTGAAGCTCCTAATACTGATCTGGACTTCTGGAAGACCCTCTTCCCGGTAACAAAATGAAGTTTTTTTTGTTATACCCATGTAATCTTGGTTCCTGGAAGACCCTCTTCCCGGAGTATCGTTTAGACTCTATTACGTTCAAACTAGCAATTTTACCCGCTTATGCTTAAAAAAGAGCACAAGACACAAAAGTTCTCACATAAAACTTTAGTAGTAGTCCTACTATTAGTTTCACCTCCAAGTCTGCAAGTAATCTGATTAGTATATAATTCTGAGTTACTTCGCTTTTTCTCATCAGATTAAGTGTGTCTTAAGTTTTTGGTTTCTGGATCTCTATCATACACAAGACCGCCTATCACTTCTATCAAGTTCACCTGTGAAATCTAGAAGTCTGACTGTCTGAGTAGTATTGATTATTAAATTGGTAGATAATTATAAATAACAGAATTGTTTTTGTTAGATTCCATATGTTTTAAGTTAATGATAATTAGCTCTCTGTGTAGTTAAGTCAATGTTGTTGGTGAAGTAGTGAATTTCAAATTCTCATCTCAAAGATGCTGCACTTTTGATTTAAAGCTTAGGATTTTTCCACGCAAAAGCACTGTTTCTTGATGGTTTTGGTGTTGGCCATATGTGCAGGTCGCAGTTGCGCACACCATTGGGCATGTGGCAGCTACTGTGAGCATGTCAAAGGTGGCAGTTTCCTTCACTCACATCATCAAAAGTGGGGAACCAGCTTTCAGTGTTCTGGTTTCAAGGTTCATCCTGGGAGAAAGCTTTCCGCCATCTGTTTACTTGTCACTGATTCCAATTATTGGTGGATGCTCCCTTGCCGCTCTTACTGAGTTGAACTTCAACATGATTGGTATTAGAACTTTCTTCATTGTTACATTTGAATTTGTTTGATAAACCATTGCCCTATACCAAACGGGTTAGTTTGGGGTGATTTGAGATTGCACCGTTCTTTATTCATCCAAATTTGAATTTACACCTCATTATCAGAATCATTATTAATTGTACCCCAAAGTTAGAAAATGATGTTAATAATGGGGTCCAAACTCTAATTCAGAAGAAAAATAAAGTACAATTTCTCAAATTTGGGATGCACATATTAATGATTTTGAAAATAGGTGCAAACTCAAACATGAATTGAAGAATGGGTGCAAACTCCACCCCCTATACTCTTTGCATCTGAAATGCATTTACACTGTCAAGGAAAATGTAGTTCTATATGTAGTTTCTATGAGCAATAAGGATTGCCATGTCCGGCAGAAATCAATTAAAAAGATCAGTATTCAATTGAAGGAGTTCGATCTGACGGCTTCACTATTCTTTCATGATATTTGCTTAACAAGGTGATTTAAAGGGGGTTTGGCATTTTCTTAGATTTTGTACTTCTCAAATACTAGCCAATAGTACTTGAAAGTCGAAATTTCAATAATCTTCAACGCGTTCATGATATTTTGAAATAAATATTAACATATTTTATTTTTTATGATGTATTTTCTATTTGGCTGCTGATTGCTGCTAATCCCAGGCTTTATGGGTGCCATGATTTCGAACTTGGCCTTCGTTTTCCGAAACATATTTTCCAAGAGAGGCATGAAGGGGAAGGCTGTTAGTGGAATGAACTACTATGCTTGCTTGTCTATCCTATCTCTTGTAATTCTCACCCCATTTGCACTTGCCGTGGAGGGAAAACAGATGTGGGCAGTTGGGTTTGAAAAAGCTTTTTCCCAAATCGGACCGAATATCATATGGTAATCAGATGCTATCTTTATGCAGTATGTCGTATGATGTGAATTTTAGATGGCATCTTTATACAGTTTGTGGTATGGTGTTAATAAATGTTAATTGGAGATGCTCTGGCTAGGAAATGTTTTAGTTGCTCTTTTCATAAAACTTTCAGGGCATAAATATGTTTTTTATTTCTGAAAATAAAACTTTCAGGGCATAAATATGTTTTTAGTTCTGCAAAGTGTTTTGTTTTGATTTTTTTTTGGTTTGGTCCTTCCGTTTTTTTGTTCTCTTTTTAGTCGTTCTCCGTCTCAGTTTGAGAACAAAACCGACACGACTCTTTCCTTTTCACGTCATTTAAATTTATCAAGTACATAAGTTTTATTTATTGAAAGCTACTATATTGAGAGTGTGAATGATCAGTTTCACTTGGCCTTAACTCTATTAACTGGCTCCAAAGTTTGGATTAAAACACACTTAAGCCCATGTGCAATGAACATAAGCTATAGGATGACCCGTGTCCTGTATTATGGGGAGGATGAGGCATCTTGAAGATAAATATCTACTGCTTTGTTTGCGTGTCAGTTTTTTTGGGAAACTCCTTATGTTAGAATTCTGATAACAAGGGCGATTACTACCAAAGCATGCTGCATACAGCAGATAGACATAAATAGGATCACCCTGAAACAACAAATCTAATTGCTGAAAACTAAGCGGGCTACTGAAGGCACGTATATAACCAATTTATTATAAATAATATGGAAACTAAATGACATTTAAAGTATACATTTAACTATCAGTAGCAAAATGGTTCTGATAGAAATAAATGACACCAGTTTGTTGAATCGTGTTTTGTTTTTCATATGTTTACTATGTGATGTATATTCGTAAGTTGTTATATTTCTGGAGCGATTTACTAATGTTATATGACAAACTTAGTTGTAGTTTGAAACATGTCGATATTATTGGTTTGTTCTGGTAATTGATTTTTAGTGGGGTTACTATTTGCGTGCAACAGGTGGATGTTGGCCCAGAGTGTGTTTTATCATCTCTACAATCAAGTGTCATACATGTCTCTGGATGAGATCTCTCCTTTGACTTTCAGTATCGGAAACACCATGAAGCGAATTTCTGTTATCGTGTCATCCATCATTATCTTCCGGACACCGGTCCAGCCTGTCAATGCTCTCGGAGCAGCTATTGCTGTCTTTGGGACTTTCTTGTATTCACAGGTAAAAATCTTTTTATCTTCTTTTCTTTTGGTGGTTAAATACTAGGCTTCCCTTGTTTGATCACTCTGAAAACTATCCTAGTTTTCTATGTTAAAAAGAACTGCTTTAAAGTTCAAAGCTTAAATCAGCGTGAAGTCCGCTAACTCTTGACCACTATAATAACTCATCAGCGTCATTACCCCAGTGCTGCAAAAGCTCCCACCTTCAGTGGGTAAGGGGGTTCGGATATACGCAGTCTTACCCATCTACTAAAGCACCACTATAATAACTATATTAGTTTCTTCCTGTAATATAACTAAGGATGTTTTTACTTGGATTGTAATTTGCTGGTCTGGTCTGGTCTGGTTTCTTTGTATTTTTATAACTATCCAAGTCTGGCTTGGTCTGGTCTGGGATAGATTACAGTCCAAGTAAAAACATCCTAAAACAGCATTCATGGGCAAAAATATAACTACATGGTCACTACAGTCACTATGATATACACCACTTGGTCATTGTAGTATATAATTGAATATAACCATGGTAATAACATTCACCACAGAACTACAAACAAAGTCACTGCGTTGGTAAAGGTAACTTTTTTATCATCTTCTCACTATACTAATATAGGCACACTCTCGTTTAACCCTGCTTCCACTTGTCTAATGGAAGAAGAATGCTTTTAATCATAGTTGGGATTATGGTGATGTTTGGCTGTTTTTCCCATGTACTTATCTCTTCCTGCAGGCAAAGCAGTGAAGACTGAAGACCAAGACTTGGGCAAACATGGAGGGAGGGAGTAATCAGAATCCCATTTTGGGATTGCCCTAGCTGTGGAACGGCTTTGTCTGTAGATAGCAAATAAGAAGTTGAGGAGTTAGTTACTCGAACTGTAAGATACAAAGATAGATTGCGCTGTTCATTGTAATTTTGCATTTTACACTTCCATATTGGCAGATTTTAGAGAAGAATGTTGACCTGTGTGGGCTTAAGTTACTTGTTTAAGGACCGGGCTTTGGTTCTTTGTCCGGCCCATATGAGCCCAACTTGTATTAGAAGTCCTTAATTAATTATTTAATCCTGTTTGCTTGGTCCAAAATTTCTTAAGAGAAAACCTTGGCAACGTTTAGTTTTACTCTGCTTTGATGTTTTGTGGTTTTCTTTGTAACATAACATTATATGCTTATAAGCTTCACGCATTGTCTGTCTTAATAAAAAACATTATTGCGCACTCAACTTTTGTCTATACGCACTCAAAATACCTCTTGCTGGACAAGTTTGTCTAGACTCTAGAGTCTAGATCACCCTCCGGGTGCACGTTTTTTCAATTTTGTTTATGAATTTAAGGGAAAAGGCCCATCTCGCTAGCTGTGTTTTTTGTTTAACAAGTATTCTTTCCATTATTCATTCAAAAAAAAGTATTCTTTCCATTATTGTGTGCCTTTTTATATTATATTTTTAACAAGCACAGTTCTCTTGGTATAATGGGAGTGGTTATATCGTACACCCGGGTGTACAAGTACACCCAGGTATTTTGAAATTCTCTCTAATTTCAATGGCAATTCAGTTCTTCTGTCCATGTTCTTCGCTGCGTAACTGGACTACGTGCATATGCTGTCTTTAGCGGGCAACTTCGGCGTTAGTGGACTGCGTAAGTGGATTTACCTTGATTTTCTTTTGCTTTTTAGGTGGATCCGTTTTTATTTCCGTTTTCTTTTTTCTTAACCACCTTGTTCATTGATTCCTAATTTTCAATTTCTAATGAATATTCAAAATATTAGTGTTTTATTTTTCTGTTTCTAATTTAAGATGAATATGTATTAGTACGTAGTTTGTTAAATATCATTTGTTAACTACTTTGTTATACTAAAATGAGTATAGTGTAAAATAAATATGCATGGATAAATATTATAAAAAGCACCCGGTTATATTTGTAATTCCAGAACGAACGACTATAAATCATTTTTAATATAAAATTATTATATTTTTCATTATTATATTTTTCATTATGATACATGTGCACAAATGAACATTTAAACACATTAGAGAGTTGAAACAAACTTTTGAATTTTTTGATGTCCATTGTTTGAAACAAAAAAAACTCCGTATTACATTTAATTTACAAAGTTTTAACACGTATTTACATTTATTAAATTAAACAATATCAAACTACCTCTATTGAGATGAACATCACGATTTCTGTTAAATGAGCATTACAGAACTTTTAATGTGCATCGGACCTATTATGAGCATTTAAACACTTTAATGAGCATCCGAATTATTCTGTTGAGTATTAGGAAGAATTATTCGGTTGAGTATTAGGAACCTAACAATGAGCATTGTAATCTTTGCTTCATATCTTTTAATTCACTTTTTCTTTTATAAAAACTTATTAAATAATATCTATAATCAAGTTCTATGAACTTCAATCAATAAGCGAATCTAATGTCATATGCAACTTTTAAAATTTCCATGGATATGACATTTTAAAAATGAGCATAATATTAGTATCAATCGAGAATACGTAAAGTACAAAATGAGTATTGATATGAAATTCATAAGTTTTTTAGTTGAACTTGAAGACATTTTTATTGAGCATCAAATCTCCTTTATTGAGTATTTAAAACATGCTTAAGTATCATGATTTGTGCTCTTATATCTATAATCATCTCCTACATGAATTTAATTTAATTAATATGGTATTTTTGAAATATGTATTGATATAACATTTCAAAATGAGCATAACACCAATACAAAATGAGCATTCATTACTTATCAAATGAGCAATGATATGAAAATCATAAGCTTTGTTAGTCGAACATCAAGACATTTTCATTGAACATCAAATTTCCTCTATTCAATGACATTTTTGTAATTTAAGCGAAAAATCACGACTTCCTCTAAATGAGCAATGGTGTACTTTTAGTGAGCATCTGACATATTTTATTGAGTATTAGGAGGCTAAGAATGAGTATAAAGATCTCTGCTTCATATCTTCTAATTCTTTTTCTTTTTCTTATTTTCTCTTTTATAAAAACTTATTGAATTATATCTATAAGCCAATCCTATTAATTTCAATATGTGAATCTAATGTAATATAATATTTTTTTTTGAAATATGCATTGATATGACATTTTAAAAATGAGTGTAACATCAGTACCAAATTAGCATACATAACTTACGAAATGCACATTGATATGAAAATCGTAAGATTTGTTAGTTGAACATCATGATTCACGACATATTAATTGCACATCAAACATCTGCTATTGAGATGAAATTCATGGTTTCTAGTGAATGAGCATTGATGAATCGTAATATTAGTTGAGCATTGATCTGTTCAGTATTAGGAGTCTAATATTGAGAATCCTGATTTCTGCTACATAAGTTCTAATTCACTTTCTTTTTGTTATTTTTTCTTTTATAAAAACTTATTAAATTACACTTAGTCAACTCCCATGAATTTCAACATGTGAATTGATGCAAAATGGTACTTTAAAAAAATGCATTGATATGACATTTAGAAAATGAGCAATAGTCCAATTTTAATGAGTATTGAGCGTCTAATAATGAGCACCATGTTATTACAAGAAAGCTGATATCACAACTAAAAAGTGGTGGCGTTTTCGTAAATTCAGTGAAAATTGCGGTTTTCATTAGATGAGCATTAATACACTTTTAATGAGTATCATACACATTCTTTTGAGTATTAGAAGCCTGACAATGAGCATCACGATCTTTGCTTCACACTCCGTATTTTTTAATTCACATTTTTTCTTTTATAAAAACTTATTAAATTATATCTAGTCAACTTCTATGAACTTCCAATATGTGAATCTAATGTAAATTTGTACTTTTCAAATATGAATTGATATGACATTTTCAAAATGAGCATCACATGAGTACCAATTGAACATACGTAATTTATAAAATGAGCATTGATATGAAAATCATAAGTTGTTTAGTTAAACATCAAGACATTTTCATTGTGTATCAAACCTCATATATTGAGTATTAGAAACATGCAATAGAGTATCATGGTCCGTGCTCTCGTATTTATAATCAACCCATATGTTAATCTAATTAATGTAATATGGTGCTTTTGAAATATGTATTTATATAACATTTTAAAATGAGTATAACACCAACATCAAATGAGCATACATAAATTAACAAATGAGCAATGATACGAAAATCATAAGTTTTCTTAGTTGAATATAAAAACATTTTCATTGATCATCAAATCTCCTAAATTGAGTATTTGAATCATGCAATTGAGTATTATTAATCAAATCGAAAGAGGTAGAATTGTTTTTAATCAAATTTTCATCTCAATTAATTCATTATAAATTCTCAAATTAAAGGTGCTAACACAATTAAAAGGAATGAAACCGAAAAAAATAAGTGGACGTCTAAAAAAGAGGTTAACACTGGAAAAGTAATATTCATTGCAATTGTCGACATCTGCAACTCCCTAGCGGGATCCACCTTTCAGTCGGTTACTCCATCTTCTTCCACAACGGGATTGAGGTTGGGAAAAGCAGCTGCAAAACGGAGCATTAAATGCCATCTCAGCTGTGAGTAGTTGCAGAAATACCCGGTTGTACGGTGAAGATTAGTATGACAATCATAGGTTTTTTTAGTTGAGCGAGCATCAAAACGTTTTCATTGAGCATTAAATCTTCTCTATTGAGTATTAAAAATATGCAATTGAATATCATGGTATGTGCTCTCGTATCTGTAATTAACTCCTACTTCAACAGTGGCGGCCCTATATGTTCGAGGGCCTAGGGGCGAAAAATGAAAATGGGCCTAACGTTACAAAAAAAATTAGAACTCTTTTCTATCTAAACTGACATGCATAATAATAGTAATAATAATATAATAATATTTCAAAACCATTTTTAAATATTGTCAAACCCTATTCTGTCTAAATTAATCATATTATAATATTGGTGATCTTTATTTAGAAGGAAACAATGGTAACCCTATTTGTACACTTTACCAATGTTTAAGTCGCATTTAAGGAATTAACTCTATATCACCTCCTAATTTTCCCTCCAATGATGTTATCATTCTGAATCATTTAATTTCGCTTTCAGAATTTGACTTCTTTACACAAACAAACATTTCAATTGAGCTTTCTTTACTTAATTAGCACCGCTTTCTCTAATCATCTCCTCTATTTTATTTACCCTATTCAAATTCAATCTTTTTTATTACATCTTAAATCTTAAAATTAATTAAATTTAGGAAAAATTGACAAGAATAATCTCACTTTTCACTGGTCTTCTCATAATAATCCCACCTTTAAATAATCCCAAAATAATCTCACATTTGCACCTCATCTTCTTTCATTGGACCATGACCATGTTTTTTACTCTTTCTTTGAAAATTATACAAATAATCTCACCTTTCACTTTTTAATTATATCCTTATAAATGTGAGATTATTTATATAAGATTTTAAAAAAAGGTAAAAAACTTGGTCAGGGTCTAATGAAAGAAGATGGGGTGCAAATGCTGGATTATTTTGGGATTATTTAAAGGTGGGATTATTATGAGAAGACCAGTGAAATGTGAGATTATTCTTGTCAATTTTTCCTTAAATTTATAAATTTTGTCATAAGTCATAATGTTTGTCTAACAAAATCAACAAGTTATAACACCAACACTCGATATAAAAATAATCAACAATTAAGATGTCAAACAATCAACTATGAATGAAATCAATTAATAAACTAATCAAATAACCACATCAGACTAGCCTGCTTTCGAGTAGATTTTTTTGTGAAATTTTAAGAGAATGTTTTTCATCAAGTGTAGATTATGTCCATAATATTTCAAATTAAAATTGAATTCGAATAAAGAAAAGTATTGAAAATTATTTTCAATAATTTATTTAACTGACTTCTAAATTAAACTTTAAACTGATTTTTTTTACACAATCTACACTTTGTAGAGAACATGATCATAAGTTCTCACCAAAAAATCCATTCCGAAGAATTTCAACAAATTTCACCCGAAAATTTGTTAGTTTAGGGCTGAAAAATCAACCTACTCACACCTATTACAAAGAATTAAACTTGGGCCTATCTTTTACCCATTTTTTTGGGCCTAGGGTGCCCGCCTCCCTTGCACCCCCCTAGGGCCACCCCTGTACTTCAATCTAATTTAATATGTTACTCTTGAAATATGAGTATAACATCAGTACCAAATGAGCATACATAACTTACAAAAAGAGCATTGATATGGAAATCGCAAACTTTGTTAATTGAACATCAAAACATTTTCATTGAGCATCAAACTTTCTTTTATTGAATTACAAATATAATCGTGTTCTTTTTATAATTAATGTTTACTCATGCACATTTATTTTACACTATACTCATTTTTTTATAAAACAAAATTGAGTAATTAAAACACAATATATAATAAACTAATAAAGATATATAATTAAAAAAAATAGAAAAATAAAAAATCAATACCTAAAACTTTTTATATTACACAAATTAAAAAAAAACTAAGTTAGAAAGTTGATTAGAAAAAGAGAAAATCTGGGACATTAAGTAATATTTTATATTATAGAGTTTCATGATAATTTAGTTTGAAATCAAAACAAAAAATTGTTAAAGAAAAAAACAAAAACCTGAAAAGGAAGAACCGAAAGAAAACAAAAAGGTTGTTACCGAATAAAACAAAAGAAAACAAAGAACTCAAAACAAGGAGTAAGCAACAAACGAACTAAATGCTATTATGTTAAACAAATTAAACCGCCGGATGTACGTACCACCGGCGGTACGATATAATTTACGGTATAATGGAGTGTTGGTATAATGGTATCTATTTGTTTGCAATCTTTTTCAAACAAGATTTTTTAAAACTAGGACAATCAACACACGTTTGGTATTATTATTATACATGTATGGAATAGCATCCCTGAATTTTTAAGTTACTATGCATAAAGTGGAACATGTTGAACTAGTAAAAACGTTTCTCGTCCATCCTCACGGTCGTCTCCTAGGCACGTCCTAGGTTTTTTTTCCGGCGGCGGCCTATCCAGGCCGTGGGTTCGGCCGATCTCTCCCCGGTAGGCAACTTATCTCATATATCTTCTCAGGGTATTGAGTTTTGTTGTCATCGCGGGGTTTTGTTTGGTTCGTTTTTCGTTTTCTACCGGACTTGCAATTGTGGTGAATCTGGATTCTGTTTGGACGAAGCTTTTGGTTTTTCTGCTTTACAAGAGCAGCGAACAAGTGAGGAAGCTTTCAGGAGGGTTTGAGGCTTTTGATTTTGGCAAGGGACAAGTTTAGCAAGGGGAAGATGGGGTGCTGCAGAATGTTGAAGACTAAGCCGAGCTGTTATTCTTTGACAGTTTGGGAATGAGCTTTGACGAAACAGATGGCTATTGGTGATAGCATGGAGTTTC